>VZTA01019305.1:1152650-1259171 GCA_013398855.1 Mohoua ochrocephala | reverse complement strand
CCGGGCTGAGCTGCTCTGCGCGGGCAACAAGTACGGGAGAGGGGCCGGGACGAGAAGCCGCCGTGCGAGGCTGAGGTGGGAGCTTGGGAGTAGGGTCCCCGCCCTGGAGCCCCCGGCTCGGCGGCGGGGCTGAGCTCGGCGGCGCCTGCCCCTGCAGCGCGTCTCTGCGAGGCTGAGCTGTGGGCTCGGGTGCTGGAGAACCACTCGGAAAGCGCCTGGTTCTGGGTCCCCCGATACACCTATGCTGCTCTCGTGTGGCTTCATTAAAGCAGCTCCTTCCTGGAAAGGAGTCAGATTACTGCGTGCGGGGGAGGCAGAGGAACAGCTGCGAGCGAACCCCTGCTGCAGGAGCGGGTTTCAGGTTGTGTGTTTTACAGCTGCGCCAGAGGAACTCGGGGCTGCCTGCGAAATGCCGCTGGAGTCCGTATGGTTAGCAGCTATTTCCAAACGCTCGCTCTAGCTCTCGGTGCTCTGACCCACACTCCCTGGTTTCCCCCCCTCATTTGTTAGCTCTTAGCACTGAAAATGCGGTTAGAAAACTTTTTGTCTTTTATACTTTTAACCAGGCATACTTGTTAAAATTATCATTGCTCTTGACGGAATCGTAGCATTTGGTCAACTAACTGAGAAAACCGTTCCTGGAGCTCTGGTAGTGGTGAATCTGGTAGTCCCTGGTGACTTTTCTTACCGTGTTCCTAATGCATGGTGCTGATTGTTTACTTCTCTAGAAATCTATTAAGTACTTCTGAGCTTCCTTTAATTCCTCTTTTAATTACATGATGTTAGGGGTTTGGGTTTTGTCTGTGTGTAAAGTCAAAAATGTCTGTTAGGGATTAGCTTTGGACTGTATTTGATAGTCTCTGGAACTACATTTCCAATCATAAATACTTTCGAACTTCTGTTCAAAAGAGAAACTGGTCTGAGCTGCACTCTCATTAAATAAACACTTTGAATTACTGATTTTGGTTTTTTTATTCCTCTACCCAGTTCTTCTGGCTTCGTAATGCTTTATTCTAAGCTGCAGTCCAGCAGCAGATCAAGGAGGCTTAGGAAGAAACATAAGATGGTTTTGGTTAGTGTCCCTACCACTTGGAAAATAAACATGTTAGTACCATATGCTACCCCGACTTTATTAAAACAAATTTTCTCAAAATGGAAACAAGTTATATCACTGTATTTGCTAGAACCATATGACTTAATAGGAATCCTGTATAATTACTCTTTTTTTTTCTAATTATCAGATCACCGAGTAAGGAATCCTCTTTCCTGAACACAGTACAATATAAAATTATTAAGTCCAGAGTCAGCAAAGAACACTATTGTGCCTAAGTAGATTTTTTTAATTTAAAAAAAGGTTGAAATATTATATTTTAAAGTGCTTGTACTGTTGCAGTTCTAAAATCCATGGATATTTTTAAAAGCTCATAATTTTGCAATGAGAGTTTTCAGTACTGAATTTCTAACTGTACTCACCCTCAACTTTGCTTAGTGACTTCAGCAAGAGGGAGCCCAGGGCCTTGGACTCAGGTCTGATATTTGCAAACATGGTATCTTTGCCCAGCACTGCACCCGAATTTTCTGTTACCAAAACAGAAAAAAAAAAAGCGACAATTTAGAGACAGAACTTTGCAAGAGGAATGTAAGCCAGTGATTGGGTGAAAAAGGACTGTTCTCCTGAGACAGGTTAAAAAATAAGCTTACTAAAACCTGTCCTGCCAAAAATGGTGGCTTTGACATTGCAACGTTTGGCATTTGTTTGTTGTGTGCTCTCCTGGAAGCACTGATCACCTCAGTGAAAGTTTCTTTTTTTGTAAGCCTTTGCCTGTACTGAGTGGCCTCAATCTTGGTATTTATTTATGGGCCTGTATTACTAAAAAACCAGCAGAAGTTTGTTAGCTACTAGTTAAAACTGTATACTTGAAAATATGCGAAAATATCCCCCTCTTTTCTTCATCTATTTTTTCTGTACTTCTGAAAAATGTTAATATATTTGAAAGCAACTGGGAAGAAGCTATACCAACAGTATCAAAGTGAACTGTGTAAAGACATGATGTGTACTAGACATTGAATTAATATAAATTATTGCCTCGCATCAGCAAAATGTTGCTTGTTTAAAGAGCTACTAGACATTAAGAGCTGTAACTAATAGGAAAACAACATTCATTTGGCGTTAAAATGTTCCCTGGTGTAAAAGGCACCAGAGGAAGCTGGTTGCCTGTTTGATACGGCAGTGGCTCGTCTCTGATATTTGAAAATTCTTTGTTGATTTGGTTTGCAGAAGCATTTTTAATGTGACACCATTGAATTGCATGCTGCTTAATTGCTTTATTAGGTCAGCGGAGTTTGTCCTTTAGAAATTGTAGTGCCTTTTGAAGATGAAAATGCTTTTCAATATTAGTATTAAGTTATATAATTGATAGGTCAAGGTTTCTATGAAGCAATAAAAAATAATAATATTGTGGAGTGTGCTTTCTGTGCTTTTTTTTGGTCCTAATTCTGTAGATGTTTGTGCTTGCATATGCTTAATTTTAAGCGTCCAAGTATTTCTTTTGGAATTAGAGGGTCTGTTCTTAGGCTTAGTGTTAAGCCTGCATGTAAGTGTTTTCCGGGTCAGGATTTATGTTCACAAAATTCATGGGCTAAACCTGTCATGTGTTTTTCATACTGACTGCTCTGAATTCTGCATGAGATAATGTGGGTGGCTGACTGGGGGCTGGTGTGCACCTCGACACAGGCGGAGATGCCCCCAGCCCTGCTGTGGCGTTGCAGGGGGTATCAGTGCAGTACCCGAGATGGCTTCATCCTTGCAATGTGCTCTGCAATACTACAGACGTCTCTTTTATTTCCAAAGTACTTCGGTGATACCAGAGGTGTCAATCCTTTATGTTCTCATAGATGCTTATTTCAGCTGATGTCAGTTTTGCAAGTAATTGGGGGGCTGGAACAGGAGGGGAATCTCTTGCAGAGTCTCTCCTGCTGAGCTGTGTGCTGCTAGGTGGCAAACACAAAAGCCAAAGTATGCAGCTGTTTGAGATAAAGTCAGATAACTTGTGAACATGCAAGATTTCAATTTGTTTTGCATTTTTGCAGTTTTTTCCATCCAAATAGTGGGAACTATTTTTGACATGGAAACTTGGGGTAACACAGCTCAATACTTGCAGTCTCATTTTTGCTTCAAGTAAGCAAGTTGATATTGCTCTGGAGTTGTGGCATTTTGTTAAGAAAGTCTAGAATTTTCTCACTGTCATCACAATGAACTGGACCAAATTGGACAGGGAAGTAATTGTTAGATTAAAATGAGTCAGGTCAATGTTATATGGAAGGTAATTTTTACCCAGGAAGAGTTGGTTTACTTTGGGATGGAGTGATAGATGTTGTATTTTGCCTGGCTGTTTTTCCTTCGTTGCACAGAGAGGAATCATTGAGTCACCATAGAATGGTTTGGGTAGAAAGGGACCTTACAGATCATCTGGTTTCAATGCCCCTTGGAAGGGACACCTGCCACTAGATCAGGTTGCTCAAAGCCTCATTTTGGAGGAGGTGATCTTTGAGTATTAACCAGCTTTTTTGGGCTTCTCTTCCCTCAAGGGCATTATCCCATGATGCTCAACCGAGCAGACCCCTGAGGAGGCCAGTCTGCTCTCCTGAAGCCCAGGGTGCTGAGCCTGCCGTGCTCCCTGCTGTGCTGCCTGCTGTGCTCCCTGCTCGCTGCCCTAAGGTTCTCCAAACTCCACCGTTCCAAGGTCACTGCAGCCAGGGCTCCCCCCTAGCTTCACATTCCCTACCAGACCCTCTTTGTTGGGGAGAACAAGGTTCAGCGTAGCACCTCTTCTTTTTGGCTCTTCTGTCACTTGGAAAAGGAGGTGTTTTTGTATTTCTTTGGAGAGATTTGACACGCTTAACCACTGTTTGATGGGCTATACAGAATTTTTCAAAAGAACCCTTGTTTGTAGAACAAAGTGCAATTTGCTCAAGTAGTATATCCAATGTATTAACTGATCCAGTTTTAAAATGTTGTAAATGGTAATAATAAGTAGTTCTAGATAATGAAGCAGAAGGAACTATGACTTATTTATCCTTTTTCTAGCAATAGAGCACAATGAAAAGTGGTCCATGTTAAAGGAGAACCCATATGTGTCTGGGCAAAGGGAGACACCCAGTAGTTGCAGAAAGGCAAACCAGGACTTTTGGATTGTGTTGCCTGGAGTGATGTAGTGCTGTCAGATATTATTCTGCACAGTGGGGAAAAATGAGCTACGAGCTTCCTACTTCTGCTTTGTACATTCCTTGCAGTGGGAGTGATCTTGAAGTGTGATACAGGCTGTGTTCCCTAGCCCCCGAGATCGCACTACCACTGGATGTTCCCATGACCTTCTCCGAAGAGGTTGCACAAGCCCAGTGGAAGATGTCAGGATGCCGGCGTTGTGCATTCCCAGGGGCTGGCTCTTTAGAAAACAATTGGGAATAAGCACAGTTTATTATTGGGTTCAAGTCAGTGTTCTTAAATGCTGACACTTTTATTGACTCTTGCAGTTGTACTCATTGTGTAGATTTTTGTTATATTCTTCACATGCAATTTTTGCTTGAATCTGCACTCTCTGCCACAGACAACCCTTTCTTAATGCAGTGTCATTGTTAAAAACTGTGGCCCCAAAAGACCAAAGAATACCAGTGATGAAGGATTTTAAGCTCTTACCTTCCCGTGGCTTTCTTTGTTCTTCAGATTGGTGCTAATCCTTGTTTCTGAATTCATAGATAGGAAGAAGAAAGCTGGTGCAGCAGAGGTTTCTGGCACCACAGAAGAAAATTGAAATTCAAACAAAGCTAATGGAGGCTGACTTGTGTACTGAAACCAGTTCGTGGAAAGCGATTTTCCATGGTTGCTGTCTTGTGCTTGGACAAGCTGTCGTGTTCTGCCACAGGAATGTTATGTTTGCTTTGAAAGGACCAACCCAGGAGGCCTTTCTTACGATACAAAGCAACGTTTCAGAATCCAGACATGTTGTGATTCTTCTGGCCATCGAGTTTTGGTTGGCTTTCCTGAAAAAGGTCTTAATTTAAAAAAAAAAAAACAACAAAAAAAGCTTGCCTGGTATCAGTGAGCCACCTTTGTTGGTGCATTTTACTTTGTCAGGAAGTGAAAGTGCTTTTGTGTGCATACCTCGTAGTCCCCAGACGAAATGAGCTGTGGAGTGGCAGTAGAATAGAGCCTCTAGTGGGGATTTCTGTGGCTATGGCCATGTCATCCAAATAATTCCTCTAATTGACCAGCAAAACCAAAACAAGAAGGAGAAAGCCCATAACCCCTACAAGGCTCTTAAGCTATCCATGTTCTGACTTCAACACAGCTGGTTCTTCCACTGCCATCAGTAACAGCCTGTGCAGAACAGCACGTTCGAAGTCCATCTTACGGCCAAGTAACCTCCATCTAGAGCAAGTCACATTTCAGGGAGGATGCTGGAAACATTAATGTCTGGATTGCCTCATGGATAGTGCACTGAATATCTGCGATAGATTAAATACTTAACTATGGATCTTATTAAGTTGCCTCTACGTGTTTGGAGGTTAAAAGTTGCAGAAAAAACCCAAACTAGTTACTACTATTGCCACTTGGTGCAGAGGAGGATTCCTTATTGTTGCTTCCAAGTTCATGCATTTATTTACCTGTGGCCCACCTTTCTTTGTCTTCTTGCCTCTTCTTACTGGATCTATTGCCCTGCCTCATGTATTTTTCTCTTACATTGGTTTTTTAAATCGAGTTGTTTAACATTTGTTTATAACCAGAGTGAATTAAACGTAAGTGAAAGTTGATCGATGCATCACAAGACCGCATAGATCCTGATGTGTTGTGTAAGTGTTCTGGTTGTGTCCAAAGAGTTTGCCATAAACCCCGTCCCGATCGTTGCTCTCTAAGTACCCTTGGCACCGTGCGTGTGCACCACAGCTCTCAGCCAAACCCACGCTGCTCCACGGGGCCTGCCCCAACTCCGAACTGAAGTAACTTGTTTTTTAAACTTCTCAAAATACTTTTTCAGTCTGGCTTCTTCCAGAGCAGGTTGATGAGGGTTTCCTTCTGTCTGGCCTCTTTTTCCTGTTCTTGTGTGGTGTTTGCTCTAGAGCAGTTTTCTCAGCCTTTTATTGTAACTGACAGAAGTTAATGAAGGCTCACCCAGTGAATTAGTAAAATAGTTCTTTCCTTCCTTTATGTTAATTAAAAATTAGTACAAGTCAATTCCTGGACTGTTTTTACAATTAGTCCATTGCTAAGCTGTCATTTCTGCTTCAAATGAAGATTGAAGGTTTAAAATTCACAGGGTTTCCTGCCTTTTATTAAACCAGTATTGAATGCCTTCAGATTTTAGGTTCGCTTCTTAACTATTTTAATTCCTTTTGGATGTTAAAGGTACAGCTAGATTCATCCAGATTCGATTAGGCTAAAAACACAGATATGTTTGTGTACTTGTGGATCTGTCACGCATTTCATGCAAATGTCTTAAAACTGTGTGTAAGTTAGGTCTGTACATACCCATAACAAAGCTTCGTAAGAATTCAGTGACAGCCGCCAAATGTGTTTCCTTTTGAAATCACCAATAAAAAAGGTATCTTTCCACTTTGTCTGGCAAAATAACTTCTCTTCATTCCTCTTATCTGGGGGGTGGTTCAGCATGTCTGTTCAGCCCTGATACTTTTATATTCTGTAGCTGGAAGTGACATGAGCTGAATTGGACTTCACCACATGTACAGCAGCAAATATACCTGTCGTGGTGTATTTATACAGTGCTGGAATGATCCTGCATAAATAATCCTCATGGATTTAGTTGTGTGGAGGGGTTTTTTCCCACTTTGAAATCCACTTTGACTGTAGCTGCTGACTTATCTATTGAATGTGGCTCCCCTGCTTTTTTTCAGGGAAAATAACTTTGCGGTGAAGCAAAAGTGAAGGTGATTCAGTGGTGGTAAAAAGGAAAATCAGCAGCACAGCTTGTCTGAGCACTTGACCTGAGCTGTCTTGCCGTGTAAGCAGAAAAAGAGAATCTCTGGGAAAATTAACACTAAAGTGAGCGGTAACACAAGATTTTGGGTTACTGGAGTGTGAAATGAAAACTGTTAACAGTCCTTTCTTCTGCAGTAAGGGATGTGTGCCATTGACCAGAGAAATGCTGTAGAAGTATAATGCTTTCCTAACTCATATTTTGAAAAGTTTGAAAAGCTGTGAAGCCAGGAAATGTTCCTAAGTGTTGTGCTGTTACGAAGTTGAAGATGCTTGACTGGGAACTTTTGGGTACAGCTTGACTTGTTATCTTCTACAAACAGTCAGATGTGGGTTTCACAACAGGTGAAGCCTTTAAGTAAGCCTCAAGTTCACTGAAGGCAACTTATTTCACACAGTAATCTCAACATTGTGCTGAGATTTTTATTTTTGCCTCAAATTGTCGGAGAGGAAAGGGTTTTGTTTTAGCCGATACTGACTTTGAGGATAAAGAAGTCAGTATCGTTTTCGTTTGCTCTAAAGTGTTCCTATAGGTGAGTCTGTCTATACCTGAAAACTTGGTAAGCAGGAGAGGAACTGATATGCGGGAGAGAAGGGACTTTACTACAGTGCACCCATGTGTGTTAGGAGCAGTTGCTATCCTTTATATACCATTTTTCAGGTGATGTATCACATGTTGAGTCCTATTTAGCCATCCCTGTGGCTTGACTGTACAATTGAATCCACAGTGGTGACTCCATAGCGTCCTTTGTGGGCATCAGAGTTCTTTTGTCTGCTTCTGCTCCCAAGTAAGTCACTGAATTCAGCACAGTTAGGATGATATGGTTACAGCAAAGCAACTCTGATGGGCGTTCTTTGCTAAGGCTGAATAGCTGCTTGTACAGATCTGGTTAACATTCTGCTTGTCATTGAGCTTTACGTGTAGGTGTGTGTATACATAAAATTAATTTATGTATGCAAAGAAATAAAACACCTTTAAAAGGGAAAAAACAAACCCTATACTTTCTGTTTTCTTTCTTTCTTTTTTTCTTTACAGATCTTAGAAATCCTTCCAGATTTAGCTCTAACACTAAGTATTTTTATGGAAGAAGGGAGTAGAAATACAGTAGTGAAAGACATTACAGAAATCTGATCCAGTATGTTTTTACCAATTTAATTACTGTTCAGTTCTGTAGTTTTTACTTTTTAGTTGTGAAATAAATAGTCTTCTGACGCTGTCAGCAGTTACAGCAGTGAAGAGCTTCAGTCATGCAGTGTTTAAATAGGAGTACTGTTAATTGTCAACACTGATTATAGAAAATGCCATGAGTTTATGGGTTTCATTGTGGGGATTTTCACATAAATCGCCACACCAAGAGTTTGGAACGCAGTAAATGGGTGATGGAAAAATAGTAACTTTTGTAAGATAAAAGGAGTTGCTTTCTTATTTTCCAGCTAGTGAGTAAACGTAAAAAGAAAGACATCAAATTGCTTTTGCTATCATGACATATTTTTTCTTAGTCCACAAGTTGTTCTGTCCTTATTTAATAGTAAACTTACTCAGTTTTCTGACATAAAATTATCCTGCTTCTCAAATTTGAAATAAATTGGAAGCAATTAAAAAGTGGAAAAATCAAGCAATCATTTAATCATCATTAAAGCTGTATGTAAATATATATAAGTATTCATCTATAAAATTGCATTTAAATATAGTGATAACAGTCTTTATTAGAAAAAGTGCTCTGATTTAACATGAATTGACAAGGATTAGGATTTAATAATGAAATAATTACTGTTTCCTCTTTGAGGGGGAAAATATTTTCCCCAAAGGTTTTGCTTTTAATACTACCATCTTTTTTCCCAGATGTTCTCGAATACATTCTGCATTGTTTTAAAACAACTCTAATCTTTAATACGATTATCTGTAAATTTCCTTTGTTTACTGAGGGATTTTTTCAGATTATCAAATCATTTTATATACAAATCCTCCTTTTCTTGGTGCATACCATAACTCTCCATTGCATGCCCGAGGCAGTGCCCCAAATGAAACCAACTGACATCAATTATTGATGATTACTCTGCCCGCTGGGAAGTGAAATCGAGTCTCCGGTGTTAATTCAGGATTTGTTTCAAACACGGGGTAATGAGAGCAGGTGCAGGGGGACACCTGAGCGAGCGCATTGATTTGCAGTGTCAGCACAGGCAGGTGACTTAGGAGTACCCAGGATTGAGAAGAGAAAATGGTTACAGCCAGAGTTGTCATTGCTTCTGGAGAGCTTGGGTGGTGTGTTTTCCTGGTACCAACACACCAAAATGAGAGGAGCTATTTTTTCTCATCATGGTGGTAATATTTCATTACACTGGGGCATGTGATAGCACTTAACAGGAGGGGAGAGCCCCTCTGTCCCAGTTCTTCATCCCACCTAAATGTGGCCTGATTTGATTTGCTGTGACTCCATCAGGCTTCACAAGCTGAAGCCGTACTCCTTACTTCTCATGCACAAGTAACTGTCTTTCAGTGGGGTTTCCTAAGTGTGAAATCAAGCAACCTAACAGTGGAAATATGCTTATGCATCCCTTATGCTACTCCCTTTTGTGTCCATGCTTTGTGTGGGATTGAGTTGCAGGGGAAAAAAGCCTCAGAACAGAAACCAGCAACTGGGTTACAACATAGGTTTAGTAGAAGTGAGGAAAAATTGAAAGGCAGTGGATAAGCTAAAGCGTGGCATTTCTTAATTTTGTAAATTAGCTACATGTAATTGTAGGCATTGCTACATGTAATTTTTGACATTGTCTTTTTAATGCAACAGTGACAGCAACTACAACCTTAGTAAAATCCTTATTGCTTATGAGGTTTAGAAGGAGCTGGTAATACTGCCTGAGCTTCAAGACAGCTTAGAGACAGCTGAAAACTTATTATCCTATAGGGGAAAATAAGTCTGCTTGATTTTTTTCTGGTGAACAAAGTAATGAGTGAGGATTTGGGTCCAGCCACATTTCCCCCACTGCGAATTCTTTCCAATGCTGGCAGCCCCTCATGGGCCTGCCTGCCTGGGTTTCCCTGCAGAGCATTCACTCTTGTGTGTTGTTTTGGTAAGCTGTCTTCAGGCTTTCTGAACAACGGACAAAAGAAGGGAAATACACATTTTATTCAAAACTCAGTGTGGAATTTCTTGGGACAGAGCAAGCTGTGCAGAAACATAAGCATTTTTCATGTTTGAGGTTGTCGAGTTGCAGGGGAGGGAAAAAGGTCGGATATGAATACAGGAGTCTGATGTTTCCCCATCAGGACTGCCCCTCCATACTCTGGATTCAGGAGTTCCAACACCAAATGTTAGGCAGGAGTAAGAAGTAAGCGAAAGAGGATGCATCTTCGAAGGACAAAGCAGTGCAGGAAGAGCTTCCCTTGTTGGCAAAAGCCTGAGTAAGCAGGTGGGGCTGGCAGCGTGCCCTGAAGGTTAGTGCAGGCGGTCACCAAGCTGGAGGGGAAGGCAAAGCCCTCCCTTCTGCCCGGCTTCTCAAGAAAGGTCCCCTGAGCAGGCTTCTGGCTGCTGCCTCTCATTTCACCTTGGGTGCTGGGAGAAAGAAATGGTAGCTGGGACCGAGGCAATGCAAGGCTAAAAAAAGCCAACCCAAAAATCAATGTATATAGGATTGATGGCATTTAGAACCGTGTTGGTTTCTTTCTTTGGTGAGCTCCAAGCAGCGGGAGGGCCAGTGTTTCCTTTCTTCTGCAGCTGAGCTGCCCCAGTGGGCTCAGAGGCTGCTGTCCGCCCACCCAGCTGCCTGCCGTGCTGGCTGGGATTTTATGGTGCCTCTGAGGCTATTCCTGGATGTCAAGTCTATATTAGAGAAATACTGACAAATTTTTTTAGTGCTAATGCAGGAGCGGTCTAGCTGAGCTCAGACAGTGGTATTGTTAATTTTCCAGGCTGTTGCTATCTTACTCTCAGCCGTCCCTAGACATCCTCACCATTTTATGTTTCCTCTCTAATGGCATGAGCCAGGATGTCATAATATTCAAAATCAAATGTACCAGAAAATATAATAAATTAGAGTTGGGCTAGCAGAGTAATTGAAGAATAAACTGAATTTAAACTGAACAGGATTGTGTTATGAACTGATTGCTATTCACAAAATGCACCAGAGGAGTGTGGCTTCATGTAGATTTACTACTGATAGCAGCATTTCCTAGATGGCTATTGGCAATAAAGAAATGAAAACGGTGTGAACTTTTGGGTTAGTACCAGAACATAATATTGCAGTAAAGGAAAAGTACCCTTCTTGTTATACTGCAAAGTGATTCTGGAAGAAAAATTTTCTTGTGTTTTATTTATTTATTTAAGATGTTTACGTGTATTTAGAAAACCTTGAGTTTATAGAAAGGGAATGCAGGCCTTGGCATAGAAAGAACTAAATTTTTCCTCAACTCTTAACATAATTCTTCTCTAAGAAACCACTTAGGAAATGTAGCAGTATAGTGGGTTCCTCTCAGTTCAGAAAATTGAGTTTAAGGACATTTGATGTCCTTAAGGAATTTTAAAGTTGTTTGCCCGGACAGTTTTACAGCAAATACTCTGTATTTTTCTTTGAACAGAATTTTCTATTTTTTATTTCATTAAAACCAGGTAATGTACATATGTAAGACGTTTTAAAAATAACCCTCCGGCTGCGATGCTAGTAGAGATGTAGGGAGATGGCATAAGATGTGGATTTGTGAGCTGCAAGTTACCTGAGCTGAGCCCTGTGTTGTTCTGTTCTCTTGAAATGTGAAATGAGGTAGTGCTAGTGAAAGGCACCCTGAAGTTTGCTCGTACAACCAGAAGCCATGGGAAAGCCTGGGGAAATGAAAGCAGTCAGCAGCAGGTACTTGCTAAAGGATAACAAGTGTTGTCTGAGCTGCTGGGTTGAGGAATCCGCGTGGGTTGTACGAGAGCCGGCCCCGTGCTGAGGCCGGCCTGGTGATGTTGAGGGAGTCAAACTGCTGCTGTGCAGAGAAACTTAACAGCCACACCGGGCAATACTTTATTTTCTATTTATTCTAATTTTGAGAATGCAAAAGAAATTTTGTAAGGATGAGATTTTTGTGCTCGAGGCAAGACTCTGCCACTTTCAAAATTGTGTGCTGTGGTGGAATACCAGCAAATGGTAGGGCTGTTCAGTGGTAGAAATCAAACAAGCCTTTGGTGGCAGTGGGGACAGAAGGGAAAAGAAAAATATTGCTGCACCAAAATAATTAATTCTGTGGTAATAAGCAATATGAGTTGTTTAATTGAGTGCTTTCAAGTTTAAAGGTTTAAGTTGTATTTAAACATGAAATGGTATTATTTTCATTATTCTTGTAAAATTCAAATAAGGTTCTCTACCGGGAATGGTAATGAAATCCATTTGATTCTTAAACTAATACTACAGAATAGTAAAAAAAGGCAGCTCTTGTGAGTTAAATGCTTGAATATATACAGTAAGGTTTAGCATTATCAAACTAATTCAAAGTGCTGTTAAATCCCTTGATTTAAATTACTTCACTGTGCCATGACCTGATGGAATTAGAAATTAATCTAGAAGATGCAATTAATATACGACTTGTATCCCTCATGTAATACTTAAAATGAATTATTTTTTCTGTGTGTATTTTGATCACTTAATAACTTATCTCCTCATGTCCTGTAGAAGTAGGCTTGAGGGATCACCCAAGGAGGGAGGATGGCCAGCTACTGCCTGTCCTTCTGGGCTGACTGGGGAGATAGCGAGGGCTAGTTTCATAAACAAGCTGCAGACCACCTTGCCTCTCTCTTCAAACTTGTGTAGGAGAGAACTTGGGAGAATGCTGTTATAAAGGAAAAAATAATCTTCCTAACAGTAGGGGGGAAATAGGCAGCATTTAACCCACTTAAAAGAAATAAGCGGTACTGGAATTCCTACAGGAAAGTTTTCAGGAGGGTAGTCTTCCAGATCTGGTATTTCTGCTTGCTGCAATGGGAAGTTTTGATATTTTGTGAAAAAATAAGAGCTCTTCTGTGCTAGTGAGGACTCCTTGTTACTATCTATTTGTCCTGCATCCCAGGTGACTTTTGGTGAGTTACAAAACACGGCTGATCTTTGAGAGCTTTCCCCAGTGGAGCAGAGCACTTGTAACAAGTATTGTATGATTAAAGTTTTTTTCTGGCTGTGATCTCTTTCCTAGTGCTTCTTACCTTGTTAACTTAGCACGTGGTACTATGGGTGGGCTCTTACTGTGGGTAAGACCACTGGAGAAACTTTGAGTGCAGTTGTTAGGGAGAAATATGCTGGGTAAATGGAGTTCTTTCAGAGACTCGTGGAGCACGATTTTCTTTAAAAATACGTTTGTGGCATGGAAGAAGGTAACTATTTCTGATAAAGTTCATTTCAGTAGTAAACATTAGAAACAACTCAGTTTGAGCAGTCCAGATTGTTTTGGAAGCTGCAGGCAGTGTACTGATGTATTAGAACTTAAGCAGTATATTTTCTATAACATTTAGAAGCAGAAAATCTAAACCATTTTCACAGGGTGAATGTCTCCTGGAAACATGCAGCAGTTACCATGATTAACCATTGGAAAACGGTGCTGTGCTCAATCCTGTAGTAATGTGCCTAAAAGTCCTTTGAGGATCAAAGAGAATAATAACAAGGAACCCAAAGGTGCTGTTGCTGGGTTATGGGGCACAGGCACCTAGGACCTGCCCTGTCAGTTTCTGATGTGAATGCTTTCAGTTAACACATGAAAGTTGGAAAGACTTTAAAAAGAAAAAAGTTTAGAGAGAAATATTAGAGGATGCTTTATGGTATTTATTTGAGAACTCTTCTTTCCTCATCTGTTTGGTAGGTAAACCATAGTGCATAAAAGTAATGGGAGCTTTCATCATTTTAGAAGATGTTTACGTATCTGGTGGCATCACTGATGGGCAGCTAATCCAGCTAGGTATGGTAATGGTTTGCTGCAGACTGAGTAAATGTCATAAACACCTAATGATGGGAAACCCTCAGGAACAGTAAACATGACCAGCTAATACCACTAGGTAAAGATTTCACTGCTGGATGCAGAGTTGCAGAAATGTGTCTTAAATGTGTGTATGTGAGCTAATTGCTTCAGGTAGTCACACTGTGCAGTGATGCTGTTGGGATCAGCATTTAATGCTACAATTTCTATCGAGGAATGCTTTTCCTGTATTAGGTGGGCAGGGAGGTAATATTATGTAAAGTCATTGATGCCCTTGCATGGCGGCTGATAAGGGGGGACAGGTGGGACGAGAGGTCTGAGACTGATGTACAAGGCGGCCACGTCCATCCTTGTTCACCCTGCTGCTGTGGTGGTGTTGGGACTGCTGAGGATCGTTGTATGGTATGTTGTTGAATCCTGTAAGGAAAGACTTTTAAAAGTCTGGCAATCAGCTTTGCCGTGGAGACTTTTATGCCTGAAGAATCTCTTCAGTCTGTTATTTTAAATTATGTATGCCCCAAAGCAAGTATAAATCATAGAATCAAACAATACTAGGGTGGAAGGGACCTCAAGGATCATCTGGTCCAACCTTTCTTGGCAAAAGCCCAGCCTAGACGAGATCGTGCAGCACCCTCTCCAGATGCATCTTGAAAGTGTCCGGCATTTGGGAACCCACCACTTCCTTGGGGACATTATTCCAATGGCTGATTGTTCTCATTGTGAAAAACGTTCCTTTTGTGTCCAATCAGAATCTCCACAGAGGTAACTTGTACCCATTACCCCTGGTATTTTCCACGCGTCTCCTTGTAAAATAGGAGTCTCCAGCTTCTTTGTAGCCACCCTTTAAATACTGGAACATGTTGATAAAGTCTCCCCTAAGCCTTTTCTCAAGGCTGAACAAACCCAGTTCTCTCAGGCTCTCCTCATATGGCAGACTTTCCAGTCCTTTGATCATCTTTCCCCTCTCTGGGCCTTCTCCAGTTTCTCCACATCTCTTTTGAACGTTTTTAGTGTGTCCATTAGATAGGGAGATGAGCAGTTCATAAATTCAGATGTTGCTCTGTTTCATGTTCAGTCAAATAGACTTTGATGGTTGTAATGTAGCAGCACAAAGGCATTTTGAGTTTTGTGAATGCAAAAAGGAATATTAATTCCAGCTTCATCGCTGAAAAGTTCAATGAAAAAGCCCTTTCACATGTTTTGGTATGTTCTTTTCCTACCTTGGTAAGAGCTGCTTCTCTTTAGCCTTTATAAAGGATGTAGTAGCTGAAAGGAAGCTTTTTTCATGTGAAAGAAAAGAAAGTGAGAAATTGCAAAATGAATTTAGAAGATCGTCAGCAGAAATATTTCATGGGGCTTACAGAGGATTCTTTTGTACGAAAGCGGGAGAACTACAGGTATAAACTAAGTCCCTAAATGAGGCAGTAGTTTGTTTGAAGTGGCATACCAGTAAAATTGGATTTTTTTTTCCTCCCAGCTCTCCCACCTTTCTGAAGAGGGCATGGAAAAAGCCCATCAGAAAAGTTCATAAAGGTTAAAACCTTTATGATTGTCAGTGATTTAGAGATTACTGGGTAAAGGCATTAAATAAGTGGAGTATACGATGACTGTATCATGGGCAGTATGTTGTTCTCTTACACCTTACAAAGTTAAAGTGTCACGAGTTGAAAATGTGTTTCCTCATATTTATGCACAACATAGACCAGCACAATTGCTCAGCTAAATAAACAGGACATTTTCAATTATAAGGTGCCATTACCTTTGTGTGTTCTTGTCATTTATGAAATCAGTGGGTGGTTAATTAAATTGCTCCTTTGGACTCTCCTGAAGGCTGTGTATTAATTATTTTTTAGTGGTGGTATGCACATTTCTCAACTTTTTAATGAGGGTAAAAGTTGTTTACCTCTTCCTTTGGAAATACGTTTGGGTTTTTTTTTTAGATTAGTGTGTTATGGGGGTTTGTGGTAGGTTTTTCTTTCTTTCATATAAAATCTCATTATTCAGCTGCTCTTTGCAATCATGTGGCATGCTTAGTTTAAATGAAATCTTAAAATGTTAAATTTCATGTTGCAAAGTACTACTAAAGCTGCAGAGTCTGCGTTAAACCCCATGTTGTTGGAGGGAATAGGTTTATCACTCAGGAGAACAGGCTTCCTTCAGCCACTCAGGTCTTTTGAAGACATGGCTTCTGAAGGCAATTCCGGGGCTCACATCCAGAATTCTTGTTCAGCCCGTTTGCTGAGCAGGCAGATTTGGGCTGTCCTCCTCTGCTTTCATCAGTAGTAGGAGCAGTGCTGATGCTTGCGAGTTTGGAGGGAGGCTTGTGGCAGCAGGGCTGGGCTGGGGAGCAGCTTTTGTGTGGCAGGGTAAGAGCTGTGCTTACACCCCCTTCCTCTGCTGTGTGGTGTTTCACCACGCCGCTTCATACCGCTGAGATCCTCATGGTAAAAATCGTGGTATCTTAGCAAATGCCATTTCCAGCTATGACTTTATTTTAATGAATGACACGTGTGCTGAAGGAACCTCAGGTAGGTGTAGTATTGGTGTGCTCACAGGGGAATATAGTAGCTGGGATTGGTTTGGGTTGGTTCTTCAGCTGAAATGGTGCATTGCAAGTAGATGTAAAATCCCAAAGAAAGCGCCCCTAGCCTAGCATAAATATCATTGACGTTGTCATTTTAGTGCTGTTGGAAATGTCTCTAGCAGAGGTCAAAAGTTTTCTTAGTGCTATGTCTTCGAGATACAATCACTGGTTTTATCTCATGGGAAGGAGCAGAAAGGGCCTCAGTTCTGACTGGGCAATTTATTTAACTGGTCTGATGGTCTCACCAGGGGTGATGTCTCATCTAGGCCATGCAGCTCTGCTGTGAACCAGAACGACATCAGTCCTCTTCATTATGCTGTTTATCCAAGCCTGTTTGTTTAAAGCCATGCCAAGCTAAGAAGAGGCAAGAAAAACAGTTTTGCTACTTTTTCATATGGATGATTTACTTTGCAGTCATGCTTTCTCAAGTGAAGAGTATTATAAAGGCCACCCTGAAGTCTTCTGAAGCATCCATTGAGACCTCAAACTGAACCCTTTGCTGCTGGAGAACACTCTTCTACTGCTCATTTATCATGGTGTTGGTAGATTTGGGGGTTTTTTTAATCCACTTCACGGAGCTAAGTGGAGGAAGAGGACGGTCTTGAAGGATATGGTGGTTATCACATTTAGCTGGTTGTTGACTCTCCAGTATGTAATTTGTATTATGTCCAGTATAAGGGAAAAATAATACTAAAGTATCCAGTTTGCAGGAGGACTTTATAAAAGCTGCTGTGGAAGACAGTTGTTTGTAGTCTGTAAGTCTGCAAATAAGCACAATTTTATAGTATTCAGAAAGCCAGGAACTTAATTAATTTGAAAAAAAATCTTAACAATTTTTTTCCCCTCCTTTTTTAATTGACAAAAGTAAAGCCATTTCAGGATGTGAAATGGACTTTCTGCATTGAATACACCTCTAGTATTGAGATACTGAATTACAAAACTGTACAGAAATTGAGACTTTTTCAGGAAGCATGTGCAGTTTCGAGAGCAGTTTCAATGTTTCACTTTAACTTTCTTCTTTAAAAAAGCAGCATTTTCTTAAATAGAGGAGTGGAAGAAAGAAAAGGGATGTTACATAATCCAATTTGTTGTTTTTCTTGCAAACATTGTGTTGCTTTACATAATATTTATAGCATATAGCACGACAGGGACTCGAAGTGTCCTGTCTGCGTTGTCTGTGTTGCACGGAGTTCCTGTAAGGATTCCTGCGCGGGTCATCCCCGCACACGCTCACTGGGTGTGCTTACAAAGCTGCGATGTGCTACGTGGAGTAGCGACGTTTCATTATGCATTCATGAGAAATTGCTGGCGACATTTTAGCCCACAGTTAATTTTAATGTTAAGTTTAGGTTTTGAAAAGGACATGGTGCGAGAGAACGCCTGCAGATCTTTTACGCTGGCTCCTGCTCCGGTTAGTATTTGCTGAACCACAGCTGTTAGGGCTTCACTCATGCTCGTGTGAGGTTAGGTGATTAATTTACTGCTTTAAGGAAATCAAACCCCGAGAGCTGCTTAGTGGCTTTAGGAGGGAACTGGTCCTGTTTTAATTACCCATTGGTGAATTAATTTGTGTATACCAGCATGCCGACAACCTTTTTCCTTGGAGTTCCTGTTGTCATGTGATATCCCCTCCTCCAGGAGACCAACAGTATATTCTTCTTTTCCTGTTGGGCAGGTGTTCTGTGTTTCCTCCTCGCCTCCGCTGGGATGGAAGGCTAAGAAATGTAGACTAAAAAGGTGATGAAGGGAAAGGGCTGTCGTGCTCTGTGTTGCAGGTTTTGTAACAGATCCTGGGTGCCGGCTGCCAAGGAATCGTACCAGGGTGTTTCCAGGGCTCTGCTCGGCATTTTAAGGATGCTCCTCTTCAGAGGCTGGGCGCCGAGTCCTTAACTGCAGGTTAGACCCTGTGATGAGAATTACAAACAAGAAATGAGGGGGATGCTTTTGATTCAGCTTGTTTCAAATGCATAGGCTATTCAAACATGAAGCATAAAGTGAGTTCCTTTTAAATTAGCTGGTTTGTGCCTTTTGTTTATTTTTTAAATTTATTTTTCTTAGGCTTTTTCCTAAATTATATGGTTCTCTGGTATGTTTTTGGTTTTTTTTTAACAGGCTGATGCTTTGCAAAATGTTGTGGTCAGGAATCTAGATTTCACTTGGCTAAATACAAAGGCTCTTTCTGGTGATTTGTATGTATGTAAATTTCTAAAGATTAAAAAAATTTTAGATTTGCACGGTTGTAAAATTCAATTTTATAAACACTTTTCATTAATTACGTGAGATAATCTTACAGAGTATCTTTGTTGTCAGAACGTGAGAAGAAGTGAAATAAAATGAAACATTTATGCAGATACAAGCAGAGGTCTGTGTACCTTCTGCCTGAAATTAAACCAACGTCCTCCTTTCTCATGGCTATTTGTATTATTTATAATTGCATGAGATGTGTATCGAGAGGGTGGCTGGGAAATAAGCTCTTAAATGTGAAAGCTCTTTGGTCTCCTAGGATACGTACGTAGTAATAGTTGTACAGTTATCCGTAAGGTTTTCCAATGGGCATCCTAGAAACCCTGGTAAACTTCCAGGTAGCCTTTATTAACCACCTTGCAAAAAAAAAAAAGTTGCTCATTTCACTAGGTGCTGTGCAGAGCATGCAGACTTTAAGTACCATAAGTCCTTTGATTAAGACTTTTTTAAAAATCAGGAAGGGATGATATGCTTCTGAAAAACAGAACGAGAAACTGATGATCATTCAGGCCTTTGTTCCTTCTATTTTTACTAAATCTGTTTGCCTTCAGGATTTGTTGATGTGTAGGAATTTTGAAATAACTGCACTTAATGTGTCCAAGTGGAAATGTTTGTCCCAAAGAATAATTCCCATTTTGCTGTTTTTCCGGGATTTGAGGAGGGGAAGGAAGGGGAGAGAGAAATGGGAGAGCAAGTGAGGCGTCAGGTCTGGCTGTCAGGAGTTGTTTCTTTTAATTGAAGGTTGGAAGTTGTTGGTGAGGTTCAGTGGTTTTGTTGGTATATTTTCTTACCCTAAATATACTGTGCGTCAATGCTAACAGTAATTACTTGCGATAAGGTTTTGTAGCTACTTCATGGCACGCTTTGGCCCCCAGTTTTCCACTAGCTCGGAGTCTCTAAGCCAAAGCACCCCCTTGGCTGCATTTGCAACTTTGAAGGGAGTCAGGAGGCTAGTGGGAAACAGGGGTCTCCAGCCAGCCAGAGCATCAGCAGATGTGCTGTTCTCCAAATCCATCATCTAAAAAAAACCCACACCTTTTATTATATATGGGAAAGCTGCAGTGATTTATTTTCACATACTCAGTGGGAACAAAAAGAGTCTTTGTAAACCCTTTCTGTTTTATATTCCATTTAGTAATAAGGATTGGCTAAAGTTAAAGCAACACAACATGCTTTAACAGCAAAGTATCAGTTCAGAATTTAACTTTATTGAAACTTGATATTCCGTTAAAGTGGTCTGTATGGACAGGCAGTAAATCTGAGTTCATACTTTTCCAGTCCTGAAGTTTACAAAGGAAAATGTATGCAAATTACTTCCTTTAGCCAAAGTGTGGTATATTATTGCGGTAGCTTTCCAGTGTAACTTATTGGTTCCATGAATAGTTTTATCTTTTCAGTCTTAAAATTCTTCAGCTAGGATGGCCTTTTCATGACTCTGTCCTCCATCCATCTTTCATTTACAGTGTCAAGTTGCCTGGGATATTATTTATTGTTTCTATTTTCTCATCCCTTATGACTGATATTAAGAGACAGTGTTGCTTGTAGTTGAGTCTCCTGCTTTTAAAGTAAGTTGTCTCCTTTGGATGGAACTCTCATCGTGTTCTTGTCTGGACTTCTGGTTTTCAGATTGCACACAGAAAGGACAGGATAAAGGCTTTTAATTACCCTGTTTGCCCTCCTCTTGGTTCGTTAAATTGAAATTATTAGCTCTTTAACTCTGAAAATCAGCGAAAATCAATGCTGTTTTCTTATTGCAGTATTGAACAGTTCTTCACTGAAGTGTGGAAAGTTGAGTTTCTGACCCAAATGTCTGTGTCTAGGTGGAAACTAATAGACCAGACTGTTGTTTGGGGTATTTTGTGAGGCGGTTCCCTCATGCTTCTCTGTATTAGAAGCTTGATGCAGAAGGGACCCTTCTCAGGATAGCGTGCACTTGTTTTCTGGGTATTCCTTAGCTTTTTTAGTGACTGCCAAATGAAGATGACTTATGGCATTGTCTGTTTGACCCACTAGACCCCGTTCCTTTGCGTCACTGCACTGCTCTGAACTTGATGGTAAGTTTGAGTTACTTCTTTAAGGATCTGGGTTTTACAAACACCCAGTTTAAAGGTGAACTTTCGAGTAACTCCTTGACTCCTTGTCGCTGCTCATAGGAGCAAAAAAGCTTGGAAGTATGCTATTTCCAACTAATCCATTGCATGCCAGTGCTGTTGCATGAAGCTGTCCTGGCCTTATGAACACAGACACACTGCTGCTGTCTCTGTATGAAGGGTAGGCAGGTGTCTACAGCCCCTCTGGCCCTTGTGTTGCATTTCTGGTGTCCCACAGTCTTTGTGCACAGCACTGCTCCCTTTTTGTGGAAAAGAAACACATCCCATGGGAATGTGCGTCCTTATCTTGGAGACGCCATAGAACTTTGGGTTCATTTGCACAGCTCCCAGTGCAGCAGGAGTGTTGTCTGGGGCGGCTTCTGGTTTTTGGACAATGTAGCAACTTTTTATCATATGGTTTGAAAAAAGTTTATAAAGTTTAAAAAACTGTTTTGTGTAAGTATCTGGCATAAAACATGTGAAAGTGTTTAGTCTGAGTTGGGAGTAAAAAAAAGTATGGAAATAAAAGGTTTGAATTTTTTATGTCTGTGAACCTAGCCTAACTTGTTGAGAAGTGCTTGGTTTGGGAAAATGAGGATTGTGGTTAGAGAGTGCAAGGAAGATGGGTACTCCAGAGGGTGAGTCGTCTGCCTCTTAAAGACCTTTTTCCAAAAGCACTGCTAATGAAGTAATATCCTTCAAAGCAAGACTGGTATTTTAAAAGCTAGCTCTTAAGGGTTGAATATATAGAATAAATGAGGAAGTGAAAATTGTATCATCCCCCACAGAATCTCAAATGCAAAATTTCAGCCTGCTGAGAAGAGATTGGACAGGGAGGAGGAGGAGGAGGAGGAGAAGGTTGGCTCCTTCCCGATGTAGCATGTTACTGTCAGCCTCTGTTGCTGCAACCATTTTGACCATGGATACAGAAAAGTGGTGCCTGAAGTTAGGAATCTGAACTGGTAGGGCTCTTTAGCACACCACTCCTTTACCACTGTCTTCCCAAAATGCGGTGAATCGGAATTCCCTGGTGATGTGAGTAGATGTCTTGTATATATTTTGCAAATTCATGATTAACTATCTTAAGAACTGAAATGCATTTTTCTTTCATAATGTCATGCCTTTGGTTTTTTTTAACAACTTGGGTTTTCTTTGCTAGATGAGTGTAGCAGTTGGAGTCCTGATGCCTCCCCACCCTAGCAAACTTCTGAGCTTTCCCCCTGTTTGCTTGTAGCCTACTGTGAGGACTTAGCTCTCTTTTATTGAGCAATTTTATTCTAGTTTATTTATTGATTTATAGTTCTATTAATATATCTCTTCTGTATAATTTCTGCATGTGGCTACCAGTTTGATGTTTCACATAGGTGTTTCCACTTACTTGTTTTTAGTGTCATTTCTTTTTCTTGGATTTGAATTTTTACTACTCACTTAGAAGGTAATGATTTTAATTTTTTGCCTTTGTTTAGGAACGTTACCTTTTCTTAGAGAGAACGAGACTACCGAGGAAAGCGGGCAGAAATGCTGTAACAGCAGTTCTGCTCTTCCACATTATTCATTCTGCGAGGGGGAGTTAGGAGATTGCTGCTTAATATTTAGCCCCTGTCACTCTTGTGAGAATACATACAGGCCTGTTGGCCTGCTGTACGTGTGCTGCTGTGCATCTTCGCTAACATTTCTCACTTGAACCTTAAAGGGCTGTGTTTCAACAGTGTAACCACTGAAGTAGTTTCTTTCTGAGGGCACTAACAGGATTGAGGGGACACGCTATAGCAGCCAAACTTTGCACCTCAGGCAGGTAAAGAGCTGCACCATAGAAGCTTCCCTATGTAATAGCTAGTGAAATTCTTTTTTTAGACATACATACAAACATATATATATACAAATAATGTGCAATCAGCCAAGCTAATACAGAATGTGAAATAAACAACTGGCAAACATGGTTAGGGGATAGAGAAGTGGTTTTGGACAAAATGTCTGGGTTTTTTTCATTCAACAACTGTTGTCTCTACTCTTTCTTGCTGGCTGTGTAATTACAAGGGCTGAAGTGGAGAATATATGATTCCTACAGCAGGACTAAAAACAAATGCAGTCTTTGCTTCCATATTCTTTGTGTCTGTCAAATATGTATAATCAGACTGGATTTTACATAGTCAACTCAATGTCCACTTCCTTTTCTGAACCCTGTCTGGGGGCCTCAGATCAAGCACTAGTCTACTGTGTATGTAAAGACCTGTTTGCATACAAAGTATTTAAATGGGTTTTATTTAAGATAATATTTGTATATTTTAAGACTACAACTTCTAGATCTAACATGTTCTTATTATGTAAATTTTGCTGATGTGTGGAGCCATTTATTTTCAGTATCTGTACAGAGTACATCTGTTGCAGTATGACAGGTAGCCTAACTGGAAGGTCTCAGTGTAAAGGTTTTAATTTCTGAAAAGCATCCTACAAAATAATATGGGGGTATTTCATACAAGTCATCTTCTGCCTTTTTTGTGTGCCCAAAGCTGGGTCAGGCAGCTGGCTCTGTAAGCTTTTTACACTTACCAGAAGGAAAGTTCCTTCTGGAAATTAACTTATGTACAGCAGCAAAGTGAAATGTCTTCAGCAGACTTAATAGGCAGAGGCACAGCCATCATCCTCAAGTGTTAAGAATCTAAGAACTTGCCTTTATAGTGGAGTTAATTCGAGTGACAGCTAGTGCATGGGATCCTAACATAATTCCCAGGCACGAGTAGAGACTGCTCAGGCATGGCAGTGCTTTTTGGAATAAGTCACCTGCTTGCCAAGGGGCGGCCAGAGCCAGCCCAGCTTTCCCCGATCCCTGGTTGTGCTGGGCTGCAGACCGAGTGGGGCAGCTGTGGCGATGAGTCGGTCACTCTGCGTGCAATGCCCCTGCTCATGGGCAAGTCATAATTAGGCTGCATGTAGGTAGCCTGAGCTAAATATTACTCTTTCGCCTATGGGCTTGAGGCGGCTCTTATTTTCCTCTTTTTCTTGAGAGTTCTGATGTGGCGATACTTGTTTTGTTTCATTAGGGAGAAAATAAGCAGTCTCTAGGCAGGGCAGACCGGTTTAGGGGTTTGCCTTACCTCACCAAGTGATGTTCCTTAGCTGCTGGGGTTTGGCAGGTTGAGGCTGAAAATTGAAGCTGCAAGCTTCAGACCAAGTCTAGGCCATCCTTTGCACTCTTTCTGCTGTACTTTCAAGTTTCTTCCTCTGGCCATGGGTTGCCATGGGTTCCTTGCGGGCCGTGAGCGCTCACCCCTGCAGAGGACTCTGCCTCCTTTCCTGCAGAAGGAGGACAGCGTGTGGCTTATCATTTCTCTGAGCTGTCTCTAAACCATGTCCTCTTGGCTCTGTCTTGCATGGATCTTAGAAATGCTTGTTTTCAAAGAGATTGGAGGTTTTTGTTAGCTTAGGAGGTAGCTTCATTTTTTTCATGCTATGTCTAAGCTAAAAAACTGCTTAGTAACAGCATAGTTTACCTTTGAAAATAGCTTTCACCATCACTCAAGTTGTGATTGATGGGGGAAACCAGCTGTAACAAGTTATGCAAGGTGGCATACGCCTGAAGGAAGAGATGGGATGGTGTTTCTCCCTGAAAATAGTTAAGTCCTGCAATTTAACTATTCAGAAAGTTCTTTTATCCTTTCCACCCCTCCACCCCCAGCTTCTCTTTGTCATCAAAGCCATTTCGTGATTAATCCCAGTGCTGTCTCCCTGAATTTCCTCCATGCACACCCGTAGGGATGGGGGCTGGTTATAAAGAAGTGCAGAAAAAGGGAACATAGCTCTCCGATTGCTTTATTTTCTTTGAATCACTACTGCTCCTTAAAATCTGAATTAATCAAATCAAATTCTCTCTGTACATATCCAGGAATGAGCTACGTTTAATCTAGTTAAGTGTATTCTGTTCATCCACGAAAGTCCCCGTTTCAGGGCAAAGTGCGTAGGGGAGGGCTTTCCAGAAGGTTTAGCATCTTGATGGACAGCTTTCTGCTGCCTTCATCTCTCCCAGCAGAAAGGGTGGCACATATGGCAAGGGCTGGTGGACAGATTGCACGGCAGAAAATATCCATGGCGGATAAGCAAATGTTTTACTCTTTCTTGCTTTTCTCCTCTGCTCCATCAGCGAGAAGAAAGCCTCGCTAATTGTCTCCTTTTCATGGATTTTGTGACTGTTGGGGTACTTTTTTCACTTCCACTGGATATAAAAGCCCACCTGTTACAGCAGCAGTAATTAAATACTGCTTTCCTTGTTCTTTTGGTGCTAGGAAGGAAATTTGTCCTTGGGTCTCCTGGCAGGTAAGTCTGCATTTCTTCACTTCTATTTAATTTTGTTTCTTTCTGTTTACTTCTTCACTGCTGCAAAAATCCAGAAATGAGTTTAGGAACTTGGAGGTTTCTTGCAGATTTTTTTAATACACTTAGGCCTAAAAGTTGCAAACCTGCTCGATTGTTGAGAGTCCTGAGAGCATCTTGGCTCCTCAGGTGCTTGGTCCTGTATTTGGGGGTTCCTGCCATGGGATGATTTCTGACACAAAGCAGGGTTAGCCCCCAGAAACAGAATCACTTTCCACTTAACAGAAAATGTAATGTACCTACAGAAAATGGATCTTCTTGCAAATTGTAAAGGCAGCTCCCACCTCTCTTATGAAACATAATAGCAGAGAAAGGCAAATACTTGAGTAACACTTCGATAGAGTGGGCAGCAGTGCCTGGAGAAGAGAGGGTGCAAGTTCAAGTTCTTCCGTGGGTTTTGTGCTTCCTGCAGACCAGGACAGCTGACTGGCCATCCAGACCTGGGTGGCTCTCATCGAGCTTGGCTTGTGTGTCCTACTTCCTCCTTTCTCAGCGTTACTCTTGTTCAGTAGGACTATGCAAAATTTAGTCTGTAGATGTGTAGATGTGTCTTTGTTAAAGATTCATACTTGTCTCCTTTTCTTCTATTCCGAGATGATTTTTCGGATGTAGCTCTGTATTTGCTATAAAGAATGGATATTTCGTTGCAGGGACCTCCACACAGTCACAGTCCTTATCTTTCCTGTCTCATTCGAGACCAATTTGACTAAAGTAAAGCTATTTTAATCTCCTGGTCCCAAAATAGAAGCCATTCCATTTGTGCCGTAGAAGATGGCTGCAGCAGGATCTTTGCCTGTTAGAGCGAAACCTTCTGCCTCCTTGTTTTATCTCTGGGCACCAAGTCCCTCTTTCCTGTCATCCCCTGATGTTGAGCATCCCTGGGTTTGAGGTGGCGGTTTTGGGAGGTGGGCGTCATCCGTCATCTCTCCTAAGGATGGTCGGTCTTGTGCTTCCCCTCAGTTTCCCTTTCCCAGACATCTCTTCACTCTCTGGTGTGCTGGTTGCTCGGATCCCCTCGACCTCTGCAGGCAGCTGTGGGGCAGAGAGGGCAGCGCAGACGGCGCTCCTGCGGTCCCCCTGCCCGGCAGCGCCTCGCGCCCCTGTACAGCAGGGACCCTTAACGCCGCGATGGTAATTAAAGCCCATAGCCCCCCGTTGCCACGGAAACGCAGCACTCCACAAATACAAAACACAACTTACGGTCCTGTTAATTTTCCCAAACGCTCCTTATTTGTCAGATTTAAGCAGGGTTTCATGTTGCATCCTTGAAAAATGCTGTACTGTGAAAATACCCAGCAAGGGAGTGCGTGTGCACTTTTTTTTTTGAGGGATTGCATATAAAAACCCTCACCCCTGGGGCGGGGAAGGAAAACTGTCACCTGTGACCTGTTGCCTTTGCGGTGGTGATGCCACGTCAACACCTGGTGTGGGACTGACTCCTTGTCTGTGAGGGCATTCCTTTGATGGAACAAAAAGACTAGCGCAGAGGCAAAAAAAAAATCTCTGGAGAAGTGGTTTTACTGCAAGCCCAGCATTGCCTGGTTGTGGTTCAGTGGAACAAAGTCACCGTTCAGGCACAGTATTATTTAGTTTGAATATAAAAATTCCAGTCATTCTGCTGAACAACTTTAAAACATGGAAAAGGTTGCTTATCAGCACAAAAAAATAGGTGGATTGGGTAATTGGCATGCAGTGGCAGTGGGGCTGCAGCTTTAGCAGAAAATGTTCCAGGCTAATTGCTGTGCTCTGTCCATCTCTTGTAGATTTTTGACTTGGAGCTGCCAGGTGCCATGTTTTGACAAAACTTTCATTTGTTTGCATTTTCAAAAGAGGAAGAGTCTAACAGGATTATTGCCTCATAAACTTGGACAAGGATTGAACCGGGGTTTGGTGTTTGAGGGCAGTGCAGCCCTCGGATATCAGCATATTTAACATAGATATGTAAAGTCAATACATGTTGCTAGTACTGCTTCACTTGTTTGCTATATGGCTTTAATATTAAAGCAGAGATGGTATCTGATGTGCTAGGTCACGCTTATTGGGAGATGGGAAATAACACTCTTCCCCTATGGTGATGTTTGCCAGCTATTTATTCTCATTATGGTTTTTATTAATTTCTCCTGTCTTTTATTCTTCCACATAAGCTAGGGTCTGCTTTGAGAACAGTTTCAAGTCATCAGCCTGATGCTGTAATTCCTGTGAAGAATACTGGACTGGGAACTAAGAACTAATGTTTAATTAATGTTATGATGTGGTTTTAAGCAATGGTTTTAACCACTGTCTAGTTTCCCTTTCCTGGGGCTTATGTCGATTCGCTCCTGACTGCTCAGAGAGCCTGTTCACAGCCGTGGCATTTGAATAAAGCAGGGGAATTTGGGAATTATGAGACCCTTCCTAGTTACCTTAGGCAGTTAGGGACCATTGTCCATGGAGAACAGATTCTGGAAATCCTGTGACATTTTAAAATCAAGCCAACTTTTCCTGAAATCCAGGGCGACGGCCGTGCTGTTGTTCGGAGTTATTGATTGGTGTGTGTTATGTATTGCCTTGCAAGGTCAAATCTGCCTGGCCAGGACAGGACTGCCTGAATTTAGGGTCACGTGAAACCTTCGCCATAGCTGTTACAATTTTTTCCATATGCTCCCTTTCCACACTGGAGAGGGATAAAGAAGTGTTATACTGAGGCGTTCCTGTGATGCCAGCAGGCAGCAAAATTTTGGGATCTCATCTCCTCTGGGATGAAGAGAAGAAGCAACCCCAGTACCCAGTGGCCTTTAATCGAGGGGAAAATACAGGTGGACAGTTTTTCACTTGCAGCTGGTTTGACCTACACAGTAGAAATTAATCATTGATTCAGCGGTTAGATAGATCTCGGTGCAAATACGTCCCTTCTGGTTAGAGAGTTTTTAGATGCAGAACTGAGATTTGCATCCCAGCCATTTTGGGATACAGGGACAATGGAGTCCTCCAAAGGAACAGGGGTGTCATTCATCTCAGGGTGTTCTTTTGGCATTTGCTTTTGGTTGAGAAAATTGCATAAACAGTTGTAAACAAAATAGAAAATTGGAGTATGTTACAGGTAATTTTTAAAGAGATTGGTTGGTAAGATGGATATTTTGCATAGTTGTTTACTTCTGGGGTATGCTTAGGTTTTTTATAAAATTTTAAACAGTCAGTTAATGGGCTGTAAATCTCTAGGATTTTAATAAAATACTTTAGAAATAGATTGCTTAAATCTCTGCGAGCATTAATTGCAAAATACATGTTTTCATTAACTTCAAACTGGAACTAGTTAATTATTTGTGACTTATGTAAAGACAACTACAGTTAAAACGTTAAATTATTGCTACAATTCCAGTTTGCTTGTGGTTTGCCTTTTTTTTTTTTTAATAGCGCCCATTCAGACAGAAGGAATAAACATTGTGAAATCTGATGTAGGTATAAAGCCTGACATCTTATGCTTTTGTAAAAATGTGTCGAGCTTCTCCAGAGAATGTTTGTTGAATCAATAAATCAGAACCAGAGGAGGGCTAAGGATAAGGCTGTCTTTTTCAGTCTAAAATCGCTCTTGCGCACACTCCACTTAAAAAAAATAAAATAAAAATTTGCACAGTTGGATGTCCAGTCTTGCCCAGTTCCCGAGTAGATTGTAATTTTAAAACTGAAAGCAGGGCACCACCCGCACTATTTGACTGTTTTAATGAAGTCCTGGGAAAATTACTTTTTAGGGAATTATATGACTTGAATAACAGGCCTGGCTGGCTCTTTTACCCACTTCATATTTTTTATAATTCTGGTTATTTTTCCTGTTTGCAGCTTTCCTGGACTGTTATCATCCTGTGGAGCTGGTGATCTGCTGTGATAAGAGAGACAGAAAATAATATAAGGGATGCAGAAAGAGGGTCGAAGTAGGGTATTATAAATGGCAGTGCTCTGGTATTGTGGATTTCAGGGATATAGTACTTTACATCAGGGAAATTTAGTCCTGGCCTGTCATCCCAGCTGTTACTCAGACCACAAATTCTGTGTTTGTGAACTTTGTAAATAAATTGATATTTTGCACTGGGGACAGATGGTAAAAAGTCTTGAGATCAATAATTAGGCAGCCACAGTGTATGAACAATAAAACTCCTGGTGAGTGTTTCCTCAGTTGTGGAATGGGCTTGCCCCAAGTACAACATAGCAGTGTGAAAGTAAAGAAATCTTGATTTTTTAAATTTTTTTTTTTTGGATGGTGGTGGTGTCTTTATTTATTTATTTTTGTTGGTTTGGGGTGGGATTTTTTTTTTCTTTTGAATCTTCATGCTGTTATCCGCGATCTCTTTCTTCCACAGCTCTGCTGGCAGAGAGGTGGTGGAAGGGTGGTCACGTCAGCTGCAGAAGAGGTGGTGGGCTTAGTTTATGTGGCATTTGTTGGTGGGTTAAGCCACCAGGGCACTGGCAGCACCGAGGCAATGTCGGCTGCCACCAGGAACAGCCTCTGGCCCGGGGTAGCACCTCTGCAGCAAAGCACAGCCCAGGGCGTTTGTCCCCTGCACCAGCAGCGTTCAGGCACTGGGATGGGTCAGCCGTAGGGACAGGTGTGTCTGCTCACCTCCAGCAGTGGTGGGCAATAGTGACTGCCTGTGTCAAGCTCTTGTGATTTCAGTAAACAGAGCCTGTCTCTGGGCATGCCTTTCCTAAGAGAGGAGGCTTGTCATTATAATTTTTTACGTGGCAGTGAATGCCTGATTGCTCAATAACTTCTTTGGTTTTACTTTTTCTTCAAAATTTATAGGAACTTGTTAAAGTTTTTAACACACAAAGGGATTTAATTACAACCTCCTAAAAGAAGAGGTGCAGGTATCTTTGACCATAGCCAGTCATAGAGGTCAAAGTATCTCATGGGTATATTTACTGTATGACACTGCCTCGTGCTCTGTCACAGACTGCCACGTGAGTTACATGGAGTTCAAAGGATAGAAATGCTGGGAGCCTTCAAGGAGGTGAATTTGGGATGATCACACTCAGGGGTCCTAACTGGATCTCCATCACAGCAGTGCACAGAATGGTGCTTGGGTTTTCCCATAGCCTCACTGATGGTCTTCAACATCCTCATGGGGGAAAGTGGAGGGGCAAGTACCAATATCCACACTCCTCGTGACCAGTGACAGGACTCAAGCGTGAAGCTGAGGCAGGGGAGGTTTAGGTTGGATATCAGGAAGAAGTTTCTTACCCAGAGGGTGACTGAGCACTAGAATGAGATCCCCAGGGAAGTGGTCATAGTGCCAGGACTGGCAGAGTTCAAGAAGTGTTTGGACAATGCTCTCAGGCACATGGTGTGATTCTTGGAGTGTCCTGTGTAGGGCCAGGAGTTGGACTTGATGATCCTGATGGATCCCTTCCAACTCAGGATATTTTATGATTCTGCATATCAGGGCTTGGTCTTTTCTTGGGTTTTTGGTTGCTTGGAGAAGGAGGAAGAGTCCTGGCTGTGGTCAGTAGTAGCAACGGCTGTACAGTTTGGGCAGCACACTCGTATAGTGGTTTTTGCTGCCTGTTCTGCGTGTCGCTTTGCTCTGCAGGGCCCGTTGGTGTTGCAGATACCCCCAAGTACAACACAACTCGTGCCATATATTCCTCCCCTGGCGCCTTGAGTGACAAAATAATTTGCTAAAGTCACAAATCAGTGCTGTGTTTTTCTAGAACATTTATCTGGTTTATTTTGCATTACATAAAGACCAGCCATTAGATGGGTCTCATCCCTTCTGCGTTAATCCAGCAGCATGAGTGCAGAGCGAGAGAGCTGTGGTTTGAGCACGAGGGCCCCGTGCACTGCTCTCCTTATCTGCTCTCCAATCTTTGAGCTCTTACATAATGTGTTTAAGACTGTTTTTTTGACTAATCTCTTTTGGGGTCTCATTTTGCATTCTTAGTCTCCAGCAACAAAGAACTGCTATGCTCTTCCCATGTGAAATCCTTTCCAGAAGGTGCACATTATCTACTACGGGACAGGGCAACGATGAGCATCAATTTCCATGGCAGAATAGAAGCCTGGATTACAAATTACTATTTAATCCTTTTTGCGTCAAAGGATATAATAATCCTTGTAAAATGTGCTCTAAGTCTTGTGCTTGGCTGTGCGAGGTTAAGGGGCAAAAATCAAAATAGAGAATCTCGTAAAAAGTAAGACATGGGGAAATGTATGTGTTCCACATGAATTTCAGAATGTGTGTTTAGAACTGCATTTCAACAGCCAGAAATAAAGATGATGGGCTGATGCCTAGACTACTAGTTTTCATTTCTCTGTATGCTTGCTACTACTCTGCTAGAAAACAGGAAGTCTCTGTCATGAGTGTTGCTTGCTGAATTGCAATAAAGAATTTAGGCACAAAGTAAGCATTGCTCTAATTTGATTTTTTTTTCTCCCCCCACAAGTGAGAGCGTTTACCAAAACTAACAAATATGGAGGTGCCTTAAGACTGTGAGAAAATTTGTTTTGTTTTCTAGATCATCTTGCTAAGTGTGTCAAGCAATGTGATTCTGTAAGGGAGAGAAGGGTAAATAAGGTTGGGAGGGATAAGGATTTAGTGTTTGAAATTGCAGACTGATGGCTGCACAACTTCCTGCCCAAGCAGCTATTTTAAGAGGGGCAAAGTTTAATAACATAAAAATAAATCCCATGGTGACAGACCTACAGTCCTTTCTTGCCACACTAAGTGTGCTGTAACTTTGTTAGGTAAAAAGCAAAACAAATAAGTTGTTTGAAACCAGTAGTTTCATATGATTAGTTTATTCCATATTTTTATTACTGGCCTCTGTACTAAATCAGATGGGGCATACTGGATAGAATCTGTCCTTCTTACTGTGTAGCAATCCACAGAGAAAACCTGGAAGTAAGTGATGATACAAATGCAATATTACTAATGGAAGGAACCGGGCTAAGCCGTTTGCTGTTATTTTCCATGCAGTGTATTTAGAACTTTACTAATAATCTAATATTCTGTGTAGTCAAAATCCTAAAACCAGAATAGGACCAGATTAAAATTGTTATCTCGTATTAAAGAACACATTTAATTATTTGATCATATAACCATCATTCCACAATAGGATATTTTTGTGCCAGATGCTAATTGCGTGCTTCTAGTGTGACAATGCATAATGCGGTGTCCTCGCTGTCACAAAATGGTCATCTTGCAGGTGGAGACTGTGCACTGCAGCAGCCCTTGTGAAGCCATAAAATGTTTGTGTTGTAAAAGGATTCGTATTTGTAGATTTTGTTGTTCTTTTCTCTGACAAACTTACAGAAAACAGGAATATTCCCCTAATCTATCTAGCTGTTGTAGTTTGATAAACTCAGAAGTCAAATATTTTGAAGAGAACTTCCATATTTCCTGCAAAATGAATAATTTCTATTTCTTTGTTTGTTGTAGAAAATGACACTTGACTGAAGAGCATATGTAAGTCACCCTGGAAGAAGTTGCTTCGCTGTGAGCTTTACATGAGCATCCTCATCCTATGAGAAGGAAGAGCAGAAGGATCTGTCAGCCTTCCTAGCTGTAAAATGGGGACTACAGGTGACGACATGGCTGCAGTGGAGCAGAATGCCTCCTTGAACCCTCTGTGCTTTGAGTGTGGCCAGCAGCACTGGACAAGGGAGAACCATCTCTACAACTACCAGAACGAAGTGGATGATGACTTGGTCTGCCACATTTGCCTTCAGCCCTTGTTGCAGCCGTTGGACACTCCCTGTGGACACACTTTCTGCTACAAGTGCCTAAGGAACTTTCTGCAGGAGAAGGATTTCTGCCCACTGGATCGAAAAAGACTCCATTTTAAACTCTGCAAAAAATCCAGCATCCTCGTTCATAAACTGCTAGACAAGCTCTTTGTTTTGTGCCCCTTTTCTTCTGTGTGTCAGGAAGTGATGCAGCGATGTGACCTGGCAGCACATCTTAAAAACAGGTGAGCGCTGCAGGTGCTTGCATTGCATTTTCCCTACGCGCTTGTCTGTGGCCACTTTGTGTAGCAGCAGAAACTGGGGGCAGGAGAGTGGGAGAGAGTTGGTGGTGGCTTTTAAATTCACGGCCAAAGACCCTAGGAAATGGTCAGTCTGTAACTCTGCACAGGCAATGCACTGGGTTACCCTTTTTTTGTACATCACACCAGAAAATAGTGAAGATTGCTGGTGATAGCCATAGGGAGAAGGACGTGGATCATTAGAGGTCTGAAGAAAAAGATTTATCAAGAAAAATAAAATGCAATGGCAGTTGATTACAGTAGGGGAAAAAAGGCTTGGGCGGGGGAAATTAGAGATGTGCAAATTCTGTCTGCGAAGAGGAGAGAAATGGTGCAATAGGAGCAAGAAGATTAAGTTCAGATTTTAGGGAAAACAGCTTTATAATGGTCGGGCACCAGCATAGATTGGTTAGGTGGTAGTTGTCAATTCCCCATTTTTAGAAGTGTTTATGAACATGTTAAACAAACTTTCATGAGGAATAGTTACATCAGAAGTGATTCTGCTCTGAGGTAGGCAGATGGACACGGTGTCTCTCAGGACTGATGGGCCTTCTCTGCCTGCCTTTAGTCCAGTCCAGTGACACTGGTGACCACCTAGACAGAAAGGTTCATTTGAGAGGTGAGTGGACCTCCTCCATGGACTTCTTTCCAGGTCTTGGTCTTTGTCCATTTGGAGGCTCTTGGAGACCATCTTCGGGTGAAGAGCGATGTTGCAGAGGAGATTGGGAGCATGTGCATGGTGTGGGTGTGCATGCAGGCAAGTGCTCTGCAGAGAAGGGGAAAAGAACAGACACCCCCTGCCTTGGAAACCGTTTGTTCATGTTCATATTTCCAGTGTGCCCTCTTCCTTTTTCCGCGCATCCTGAAGGATTCTGGGGATTCAGAGCTTGGGAGTACCCTGGGCATGCAGAACATGCAGCAGCCCTGTGGACTGTGGTGAGCCTGGAGCTGCCTGGGTATTTTTCGTTGTTGTAGTATGGTGTCCGTGTCAGGGAGGTACAAGGACTAATGAGGAGTCTCTCTCTCTAGGTTTTTATCTTCTTTTTCTTTAAATTCTCTGTGTGGTTTCCGTGTTAGCTTAAGCACTTGCTTGTTTCCTTGTGGCAAGTAGTTTCTGATCTGTGTGATGGCTTGGGGGTGGTGAGGAGGCCTAACTGTTTTATGATTTATAGTCCTGGTATTAAACTGATTCGATTTTAATAAAAAGCAAAATGCTAGCAAGACTACTGCTAAATATTTGATTCGTCTTCTGGTTTCCCACTGTCATCCCTCACCTCTTCAGTCCTTTTTCCTTGGCTGACATCTTTTTGAATGATATTAGGGCTGTTTACAACAGGGTCATGTAATTTATTCGTACACAGAACACTATGTATGCCCTCTTTAAGTATACGTGAAATACCCATTTACTTAATGCACAAGGTTATTATGGAATCCAAGTGAGCTGAGTCACAGGCTTTTCCTGTTTGTTGGCTGGAAAAAAGCTTTCAGTTGCAGAAGGCTGCTCATTTTCAATTCCTTCTGTTGTCTTGGTTATCTTGGCTGATACACGTTTTGAGTATATGGTGATTTACAGTTTTCAATTAAGTTTATTTGCCAACATCTGAACACCTATAAATTATCATTGCTGACATAAATGATGGCAGCAACTGCGTAGTTTGAATTCAATTCTATATGGATTAGTGCATCCAGTAAAATTCTACTGCTGATCATTACATTTAGGAAAGGAATACAAAATTCAGTATTATTGTAATTGTCAGCATTGATTAATGTAACCAGTCTCAACAAGCCTTTACATGAGCTGGTTTGTATTTATAAGAAAAGCAGTATGATTGGTTAATTTTCACTGTCTCAAAATCTTCACACTGGGGTTTTCCAGTGTTTTTTTAATTGGCTCCATTTGAGCATAAAAGCTGGAAGAAAATGTTATTGTATCCACCGGGTGCCTCAGAGTGTAAGATTACTGCAAGATGCTCCCACAAGGAGATGAGAGGCATGAGACACAAACCTGATTACTTCACAGTCACTAATTGCACTCCATGGTACCTCATTGCACAAAGAAAATATTCTTGATTTCTCAGACTCTTGAGTTTCATTACATTCACTTGCAAACTTGGTTTTTAAAGTTAAACACAATGCATGTAATATGATTTAAAGGAAAGAACCATATGAGTAATGTTGTACTGTTTTTCAGTCACTTGGTATAGAAAATTTGTTAATGTTTGGTAAAGTAAATGCCAGTTTCATTCCCTGTAATCATTTAAGGAAAGACTGGATGTGGCACTCAGTGCTCTGGTTTATTGACATGGTGGTGGTGTTCAGTCATGGGTTGGACTCAATGGTCTCAAAGGTTTTTTCCAACCTGTTTAATGCTGTGATTCTGTGATTTATAAATATCAAAGGTAAATTTATGAGAAGAAAATCTGACAAAAAGTTTCTGAGATTTTCTGTGTATGATTTTAATTCAATTAATTCTTATGGGCTATTCAGAAGTGAAAAAAGTCCATTGTACAAAAACATTGTGAAATTGGTACAACTTTTTAATGAGAGGGTCAGGTATTGTATTTATTGCTTTTGAGTTGGGCTTTAGCTTTTGCCTCCTGTATTTCCCTGTGGTAGCTTAGTTATCATGTTGGATGGAGACATTTTTCTAACTGGGCAACATTGCAGATAATTTTATGTCAAGTTAAGTTTGAACTTTATATAGAATTGCATTTTTTGGAATTGAAGAAACAACTGAGCTGTTCACCGTGTCTCACTCAGCATGCTTAATATATGGATTTAAAGTAACAAAAGCCATGGGAAAACAAGTCGGAAAGGTACAGAATTTTATCATTTAAAATGATGGCAATCCCATTTATGTTGGTGTTTATGACAGTGCTGGTGAGTCTTTTTCTTGCCACCCTCTCTCTTGTTAGCTGCAAGCACTGTCCCTGCCTGACACTTTTGAGCACCAGAAGTGAAGAGGATCTATGGGATTTAACCCTCTTTTGAATAAGTGGATAGGCAACAGATTCATGGTTTTTCCATGCCCTGTGGGTTCTATCCGTTGCTGGAAAGGTAAACAATCTGTGGTGGTTCTCTGCCCTGAAGCCTCTTGACTCCTTGTAAGCTTCTCACATTGTTGGGTGGGAGAGAGAAATATGCAACAAAACCACTCTTTTTTTATTTTTCCTTAGTCTTCTCCGATTTGTAAACCTACATAACTCCTGGTGCCTCATTTCCCCCACTTTCTTCTCTTTCCCTTCTTTTTTTTTTTCCCTGTCAAAAGACAAACCAAAACCCAGACACTTAACTTTCCAAAGCAGCACCAGGTTTTACTTTGAATTGCAGCTGTAAATCTTGCCAGAATTACTGCTTAAGGTCATTTTGCTGGCAAAGTTTTATGAGCAATAGCAAAGGCACTTGGGTTGCTTCTCTGCAGTCTTTGCTTAAATACAGCTCCTGCTTGGAAAATGATTTAGTGCAACTGGTTTGAGGTTATTTAGTGTGTTTGCTTTTATCAAACCACTAGACTGGGCAGAAGCTGATGGCATAGGTTACAATGAATTCTTTCTTTTCGGTAGTCAGTGAGCAAATGTGTTTTTCAAGCTCCTACTGTTATTCAACAGAAATACCCTGTAAACTACATCTTAATTTTGTATGAAAGCTCTTTTTATCAGCAAAGAGGGATTGCTGCTAGTGTTCCAAGAAGTCAGCTTTTAAATGAGAAATCCAGCAGACTTGGCTGTAAAAAAAAAAAACAAACAACAAACCAACAAAAACCCACCAAACAAAAAGACCCATTTTTCTTCTCTGTCTGATATGAATTAAGAGAAATTGAAGGTAAAAGCTATACTTTGTCACCATCCAGAACTGAGCAGAGGCTGGTGCCGAAGAGGGTAGAGGTAGAAGACGAATATAAGCTGAAGCTAATTTTACATCCCTAGAACAACTGCCCTTCAATCTTCCCATTAAGTAATATCACTCAGTTGCTTTAGTTGGGTATTTTTACTGTCATAGAATAGTTTGAGTTGGAATCTTACTCTTGAGCATCTTGATTCATGAAAGAAATTAAGGAATTTCTAAATATTCTTAGAACAGTCCTGCCTTTGTTCTTGCTCCTAGACAAGATATTCTGGCTTTGTAGGTAGGTATGAGATGCCATTTATGTAAGTTTGAATTCAACCCTTATTTGTGCGATTTGTTTTATGAGAATGTTTTCATGAGTAAAGGAATCCAGCCTTCAAAGCTTGTTTTGATCACGAGATGCCCATCTGTGTACATAACTTGTTACAAGATTTAGTCCAAAATGTTTTTATCTCAGATATTTGGTATTAGTGAAAGTATGCGCCTCTGGAGATTTATTGGCACTTTTTAACTGTTAGAACTGCTGTATGGTTTTGCTGTTTGTGAATAATACATTCTTACTGCCAGTAAAAATCTTTTTATGTTGCAAGTGGAAAGAAAAAATCTCTGTGTAGATCTGCTTGGATACCAGTACGGGGCTTTGCTGCTTGGTAGGTGACATGCTGTGTTTAAAGACCTGGGAACTGGCATCCCATGAATTAATGTCTCCCCTAGACAGCTACTTTTTTGGCAATGCAGTCGCACTAGACTAGACTGAAATTCAGAGTCTATTACAATTACTGGTTAATTTGGGGTAGAATCTGTGGGGTTTCCCCCTTTTTTGCCTCTTACAGTGCTGCACAAAAGGGATTCCACTGAACTGAGTAGGTGTGCTCAGGAGGCTGTTTACATTTCTTGATACTAGCTTTTGAAATTATAATTAAACGTCATTGGCAAAAATAAACCTCAAGTCTATTTATATTTTGTGTGATGACTTTCATCAGCTGCCAGGTAATGATGGGAGAATGTGCTCTGTGAAGGAGGGTGGAGGAGGACCTGGCTGTGGTTTAGGAGGTTTTGACAGAAATAGGACACTTCCAGGGATGAGTTTCATGCTGTCCTGGTTTGACACAGCTTAAAAAACCCCAAAACTCTAAGATGTGCTTTGCCACCTCGAGCAGGTCTTTTGGGCTCCTGAGGCCTTGTGGGATGGCTGAGTCAGAGTCAGCACCAGCACAGTGGTTTGGTAGGAGGTACCTAAGGAAGTGTCTGGCTGACAGAAGTAGTCCAGTAAGGCTGGACTCTGCTTTCAGACTCAGTGGGATTGAAGCGTGGTTCTCTGACAGCGTTGGTTTCGAACTGTTTTTTTTTACCTCTTTGCTGAAGAATCACCACTTCTGGAGCACAGCAGTTCAGGGACACACAGCTTGGGGTGGTTTTGTCCTAAATTCTTGTGAATCGGTGTGGGAGAGCATGTCTGTCAGAGCTCCCAGCAGACAAAAAGTTTTCTCTGCAAGAGCATTTACCCCTTGCTGTGTTACTGCAGAAGTGAGTGATGTTGGAGACTGTTCCTTTATTTTATTTATTTTTCCTTTTGCCAGTGTTAAGATTTGAGGGAGCATGAGGCTAACCCGTCAAGTTAAAGTATGTTAGAAATACTGAGGGAAGTGATAGCATCTTTGTTTTTCTTGGTCTTTTGGGACTGTTGTTTTGAGGTTTGCATTCTGCAATGGTCAATGATAGAAGTTTCCTGCTGATTTTCACCTGTAGTAGTGTGTCTCTGGCCACCAGACAGATATATTGGCCAATCAGTCCCACTATACCAGTGGTTTTCTGTAGTAAATACTGTCTGGGGAGAGCCAAGAAATAGGGTTGTGTTCCATCATTAAAATAATAAAAACGTTTTCACAAAGCAAAACTTTTCAAATAATTTTCATCTTTGATGCTTACACTTTCTTAGCTTTGAAGAACAAAATGACCAGCAGGCGCTTTGGGAAAAGCCCCAAGGAATTATTTCTGACATGTATCATGTCATAATGTGAACTGTCTCTAATGTGTGTTTTTATGCATATTTCAGAGCAAATTTGGGTTACCTTTTTCTATTCTTCTAAACATGGAGAAGACAAAGCTCCAGGGAGGCCTTATAACACCTTTCATTATCTAAAAGGGATATAAGAGGGCTGGAGAGGGATTTTTTGTAAGGGCATGTAGTGATAGGTCAAGGGGAATGGCTTTAAACTGAAAAAGGGTAGATTTAGGTTAAGCAATAGGATGAAATCCTGTACTGTGAGGGTGGTGAGGCACTGGAAGAAGTTTCCCAGAAAAACTGCAGCTGCCCCATCACTGAGAGTGTTCAAGGCCAGGCAGGATGGGGCCCTGAGCAACCTGGTCTAGTAGAAGGTGTTTCCTGCCCATGGCAGGGGGTTTAAAACTAGATGATCTTTAAGGTCCCTTCCAACCACAACCATTCTATGTATATCATTTAAAAAAAAATAGATATCATTATTTTCATATCTATCTATCTATCTCTAATGTTATGTATTTATAACATGACTGGGGGTCACAAAAGCTTTATCAACATTCTTTGGATTTGAAAACTTTGTTAGCAGGTTATCTTCAAAATCCCTGCTGAAACAGTCTAACCATATAATTACCAAATCTCTTTTACAGAATGTCAGAACAGAATCGTGATTCTCAAAACATTCTGGTTTAACAAGTTAGGATGTCATTAGGCTTCTGCTGTCTTTTACTCTGTTGACACATTTCTTCTCTTGCAAAAATAAGTCATTTCTTTTGTTATAACAATCTGCCAAGTTCCCAAACACTGAGTCCTTTCAAGAATGTGGTTCATTTTTTTCTGACACTGCTACAGTACGAATGTTTTTGGGTGGTCAGCAGCTTCAGAAGCAGGAACTTTAAGGACACCGAATACTGTAAGAAGTGATTTATCAGACACTGGCAGAACTGTCACAGAGGCAGATGTAAGATTGATGTCCACATCTAATTATGTACATGTAAGTGCAAAACGATTCCATAAATGAAGGCTTTCCATGAATTTGCAGCATTGTGACCCTTTTTTGCAAGAAACTATTGTAGGCTTTTAAATGTAAGCAAAAAAAAAAAAAAACTGCATTAGGAGTAATGGAAACTCACAAAACCGAGTTTGTAGTGAAAAGCATCAAATGCTGAGGGAGCGTTGTTGCATAAGGGAAACAAAAAATTGCACCTCCTATGGTAAGTCAGAAAGTAAAAACAGGAGACAGGAGGGAGATGAGAACACCTTCTACTGGCCCAAGAGAAGATAAGGAACAGAGCTGTTACTTTTGCTAAACGTCTCATACAGACTCCTAGACAAGCATAATTTTCTTTCAGTGTTTTAACACTTAGATTGCAATATAGGTAAAATTTTCATCTCTTTCCTCCCTTGAATGAGGCCAGGAAAATATGATGCTTACTTCTTTTGGCTTACTAGAGTGAAAGGAGATGGCTTCAGTGGGTCTCTAGTTGTGTCTTGGAACAGGGCTTCTCTTATGTGGATTTTTTTTGACCATCCTGTTTAATTTTTCCAGCAAAGTTATCTTCCAGAAACTGTCATGTACAGAATCCACCTTCTAGTGGAAGGTATCCCTGTCCCTGGCAGAGGAGTTGGAACTACATGATCTTTAAGGCCCTTTCCAACCCAAACCATTCTATGATAACAGATTAAGTCCACATTCGGAAGATGTTACAGCACATTGAGTTCATGGCCAAAAAACTACCTAGTAGAAGTTTTGTGAAGAAAGCAGTATTGGGGTTTTGTCTGCTAAAACATATTTTGGCTTTAAAATTCAATCTATTTAATATTTTTTTTTGTGCTATGTTTAACGCTGTGGCTTTGAAGAAAACTAATTTAATTCGATGAAGTACTTGGGCATTTTGCGCTACAAACAGGGCTGCAGGCTTGAAGCATGATATAAATGCTGTCTTCACAGGTGTCCTGGGGCTTCCCATCGGAGGGTTGCTCTGGAGAGAAGGAAAACGAGCAAGCTGCAAGCAGAAGCGGAGGGCGAGAGTGGTCTCGGTGGGCCGGAGCAGCCCAGCAGTTTATCTCCGGACGCTGATCAGGGAATAGTGCCAGCTGAGCAGAGCTTTACCTCGCCCGCCCTTCCCGCGTGGACAGATGAGCCCGGCATCGACAATCCGCCTTTTGAGGAGAACACAGTAGCAGACAGTATGTCATCACTTATCTTCTCAAGTCTCTTTTATCAGATGTGGAAACATTTGTGGTGTCAGAGCTTGTCTTTTACCAACTGTGAATGTGCATCTTCGGCTCTTTTCTTTTGCAATTTCTGGAGAAATATTAGTGGGTTTCGATTATGTGCAAGTTTACAACTGAGATAAAGTCACAGGAAGGAAAGAAATATCTCAGTGTGTGTGCCAGCTACCGTGGTGCTATATCATCATTTATTGTGTCACAGTGCAGTAGTTCATGTTAATCTACCAGTGTGACTGGCCTCACAAGTGAGATGGAAGGAGTGTAATTTCTGTAAAATAACAAAAGTTGTTTTCTAAGATGAGATTTGTTTTTTCCTCTTCACCCTTTCCCCCCAACTGGATCAACAGCCTTCCCACACACGGAGCACTGTCCTGCTCGAGCAAATAGGCAGCTGAGTTACTCCTGCATCCAGCTGCACAGAATGAGCAGTAACACCTTTAGCATCTGGGATTTTAGAGAGGAAGTGCTGAGCCTTACCACAGAGGAAGGTGGTCCTGTCCTGTTTTTTCTCCTCTGTGTTTGCGATCCTTTAGCATTCTCCTTTTCCTTTTTTAATTGCCTCCATGTTTGCTTCAGAAATGGGCTCCTTGGGTTGACCCAGTAACTCAATAGCAGCTCCTAATGCAATTGCAAGACAAAGAGGTTATCGTGAGGTAACCCCTAAAATACATATTTATCATCAGCAGCACATGCAAATCCCCAGGTGACCCAATGAAGTATATGAAATTTATTATAAAGGATAGGATCCAAAGGGTTCAGAATATCCTATTCCAATCCAAATGACCCCATTTCAGGAAGCATGGGTGCTGCTAAGTCATTGGAGAGCTGTTTCTAGCAAGCTAGGGGTTTCAACGAGTAGTGGAACTGACTCATCTGCACTGGTTTAATTTTTTGTTAAACTGCTGCTTTGTGACCTGTCTGCGTTCTCTTTTGATGATTTATTTTATTGAAAGTGAATGAGGTAGAAAAGATATTAATTGTCTTTCTTTTTAAAAATAATTGGCAGCAAATCAACAGCCACCTACCTTGCCTGAAGGAGAGATCACTACTATTGAAATTCATCGGTCCAATCCTTATATTGAATTAGGAATTAGCATAGTGGGTGGCAATGAAACACCTTTGATCAACATTGTCATTCAAGAGGTTTACCGAGATGGGATCATTGCCAGAGATGGAAGACTTCTTGCTGGAGACCAAATACTTCAAGTATGGAACCTAATTACATATTCTGTCTGCTTGCTTACTATTCACTCCTTGCAGAATTGTTGTTAAAATGAGATGGAAGATTTTCCTTGTCAGACTATGTTGTGTCAATGTTAGCTTTGCAATTATCAGTTAGGAAGCAAATTAATATTCAGAGCAGAGCCTGTTGTTCTGGCACTTTTGGCTATCATGCTTTATGTTGTTTGTCGGACAAGTCCCTGGCATTATCTTTCCTCCCTAGCATCTGTTGTCAACATTTAAAGTACAAGTTTATTTTTCTGTTTTTAAATGTTGTGGGACTTGGTCCTTATTTCAACTTTATGCATGCATTCCGAAGGACTCCAAGGTTATTTCTGGCTAGCAAGTTGGCGTAACTTGTCCTATGTAAAAAGCAGTTTGTGGATTGTAAGGCTGGCTTTGTCTAAACTGTTATTTTAATCTGGCTTCGCTGTTGCCTTCCAAAACCCGGGGCAGTTGACCGGCATCTTTCATGATGTGTGAAAGACCCAGGGATAGCCTTCAATGGAATGATTTAAAGCGAGGTGCTCTAAGTATTTAAAGAAAAAAAATAAAGTGTAAGGTGGTTTTGATCGAGTGTGTATTTTTGTTTTGCTTTTAAGTAATTAGCCACAGGCATTAGAAAAAGATCAAATTCTATTAATTTTGAAGTTTTAATTTTTATATTTGGGGAAGGGGTTGTTTATAGGACACTTAAGAATGGCAGTAACTGAGTGCTACATAAACAGAACAGTCATCCAGCTTCTATTTTTAATCATTCCACCTGAAACAAATATATTATCGTCAATTCAAAATTACTTCAGTAAGAATGTTTGCTTTTGATCTGGCAGCCTAAGATCAGTCCAAATGTAGTTATAAGCCTTCTTCATTTCACTGTTTTGAAATCAAGCCGATAGAAGTAGCTTAAATACAGTAGTTACCCTTGGAAGGAAATCAGTTTGCACTTCAGAAAATAAAGTCCCTTTTGAGAAATGTGCCTTTTTCCTCTCTTGGAGTGTAAGCATAGTGGCTGGCCAAGAAAACAGCCCAGGAGGTTTCCAAGATGTTGCCTTTTCAACAAGTAATTGCAGACACTGATTGAATGCTGCCTCATTTATTTTTATACTAAGGGCTCTACTTGTTTGACAGAATAGGGAGCTTGAGTTCCAGTGAAGCTTTGGAAATTCCTGCTGTTTGGGCAGGTGTCAGTTACAGTTTCCAAAGCCATAAATGGCAGTGAATTGACTGTAAATAGGAATTTACAAGCTGCAGTGAGTCTTCCCGATCAGTGCTGGCAGTGAGGCTGTTAGATGCAAAGTGGGTGTCCATGAGAGTCCTCCTCTCATGCCAAGGGAGAGGTACAGAGGGTAAAACCTAAATTTTTGGGGTTCTATCTTTATTTCTTTGAATTTACCTGTGCGGGTGCTGAGCTGTTGTATGAAAATGATCGGGTTCAGTCTCTGCCATCTGTAATTAGGTGCGCTTAGGTGCAGCTCAGCATGCACACTTTGGCTGGATATTTCTGAAAATGTCTTCCAGGGCTTTTATGAGCTGTAAAGGTCTAAAAGAAAGAGCCAGAAAGGACTGGGAGATGAAACTCAGCATTTTCTTGCCCAGTCAAACAAGAAGTATTACCCTTTTAAGAGCTGTGGGAACAGCATTTAGTAACAGCTACATAAAAGCTTGTGTTGTCTGCAAGGTACAGATAGGTGCCTAACATTTTCAAAGTGCTCTACAAATTGTCTCTTTTTTGTGCTGGACTGTGACTGTAATTCATGTGAAGCATGTCCTAATGAGAATCTCTTTCCCCAAGAAGTGCTAAGGCTGTTTTATTCTGTAATTTTAAACTGCCTTTTAGAAAGAAGAATTACATTTTATTGCATATATTCTTCTGTGCCCTTTGAGTGCTCCCATATTTTATGTATTTACTTTAGCTAGCTACAGTTAAAAATAAAAATGGATTTAATTTAAGGGCTCTGATGAATGAGCCCTAGTGGTTTTTGCGGGAGGCAGCTCTAAATGTTATTTCTCCTAGCTGTGCCTCTCTTCCCTCTGCCCAAGGTTACAGCCTGTCTCAGGGCAGTAGCACAGCAGGACAGCACCGTGGTTCTGTCTGAGATCATGGTGCTGCCAGCAGCTGTGGCTTTGTGCTGGGTTTTGGGCTGGAGGTGGCCCAGGGAGGGTGGAGTACCCCTTCACCATTCGGAAACCACCATGACCGAATGGTTTGGCACAGACTTGAGGGAGCACCTGAGCTCAGATGTGTGATGCAAATGTGGCAGCTGTTGTACATTACTTCGTATATTTTAAAAATTTTAATATTGCTATTAGATGGTGAGAAGCTGCATGTTTGTTTTTACTTACTTAGGGGAGTATTGAATGGGGAGTATTGAAAGGCTTAGGTAAGGGCCATCAATAAGTATAGACCGTTTGGTGTTAGTTTCTCTCTGCTGAAATTGTGGGGCAGGAGTTCCTCCACCGAGGCTCAATAATATGTGCTAAGGATGAAATTCTAGTGTTCACTTTGAACCCCTTCTTGCAGAACAAGGCAAACACAGCTTTTGTGCTGAATTTTTGTCATGTTCCTCTTTTCTGCCAAATCTCAGTGCACTGTCAGTTCTTATTTTTACAGTGCAAGACACGACTGAAGATTACTGATCGTTGTATCAGTGGGCCATATAACAAACACAGTTCTTAGTTATAGGTAGAGAAGGTTTAATCTGTTTTTCATTTACAACTGAATGTTGGATGATACAGGTTGTAAGTCTGAAACTCTGACCTATTTGATGTCTGTGGAAAATCTAAGTTCTTGCTAAGACTTGAGAATTAGTGCAACTATCTTTTTTCTACTGTCTTAATGAACCCATGTCATTATTCTGGATTTCAATTTTTTTAATTTTTTTTTTTTCACAAAATGAAAGTGCTGCATATTGTAAGACACAAGCTTTCTTCAGAGATTTGGATGCATTCTTTTTATAGCTATTATTTTGCAGTTTTAAGTGATGCTGGGCTTGACACTGAAAGCACATACCATGTTCTTCTCCTGGAGAACAAACAATGTAAAGACCTAAGGAAGACAAGTGTAGGAGACCAAGAGGGCAAAAACCTTGGCCTGTGATGGCAGTGGGTGTTCACTTTTGGGGATATGTTGTCACCTTTGTGGGAAAAGGCCTAAAATAGTGTTAGGGAAGCTTAGATTGGATATTAGGAAAAATTTAAGGGCTGTTAAGCACTGGAACAGGCTGCCCAGGGGATTGGTGCAGTCACCATCCCTGGAGCTGACATGTAGGTGTGGAACTTGGAGACATGGTTTGGTGGTGGAGTTGGCAGTGCTGGGTTAACACTTGGACTCGATGATGTTGAGGATCTTCTCCAACCTAAAAATAAGCTTGTAGATTGAGCATCCAGTGTGAGTTTGCAGGAGAGAATGGAAGGACAAGAGAGGAAGCCTAGTAGGGTCAGACATGTAGGTTGCTCGAAGGCTGGTTTTGCAGTGAGTGCATTTACTTATTTCCATAACCAGGAACAACTAAACATACGAAAACATCGTTGTGACGTTTTTTTGCTGCTGTTGTTTGCAGGTCAATAGCTTTGACATAAGCAACGTGTCCCACAACCACGCTCGAGCCGTGCTGTCGCAGCCGTGCTCGGTGCTGCACCTGACGGTGCTGCGGGAGCGGCGCTTCGGCAGCCGCACGCACACCCACGCGGACGCGCCGGGCTCCGGGCGGGAGGACAGCTTCCAGGTGACCCTGCACAAGCGCGACTCCAGCGAGCAGCTCGGCATCAAGCTCGTGCGCAGAACGGATGAGCCGGGAGTTTTCATCCTCGACCTGTTGGAAGGGGGCTTGGCTGCTCAGGATGGCAGGCTCTGCAGTAATGACCGCGTGCTGGCGATTAATGGGCACGACTTGAAGCACGGCACGCCGGAGCTTGCTGCTCAGGTTATACAGGTAATTTGCTTTCCCTTCCTGAGCCCTTAGCTCGGCTTTATTTCTTGGGCAAAGCCTGGGCTGGAGTCTGTTCCCAGACGGAACAGCTTGTGTGAGGCCTAAAAGCCTGTGTCAATGTAATTTGCAGTGATTTATGTTCTGAAAGTAATAGTGAAGAACAGGATCTGCTTTGGCACCTACCAGATGAACTTTACCACCTCAGAAGTGAAAAATGCATTAGTCTTCCCTGGAATGCAGCCTGAAGGTTAGAAGATAGCTCATATGAGCAAGCAGAGTAGCCTATTGTAGCCTATTGCAGCCTATTGCTTAGCAGGGAAGAAAAAAAAAAAAGAGGATTATTATTATTCTATTTATGTATGTATTGTATTTTAATCTCTCAGTAAGCTCTATAGAAGTGGGCTTTGATTTTTATTGATTTGCCTGCGCATGGAATTGAGTTAAAACAAGAAAGTAATTTGTCAGACCTAAGAGTCAACAGGTAGCAGCTGGGAAGTCAAATATAGGTTTTCCATGAGTTCTACACGGTACAGTTCATTTTCTGAGTGTTCAGAAAAAGGCTGTTTCCAATGTCTGGCTGTGTTCTGGACACGAACATTACCCAAAGCTTGATGCAGTGTGACATGTGACCCTTCTGTGCCCCCACAGGAAAACCTTTACTTCATGCCTTTCTCCCAGTCTGTAAGGAAACAGATGCAGCGCTGCTCCTTCCTGCTGATGGGATGTTGGTGAAAATGGCTCTGTTTTTAGGAAAGTTGAAATATACCAGTAGTACATTCCTGCAGTCTAGTGCAGTCATCTTTGCATAAAGCACCACACAGAGAACTCTGATAACAAATGAGTAGTAAATACTTGTTTCAGGAATCATTTCAAGAGTTTCCCTTGCTGTGAAATGAAAATAACAGTGATCTTGGGAATTGTAATTTCAGTTTTCCATTTTTTGTAAACAGTGATCGGAATTTAGTATCATGTAATTTTACCTTATAAGGTGTGGCTTTGCACCAATAAAAAGAGTTGATGCTTTATTGAACATCTGGTAACACTCCAGACTGGAGTCTCCCAGTATTCCCCAAAATCCAGAATATGATGGTATGCTCGTGTGTAACATCTTTCTTGCAAGTGTCTTTGGGAAGTACCAGAGGTGTTCAGAGCTTTTGATCAAAATCTGCAGATCTTGGAGCTATCACATAGGCATTTCTTCCATTTGTTGCTGCGTGTTGCTGAAGTTCAGAGGCTGCAAATGGAATGGGGTGAATTTTAATGTTTGAAGCTTTGTAACACAAAGTGAGAAATGGTCCTTTTTAGGACCAGGAATTTCAGCTGATGTAAAGGTAACATCAGAGGAGAAGGAGGAGTGTTAATTTCCCCTCCATTCTGGGGGAAATTGCAAAAAGAAGCAAATAAGGGACTGTGCAGTCTGTAAAGGACCTGGAAAACAAGGTCTGCTGTTGTCTGGTTTCTCATTCTGTCATATGTTTTCCTCCCTTTCTAATAATCAATATCCTATCAAACTTGATGACGTTTGATGACCTATTGTATTCAACAGGCTAGCGGAGAGAGAGTGAACTTGATCATCTCCAGACCCCTGAAGTCACAGACAGTCAGTATTATCCGAGACACCGGGACTCACAACAGCAGCTCACACCAACACCCGTCCCAGCAGCTGTTTCACAGCAGGCCTAACTCACATAAGGTTGGTGCTTCTCTTTCTGAAAGGAATGAATACTGGTTTACTCATGTGGTGGTGTGTGTAGCAAGGCAAAGCTAGAAGAAAGGATTAGATCTTCTTCTTAAAAAGAATAATTAATAAAAAAAAGGTAGTGACTTCTAAGTACTCAAGTCCTGCGTCATGTCTGGAGTAGGAACAAAAGAGACTCAACAGGTTTTCAGTGTGTTTTTTGACTTGCTGACTACAGTGAAAGAAGCAAGTTCCGTGAGCTCGTACAGCTGTAGTTGTTAGACCTTGTCCAAGACAGTGGCTGGTGTTACTGCTGCATGGAAGGGCTGTCATTCAAGAATGTTACGGTTTTTGTTGCTGCTGTGCTGGCTGCAACCAGGAAGGAGCCCACCATCCAGCATATGAAGAGCATGTTGGGGGGATGTGTCATCTCCTTCATGAGTCAACAGTCCTGGCTGCAAGACTGCTGAGTACTGCAGGGTCTCAAGCAGGGAGAGAAAGGCAAAATGAAGAGAATTCCATGAAGCTAGTGTCAAATTACTTGGAAGAGCTGCAGAAATAGAGCCTGTGCCTGAGATGTTCTTGTAATTAGAAAAATACAACTTCTCGCTCTTAAGAAGTTGACTTTGTGAAATAATTGTTATGTTGACCATGTCAACAAATCCACCTTTCCTCCTGTCCATTCTATTTGCTTTACTATTTAGCGTCGTACTTCTGTTGAGATAATTTACATGTGTTGATAGTATTTTCTTTTAAAAGCGGGGGTCATTTCAGAAAAGAACAAATGAGGCTCTAGGAAGGTTGTTTTCCCCCTGAGGGACAAAGCTGAGACTCCTTAATATCATGGCTGTGGGTACTTGCCACAGCGCTGGGCCATACCTACACAGTGATTATTTCATGGATGTCAGAGCATGAACCAACTTTGCATGTGCCAGCATGGGTTGTGCTCTTACCACAGTTCCAAAGTTGGATGAGTGGATTTCCCTCACGGATCAATGCTATCTGTGGGCTCTTTTAAAATGGGAAGTCCCATGTAACAGCAAGTGGACGTTTCTCATGTTTTATATCATTTATCTTTCTCTCGTTAACCTGTAGCTGGCTTAGAAGACTTGTGGCTTAAAATATGTTTATACGACTGTGTGGCAGCAGCCAGTCTTAAAAGCCTGAAGCCTTAAGAATGAACTGTCCTTATAAGCTACGGTGTGTTTACATATAGCTTCTTCCATGATTAATGTGTATGTGAGGAGCAGAGCCAGTCAGAATATGGCATTGGAGGTCAGAGAAGACAATGTTGTCGTTCTCCAAGAGAAGGCAGGGAATATATACATATATACACTTTGAAGAATATCCAAGCTTATTTCTTTCATTATTTTGGATTCCTTGCAAGTATTCTGTTAATTTAAGATGCTACGACAGGTGTATGTGCAGTGGTTTGAATCTTTCACTTAATAGCCTGAGGGAAAGGCTTCAGCAAATAAAATTTACTTTGATTTAGGTTTAGATCTTTTTTATTTGGCAGAACTAAATACAGGCTGAACTTCATCATTCAGTTGTTGGAAAATTTAATACAGGATCTCTTCTTGTTTCAAGCTTGAGTCTTCATTATAATCATTAGGGAGGCTGCCCAAGGTACCCATTACAAGCCATTACCATCAATTGGCCTTAGTTTGTGCTCTGGGAGGTTCTACATACCAGCTGCAAAAGAGAACATGATGCATAAGGGCTTTAAAGGAACTCTTATTGTCATCGTGAAAACACATGTTTTCATTTCTTAGGAGCTTCTTTGTAGTTCGGGGGCATATTCTACTGACAAATGAAGTAATGCTGATGTTCGCCAAGACATCAAAAGATTTGTTTCTGGTTTGTCTCCAGACTTTTGACCATATGATTTTGTAGTGCAGTCCTAAAATTTAGCCTGTTCCCGTGTAGGATGTTAAGAGAAACTAGAGTGAGATTTTCAAGATGGGCCTTTATAAGCTTTCTATCTATGTTTAAGTATCTACATCCATGGGGGTTTTGATGGTGATTTTGGGGTTTTTTTGGAGGGAGCAGGGATCTGACCTGGAAGAAATCCAGCCAAAGCTGGTTTCCGCTACTTAGTCCTTTTAAACTGTTCCATTAAAGTGCCAAAGTGTGGGTTTGGGGTGTATTTAGTTGTTTTGTTCTGGTTTTTGGTTTTGGTTTGCTTGGGTTTTTTCCTTAGTTTTAACAATGTTATTTATCCTTATTAAACAGGATCTCTCCCAGTGTGTTACATGCCAAGAAAAGCACATTACTGTGAAAAAAGAGCCACATGAATCTCTGGGAATGACAGTGGCAGGAGGCAGAGGCAGCAAAAGTGGCGAACTGCCTATCTTTGTGACAAGCGTGCAGCCTCACGGGTGCTTGGCAAGAGACGGCAGGATTAAACGAGGTGGGGTTTGGCTTCCCTGGTGGCATGGCCACCTCTGATTGCTTTTCGATCACTGCATTCTCTGGAAGTCAGGCGGTGTCAAAAAGTCTTCTCACAGATGTAGGGAAATGCTTATGGATGTTTTTCTTCATGATTTAATAATGGAAATACAGTATTTAGTGTTGCACTTTCACCTTTAATGGGAAGGGGATGTTTACAGCATGATAGCAGGGGAAGTGGATAAGATCAGGAAATGTATGGTTAAATTCTTTAAAGCTGATGGTAACCCCCTGAGCTGAGAGTCTGGTGTGATGCACACACATCCTGTTTTTGTGTTTAATTTAGTGGGTTGTACCACATCTCTGTCCAAGGAATCTCTGCTCCCCAGTGTCATATCCGAACAGCAGAGAAGCTCTGATGATAGACCACAGCTCACCCACACAGAGTTTACCCCAAGAGCTACATCAGTGTTGATCCTGGTTCCCAAAAGCTTTCTTACCCTCTGGGACAGCGTGGGCTTGCTGGTCTTCAGGGATGCTGCAACACCTGCCGTTTTTCCTTGGCTTTGTGAAAGGGAGCGGGGAGGTGGAGGTTAGGCTCGGCATAGGTGAAGGCAGTCCTGCATAATTGATAGCAAAGCATTTGATGATTAAAACATATTATGTCATATGTGAATCAAAGACTGCCTATGGGATCTCTGCGATTCACAGTTCACAGAATTAAAGAATGTTTCAGGAAAGAAATTTAGGAAAAAAAACTTCACAGATTGTACATTTAAAAGAACAGTGTGGGAGCATCCTTCTATGCTTCTGAGAAAGGGAGATTTACACCCACACACCAGCAGGTATGCTTTCTTTTTCTGTACTACTATGAAAAACACACTTGATAGAAGAATCACTATTGTTCTTTCATTGTGTAACATTGAAGTAGCCACTGAAGCTACTGGGAGGAAAAACCTTTTAAAAACTGAGTCTCATTCCAAATGTGACCCAGGTGTTTGCACTTTTGCTTTGGTTTTCCTGGCTTTCATTGGTGAGACATTGTGTGAAAAAAGAGTCTGCCACCGGATGGTTAATAACATTCTTGATTTCATCCTGAGGCTTTAAAAAAATATAAAACTAAAATTGTGGAGATTTTTTTCCTGGCTTTGACTCTTTCCAAATTATCTTTCTAGAGATGCTCCATTTCTTTCTTTGAATTAACTGGGTTTTGTACCAAACTTTGCAGTAGTTTTTGAATTCCATTTTCTTCTCCCAAGTAACAAGTTGTTAAAACCAGATGAATTAAAGCACTCAGTGGAACCTTACCTGTACAATAATCGGTTACTTCGAGGTGCCTGCGTTGTTCCTGCCATCGTTCTTCCTTCACTTTTAAAGTGAGGGTGAACCCAAGATCTATGTCCGGAAACAACTGTGTCATGGCATCTGCAGCTAATTTCTATTCCAGATTTTCAGGGCAGTACACATAGGAGTCACAGTGTTTGGTGTGTTATGTGGAAATAAACTACACTGATGCAACTTGATATAAGCTCAATACATTAAAGTTTCAAACTGACAATATAAGGCTTCAGAGCTATTCACATTCCCAGTCTGTTAGTTCAGACTGTCTCAGGTCCAAAGACTCCAGTATGGCATGAAAGCCTGGCGTGGGAGGTGCTGTGGGTGGGCAGGACTGTCAGACTGATGTGCTCTCCCTCGCATCTTTGCACAGGTGATGTGCTGCTGAACATCAATGGCATCGATCTGACCAACCTTAGTCACAGCGAGGCAGTGGCCATGCTGAAGGCTAGTGCTGCCTCTTCAGTAGTTGCCCTGAAAGCCCTGGAAGTCCAGATTGTGGAAGAACAGCCCCAGGCTAATGAAGAACAATTGAGTACCATCAGTGAAAATGAATACGATGCCAGCTGGTCACCCTCATGGGTCATGTGGCTGGGACTTCCAAGGTACGGAATTAATCGACACAGTACTTACTTACCTGGTTTAAGCTAAGTCCTGTGAGAGGCATAAAGAAGCAGAGACCACCTTAGTTGCAGCACATCTGCCCTTATTTCTGCCTGACCATCTCGGCTATATCCAGTTGGCAGTGTGCATAAGGAAGCAGGCTGTGAACAGGAGCAGTGTTTCCTTAGGAAACTCAAAGATTAATAGACTGGATTTATCTCTTCACAAACCGTAGTAACTACCCATGTGGAATCTTCTGTTCAGACGCAATTAATCTTTTTTTTTGTTTTATTGTACTGTAACCTTCTGTAGAATATCTAAAACCAGGGCAATTACTAATAAAACCACAAAGTATATATCCATCTGTCTCTTTGCTAATCTGCTACCTAAGTTTATGAGGCCAAATACTTCATTTCAGAATATTGCATCAGATTTTGGCCATTCTGATGGATTCTTGACATGTCCTATGCCAAGACTGTAGCTGTGTGACTATAGGCTCACATTGTTTTTTCTCAAGAATCCACTGCCATCTCTGCCAAACAAAAAAACTCTTAGACGTTTGCAGCAAGCTCCCTCCCCCAAACTACTCTGCAATCTGCTGGACATCACCTCATTTGTACTCCTCACTCTTGAGGCTGCAGCTATAATCTCATGCTGGCATCGCTTGTTATCAAGAAGAGCTCCTACTACAGCTAGTAGAGTTGTTAACTTCAGTCAGAGCATACAGGTTAATTCCTTTCCCTCTGATGAATTTGCCAAATCTGTACTTAAAGTGTAAAATCACAACAAGAACCAGTCAGACTGGGAGCAGAATGTAGCTGAAGATAACACAACCATGCATTGGCCCTCCAGAGGTTTCTCTTTTTCTGAGTTTAACTGTCAATTAATTTATCTTCTATTAAAGTATTAATGAGTAATATTAATAAATGGCTCTCAGTTTTGGTAAATATGCTTCCTTTTCATGCTTTAGCAGCAGTTTATTTCTTATCTAGTGGTTTATTTCTTTTATGCGACAGATGCCCGTGTATGGCTCCTCGCATTATGCTATGCATTGTGCTTTAAAGCAGTGTCAAACAACAGTAAAGAACTTGGTTTCTTTTTAACAAAAAGTTAATTTCTATGTAGGTTTGTTTGTTTTTTAAATTACAGTCATTGCCAACTTCATTGGCAAGAATTAATTTTCACCAGAGCTGATAACATATAGCAGTACAGTTAGTGAAGCGTGATCTGAATTATTTACATTCTGTGTAATAAAATGGTTAGTCATTTATATTTTCATTACTGGTGATGAATCAGTTCAGAGGTAATGAAGATTGTGCATGGATTTTTAATTTTTACTTAAAGTAGAAAAAGCTTAAACTGACTGGGGGTGGAAGACAAATGCTCTGCATTTTTGACTTGCAAACTGAACACATCAGGTGTTTATTTTCCACCCACATTGTTGCCACCTGTGAAATCCCTAAAATGCAGTTCTATTACTGTCAGTTTGCAGAGTTAACTGTGTTTTAGTAATTATTCTAGCACTGTGTTATTTCTTTTAAAACACTTTTCTGTCTCAAGATTGTGGGGTTTTTTTGGTAATTGGTTTGATTATTGCAAAACTACTCTGGGAACAGAGGTCTAATCACCGTCCCTCCCTTTCTCTTCCACGCATAGCGCAGTGGTAATGATGAGATAGCAGATGTTGTGCCTACTGTAAAACCATACATGGCTTTTTCTCTTGTTGTCCTGTGCTTCCATTCCACAGCTGCCTGCATAGCTGCCATGACGTGGTGCTGCGGCGGAGCAACTTAGGGAGCTGGGGCTTCAGCATCGTCGGTGGCTACGAGGAGAACCACACAAACCAGCCTTTCTTCATTAAAACGATTGTTCTTGGAACTCCTGCCTACTTTGATGGAAGATTAAAGTAAGCCAAAGTAACAGTGGTAGAAATTATAATAATAGTAATAACAGCAACAATAATCAACCACATAGTTATGTGCAACTAGTTACTTAAGGAAGTACACTGTAGCATCTTGTGCTGCTGGATTGTGCAGCCCTGTCGTGCTTTGCCTCCCTGATGAGTGGGATGCAGGGAAGTAACAGGGTGTTTCTGCTGGGGAAGGGGCATCTCTCAGAGGTGATGGCATCTCCTGTGCTCCTCCCCAGCTGTGCTGCTGATGTCACCTGCTGTCTCCTGTTGAACTCTTCTTTAGGCCAAGAGACAATGCGCAGTGTATATGTGCAGAACTAGCTAGTTTTTGTCTTCCTATAGAACAGCTAAAAGTTAGAACTTCTGCAAAGTGGGCAAAACTGCTTTATCCTTTCACATAGCCTTCTGAAGCCACTGCTGGAAACTGGTGCTGAAGATGGGTGCTGCTGCTTTAATAGAAGGGCAAGAAAGTAGGTGATAAAGATTTCTGAAAAGATTGTTAAGGAACCAAGTCCCCATGGCATTACCCTGTCGCTAATTGGCAGGAAAGTCATTGATAAATGAAGCAAGTTCAGCAGAAGCCCCTGAGATGGTGCAGCTGGAGCACTTGCCCTGCAAGGAGAAGGCTTCAGGGGCAGCCAAAACCCCTTTCCAGTGCTTACCTGGAGATTATCAAGGAGACAGGCTTTTCAGTGCTGCAGGGTGAGAGGATGAGTGACAATGGGCACAAATTGAACAAAAGATCTTGAGACTGGTTATAAGAAGAAACTACTTCCCCATGAGGATGGTCAGGCGGTGGCATAAATTGCATGGTCTCTGCCCTTAGAGGTTTCTGAAACCCTGCTGGGTGAAGCCCTGAGAGTCCTGGTCAGATCTTACAACTGACCTTGCTTGCAGCACAAGGTTGGGCTACAGACCTCCTGAGGTCCCTTCTGACCTTAAAGATTATATGATTTTACTTACACGTTACATTTGGATGCAGCCCCCCCAGGTCCAGTATCCGGATATACATCTTAGCCTCGTGTAGGGTTAGGATTAGTTCAGAACTAGGAGTTAAAATTCCCATTAAGGGTTCTCTTGTTCATAAAGTTGATTTTTTGTGAAGGTGGCAGTCAAGAATATGCAACTTGAAGTTTCATGGCATGATTTTTACATGCAGATTTTCTTACAAAGTGACTTAAGCAAAGAATGTACTTATGCCTAGAGCCTTGACAGTAATTGATTTTTCAGTTCAGTGACTAAATAAATAAATGAAAAAATAACTTGGCTGAACACAAAATTACAATTTTTTTTCCAACTGTGGAACAGTTTGGATTAAATTAAAGATCTCAGTTCAACCCAAATTAAATAATTTCAGATTGGGGACTTAATAACTTGAAGTCTTCACACAAAAGGAAACTCAAGCATCATTCCTAAAAAGAGTGCAACAATCATCGTGGTCACATTTGCCCCTCTGTAACGTATGGAAAAGATGCTCATGTGTGATAATGTGATACAGTACTCTCTTTTCAAATGTACCGTTCCACTGAAAATACGGACTTAAAAGTGGGCCATCAACAAGGGAGAGCCCCTTAGAACCCACACCTTGAGTTATTGTGGGGCAGGTCTCTTCTAAAGCTGTTCTGTTTTGTTTAAATTACCTAAATGTTAGGCTGGAGAGGAAGGGAGTAAATAACTTCACAGTTCAATAGTTCAGACAGTTTTCTGCTTACGTGATCTGTCTGGTGTGATTTTATAGAAGGCAAAATGACTTCATTGGAAAGGCTGTGGGATGTACTGAAGTGAACTACAGCACTGCAGTTTGGGTGATGGGGTTCCTTGGTTCAGGCAGAGAAGGACTTTTGAGTGCACATTGGACTGGTGCTGGTAACTCTGCTTCCTCTTCCTCTGCTCTGCCCTGAGGAAAGCTCAGGAGAGCATCTTTTTGCCGTCCATTTTGGTGCCTTCAATACTTCAGTGGATCAGTTTCAGGAAAAGTCCTGTTTGATCTCCAGGTCACATTTGACTACTCTGGGGAATGTCACACACTCAAGTTGCAAAGCAGAGGTGTCTAGAGATGGAACATGCTCAATACGGCAAGAAATTGGGTGCATTTTTGAAGTTTCTCTTGAGGTTTTAAAAACCAGAACTTAACCCTTCAAGGTCAATTTTCTCAGGGCCAGCAAATGGCACCCTCACAAATTTCTGTTACCCGTTTCAAAATGCAGAGATGCTGCAATTCTCAGTTGAACCATCTGCTGAGGGAGATTTCAAGCCAAATGGTTATATTTGACAAAATCATAAGCCACTGAAAACAAGGTTCTTAGTTGGAATGTGGTTGGTTGGTAACCATAAGTATCTTTACTTACACCTCCTACAGTAAAGGCATGTTTGGTGTAAATGTGTTATAATCCACACAAACAAACAGAAGTGCTTCTGTCATGCACATGCTATCTCATCTTCTCTTGACTCCATTAGGTCTTTCCAAATCTCTCTTCTCATATTTCTATACAGGTGAGCTCTTAATGCAGAACTGTCTTGGTATTAGAATTGAAATAGAGTGATTTGGGAATTTCCTTGACGAGTTTCAGAGAATCCTAGAATAGTTGGAAGGGACCTTTTAAAAGTTACCTCTTGCAACACTCCTGCAATGAGCAGGGGCATCTTTCAGTAGTAGGACAGACTTCAAACTGAGCTGCTTTGGGATTTTTAGCTACACTTTCCAGCCTCATGCAAACCTACCACCCCAGCAGTGAAGTGCTGTTTGTTGATGTGTGCTAATTACTACAGAGCGGGACTCATAATGTGTTTTTTTTTTCTTGTTGTGTTTTTTAGGTGTGGTGATATGATTGTTGCTGTAAACGGACTGTCCACGGTTGGAATGAGTCATTCTGCGCTCGTTCCCATGCTGAAGGAGCAGAGGAACAAAGTGACTTTAACTGTGATTTGCTGGCCTGGAAGCCTCATATAGAGTTGGGAATCACTTCGCTTCAAGCAGCGTCTTTTTCTAGAGAGCTGGCACAAAAATCTTCTCTATCTTTTGTCCCTATTGATACAGCTGGTTAAAAGCAGGGCCAAAACTGCTGTATTTTCCTTTTTTACAGGCCTCTCAGGCTTACTCTACCTATTTTGCCATCCTGAAATAGCTATTTCTGTTTGCTATGTCTATTGCTGACACAAATGCAAATATATTCGAGTTCACAGAGAAACCCCCACTCCAATATGGCCATCATTGAGCTTTTCCCATCGGGCTTGTAGGGTCAGCAGAAGAACTTAGCGGTTCTTTGGGTTTCTCTGCAAAGTCCTCAAGTTGTGTTGTGATATATAAATGTAACATTCGTGTGCCCGCTCTTCCCGGCAAAGAGAACGTGTGTCAGTACCAGAATGACACATCTGTCTGCTGCTATGAACCAAAACCTGTTTCCAAAGGTTGCATCTCTTCATTTAGTAAGCCTTTCCATTTTTGATTCCATATTTCGGGACTGATTCAAGTATTCCATCTTACTCATCAGAAATTACTTGGTCCCCCAAATTTTTCTTGCAGGGCATCAATGTTCATAGAAAAGTAGGACAAAAGCCTGATATTAGTAGAATTTTTATAAAGTGCAATAATTGGACTCTTTGTTAGGAAACTTTAATATATTACAGAGTTTGTACCCTATAATGACAAGAAATGCGGAAGTAATTCCCGTTGCAATGCTGGCAAGGATACTTGTGCCCAAGGTCGCCTTTGAGTGAATGGCTTGCAGTATTAGACTTTACTTTACAAATGAATGTTTTGCTATGTCAGAGAATTTTGATGAACATTTTTATGAAGATCATTTTTACCGTTTCTATTGTAGTTGTCAGCTCTCTTTATTCAAGTGTGGAAACAATACTTTGACTTGTACTTTCTAAATGAGAGAATTATTTCCAGGGAAAAAAGCAAGCTATTAAGAAACCATATGTTATGGTTTACAGGTGAGCAGGCTAGAAGGAAAGCTCTTTGATTTCAAGTCCAACTGCAAAGTAAGCTGCAAAGTTCACTCTTACTGTCACCTCCTGACAAATGTGCAAATGCCTTGATATCAAATGCTGAAAAGATCTCTTTTGCATTTCAGGATATTTTTTCTTCCCTTAGAGAGCACCTGCTATTAAGTTGTCAGTAATACTGTTTGTCTTGGATTGTATTTAGTATTTTTACAAACCAACCTGTAACTTCTAGACTTTGCCTTTCCATGATATTTGCAGGCTAAGCACCCACTTGTTTAAGAAAAGAGGGGTGGAGCACAGAAAGAAATGTGCTGACCTGGAGCTAACCCTGTGTGTTGTCAGTGTTCGTAATATTTGAAAAGAGCTTCATTTATAAACCAGGTTCCCAACCTGAACTGATTTTATGAATGACCTCTGTATTGTATTATTAATTACCAGAGAATGTATTTGAGAGTCACAGCATATTTCAATTGTGAAGCATGAACTTTATTTTCAAACTTAGCTGGTATAATATCAGGGCATATTATCGCATGTCATTAATTCCAGTAGCTTTGTTTTCAAAAGAAATAAAGTTACTCTTTTGCAAAAAAAAAAAAAAAAAAAAGGTTAAAAATCTCATATGAATGGTTTTATTCCTCTCTGTAATGTATACTATTGGTTTAATTTCATAATATTAAAATATAAAAGAATGTCCTCTCCAGTATATTACTGTAGTGAGAATCCTTGTTTCTGAAGCAAACACCAAATTTATTTGATACTCTAAATGATTTAAGAACCAGTTTTCTCCCATCCCCAGATGGTGTTTAACTGTATGCTTTGCCCTTAATGCAGACTTTTTTGTGAAGTACATCTTAGTGTGTAGGCTTTAGGGAAGTTTTTGACATATGTACTAGATTTAGTGTTTTTTATTTTAAAAATTACACTTTTCATTCAAAATCCTGCAAAAAATATTTTTAGATTTTTTTTTTTCCTTTTATATGTTAAATGTAACAAAAGCATGGGTTAGCTTAAACTGTACAGTTTTGTTTCTGTGTGCTGTAGCTTTTGATCAGAATATCTAGCGATAAAACCTTTCGGAATAAATTCGCTTCCTGAATCATTTTTCCCCTTTCTCTTGTAGCAGCATAGTTGGGTTTGGTTTTCTGTGCCTTCTGTTTTAAATTATTTCAAGATTATTTTTTTCCAAATATTGCTATCTAATTGTATGGTATTAATGAAGGATGAATGAAAATAAAAGTTCATTCTACACATTGTAATAAGTCAAAAGTATCGTCTCACTCTTTGCAAAAGATCTGGGGAGCTCGGTGCAGACTCGGTTTAAAGATAATTCTTTTTCTCCTGTGATTTATCACAAATTACAGTTAGTGAATGTGCTGTAAGGGTCTGAGGGTATGTTCATCCTGCCAGGGTGACACACCAGCTGTTTAACCATTAATCCCAGCACCGAGAAGTGTTTCTAAAGTGGAGGTAAGATCTGTGCCTTATGGTACTTTGCCACAAGTAATGTTTCCTCTTTCCCCCTCCATGCCAGCTGGTACTGATCAGCTGGAGGATGTTTTCACAGCAGAGATATGATGCAAGGAGACAGTCTTGCTGGAAACATCAGTTTTACAGCTGAAACTTGAGCCTCCTGGTTATCAGTTCCCATCTCCATCTCCTGCAGGCAAGTATGCCCTATCCTTAGATGTCTGCAATGCTAGAATGAGTCTAAAAGCAATTTCTCAATGGTTTGCAGTAAAGTTGCCCAGACTGCGTGTTGCTGCTCCTTGCAGTAGTTACGAATAGCTGAGTTCCTTTAAAAGAGAACCACGCCTATTTACAGAAGTGCAGGAGAAACCTGCCATGTCTGCCAGTAGGTTATGAGGTTTTGTACTTCTTGTAAGGTAGGAGGAGCCAGGTCATCAGAGTTTTGGTTTAGAGGCAGATGAATGAGGTCATTGCTGCAGGGGGAGGTACACAGAGCTTTGTGTAAGGTGGTGGACTTGGTCATCTGTGTGCTGGAGCTTCATGGGAGGAACACCTTGTCCAAATAACCCTAGGGATCTCCACTTAAAAATGTAGAAGAGTTTATTCCACATCACAGCATGCCAGTAAAGTGAAATCTAGAGAATTCGTTGGCCATTCTAAACTTTATCTTACAGTCATGAACAACTGAGGGGAAAAATCGATGTCACAGAATAATTAAGAACACATATTAAGAATACATTTACAAATTCTGTCATAGATCTGGGGTGGATATAATGCAAATCTAAGCCTGGTTCTCACAATGTCACCCAGACAACATCAGAAGCAAGGTGAGTTCCTTTTTTTAAAGAAACTTGACCACATACTTCTGAGGCAATTTTAATGGACCATAAACATTTGTTAACAAACTAAGGTAGGAGATCCTGATGACTTAAAAGTGTGTGTATGCCAGGCAGGACAGCAGTGATGGCAAACATGGAGTTAAGGCAATACATGCCACATGGCCCAAGAAAGAAGGTGGGGTAATGCCAAGGAAGGTCAGTGAACATCCTCATCCCAGTTGTCTCAAGCAACTTCTAGGTGAGCTTACTTATCTAAAAAGTGGTTCTTTGTAGGCACATAGAGAAAGGAGAGACCTTGCCACACCTGAAATAAGTCTGTCTAGCTAGTGAAGAACAATTCTTAAATTACTTGCTGCTCAGAGGATGAGAAGGCTTTAGACTTCATACTTCTGGGACAATTCAAATAACATTATATGGATAAGGAAGCTTACTCTTAACTAAAATGCTGATGTTGTCCTTCTGTTTGTTGCCATACCACACATGGTAAGTCTCCTGAATATCAGCAGAGCAGTATGGATGCAACACCCACGTCAGTGCTGCATTGCAGCTGAACTCCCTTCCGTAGAGTCTCACAGAAAACTCAGAAGTCAAGTTGGCCCAAGAGTCTGGTTACGGGCAGGCTGCTCAGCAGTGGCATCCCCTGGGCCTGAAGCTGGTTTAGAAGGAGAAGGAATGTGTTTGGGTTTGGGGGTTTTTGTTGTTGACCTATGCTGGTAAAAGGCTGGCTGGGGGAGTCTGTGGGTTGCAAGCACAGCCAGACAAACAGCATGCTCCTCAGTGGGGAAAGCCAAGTTTGTTTGCACAAGGACAGAGGAGGGCCAAGTGCTCCCATCACAGGCTGGGGAGGAATTGGGCATGAAATACAAGGGCAGAGCCTATTCAGTGGCTCTAAAGGGCAAATACCACATCTAGGAGGGGCTGCCCCTCTTTGTTCTCCTTCACAAGTAGTAGCCTCGACTTCCCTCCTAGACCTTTCCTACCCTGGCTTAGCCACAGCAACCAGGTGTAGAGACCATGGTTTAGAGAGGAGAGGGAATAGCTTTGAGGCCACTTTGCATCCCACAGCAGCCTGCTGTGGTGGCAGATACCAGCTTCAGCCACATGGGAGTTGGTGGTCCCAGTGGTGACTCAGTCTTGGGGGGTCTTGCAGGGAGGTGGTCTGCAGAGCAACCACCCCCCACTTTTAAGATGCAGGTGCAGGAGTTGATGTAAACACATCAGGAGCATTCTCTAACTCTGGTCTCAGAGCTAAGCTTGCTAATGCTACGGATCCATAGCACACAGAATAACCTCTGCTCTGTAGGGGGCTCATCTGCCAACCCTGTTGTACCCCAAAGCATAGTTGTATGGTGGTGCAAAACCACCAGGCAGCAAGACCCAAAATGCCTTTTTTCTGCCCCTAAACAGGCAGATATTGAGCTTTAAGCAGCCTCTGGGCAAGCCTAGGCATCTGACTGGTTCCACAGCCCTTTCTCAGCGAACAGATGCACTTAAATCAAACAAGCTGGGTTTGCAGTTTGGGCACAGCTTTGTAGGGTAAGGAATGAAGTACACAATTAAGGAATCCATTTGGTATTTCGTTTGATCTGGGACAAACCAAAGTGCTGGTTGCTTTGCTCCCAGGTTTTGATATAAAGTGATTGTGGAAAGCTACAGAAGAGAAGCCTTTTAATCAGATTAGAATAGATAAAGAGTATAACCCCTTGGTTATACAATTGAGCTTTCTAATCATATTAAACTTTAATACTGGCATCAGTGCCATATTGGAACAACAATAGCAAAAAGCTGTAAGCATAAAATATTACAGATCCTTAAACATATTACAAAATGTCATCCACTAAAGTTAAAAAATGTTATCGTGTTTGGGGAAATGTGCCAGCTAAAAAAAAAACAACACCCGCGAGGCTGAAGTCCTGTGTACATGTGCAGATTGAATGCAGCACAGCAGAGGCAAGGCTTGACCTTTTTGTTTCTTACATTTTTATTAATTAAATTGCTTCCCAAGCAGCTACTTCTGCTATGGCTATTACCCACCTTAGCCCTCATCTACCAAGGTGCTAAGTACACTTAACTCTTTTTGCAATCAGTTAAAGTGTCCCTTGTTGTAGGATGCAGCAAGAGGTGGCCCCTCTTTATTGGTGAAACCCCTGGAAAGAAACAGCTTCAGCTCTCTTACCCCTCCAGTGCTGCAGCCAGTGCTCAACATCCAGCAGTGCTTAAAGCCAGAGAGGACTGGAGCCAAGAGCCAAAGGAAAGGGATGTTAATGCATTTCAAACGCCTGATTTAAGTGGGTTGATTTTCTGGCATCTCCGTGTTCCTACAGATCTGAGTTTCCTCTGCGAGTCAGGTTTGCGAGTACAAAGGACCCTGCTTGGAATCAGTGGTCTTGCACTGAACCTCTGCCCGCAGCTGCGAGTCCTGCCAGGACGCCTCCGGGCTGCAGCCGCCTTGAATCGTAGCAGGTGATTGTGGCTGTGCCTCCTTGAGCGAAACAGCCAGGCAATAATTCAAACCTGAAGGTTTTCCTTTCTTCCTCCCTCCAGCTGGAGGTGCCTCTTCCCCCAGACGTTCCGGAGGTGCTTTGCGGTTTGTTTTGATTGAGCAGAGTCAGGGCACCAAAGACCTCCAATTTCAACCAGGCAGTCCCTTCTGGCTGCAGCTTGGCACAGGGTGATGGCTGAGAGGGCAGTCAGGACAGGCCAGGAGCCACCATGCCACTGCAGCCCTCATCCCATCCTGTGGGATCCTGGGTCAGCTGTCCAGATGCAGTAGGTTTTTTTCCTGTTTTCACCTCAGGGTGAAAACCACACCAACCTGTCTATGGTTTTCACCTTGGGGTGAAATTTTATTTAGCAGAATATTTTGCACCTCACAGAGTCTTTGCCATCGTTAAGCTAAATAGCATTTACCTTCAGATATTTCTTCCCAAACTTTCCACCGTTTTTCTGACCCTTTTGCATGTTTCCTGTCCACTGTCCCTCTGCAGTCCCTACAACTGCTGCTTCCCTACAACTTCCCTTGGCTGCTTCCTTGCAACTGTCTTAAATGCTGTTTTTTCCAAGGCATCTTCCAGCCCACTAATGCCTCCTCCAGGCTCACAGGGTATCTCTGCATCATCCTCTGATGTGTAGTACACAGGGAGGTGTGAAGGCTATTTTGGGCCAAGCAGTGATGGTGCGAGGGGTTCAGGGTGGCACCAGGACAACTGCTTGATTTTCTGCTCCCCACCCCGGGGGAAGACTGGGACCCATCACGGCTGGGTCTTGGAGAGGTCCCCCACCTCTGGTGCCCACCCCAGCACCCCACACACCGGTGGCCCCGGGTTGGTGGGCTGGGACCGCTCTCCAACAGCCCGGGAAGTTTGGTTCTTTGTGTTTCTTTGTGATTGGCGCCCCGGTAATTACGCACCTTATGAAGATATCTGATGTAATCATACCCTTCTAAAAATGCCTCGGATTAAAAGCTTTTCCTGGGTCTTTAGGTGATGGGCCTGCAATTACAGAAAATGAACTGCATTTTAGCTTTCCATTGAAATTAATAACAGTGGTTCTCCAGTTGACTCTGGGAGTAGTTAATGGAACAAACTGGATGCTCCACTACAATGAGGGTTTTAAAGCTATTTGAGAGAGATTCTGTTTCTCAAATAGGAAAATAATTCACACGATGCAAAATCATTTTGTCTTTGCATCTTTGAGAAATAATGGCTCTGTGTAGCTTCGAGATGCAACTATTTATCAATAACTGTTTCAATGTGCTCTTCCATCCTTTGCTGCGCTGGAAAAGGATGACCTGCAGAGAACTCTGGAGAAAGAAAAACAAGTCAGGGAATTAATGATGCAGAAAGGAGCTCCAGCCTGGTCTGAGCTCCATGAGGGGGTTTTACCATGAACCTTGAAAAATAGATTTGTGTGAGTTCCTGCAGGGCAGAACAACAAATATTCTGAGACTTGTTGAATTTCAGTTACTCCATCTCCAACTCGGCTCAGTTAAATTCAGCCTCTGAGAACTGGCAAATTTTGGAGTGCTGCTGGTGGGTTGCAGCCGATATCAGGGAGAGAGGAGCCAGCCCCACTCCTACATCCTGGTTAACCTGCCCCATGGGCAGGGGCAAAATAGCTCACAAACCTTCTGCTGCATCAGCTTCCTTTCACAAATTCTCACCCACGGGGTAGAGGTGAGTTTAGTGCATCACTGTCCAGGGCAGTGGAAAAGCAAGTGCTCTCTCTGGCCCCAGTACCTTTTTCATATGAACTGGGCGGAGGATGGACCAGGATCCAGCTCTGCACCTCTCACAGTGAAACCAGTCCCACTTCTCCTCTGCCCTGGGGACACTGGAGATTCAGAGCAGGTTCAGACCATTCTTCCCATGGAGCAGATGTACTGCAGGGCCACCCTATATATTACAGACACTATTTCAGTGTCCCCAAATTTATCTCCCATCCACCGAAAACCTTTGCACCGTGATACTGCAGCAGAAAGGGCACTGAGGGCCACGAGCAGCTCCCTGGGATTGACACCGGGACTGGCTCCCTGATCCTGGTTCCTTTAGCAAGGCAAGAAGAGCTCTGAGCGTTCCCACCTCCTGCCCAAGCAGTCCTTCCCTCGGGCTGCCCTCCCACCGTGCGGGGTTGGTCCTTGCTCCCACATGCTATATCCTGCCAGGAGCTGCTCGTCTGTCAGTAGTGCCAGTTTTACTGCCTTTTCCCTGGGTGATAGCGTCACCTGTGCAAGTTTTACTACCTTCCTTGACATCAAAAGTAGTCGTGTTTTCAGGGCAAATCTCCCAGCTGTCCAAAGCAACCCGAACTGCAATCTAAAGAAACTGTGTTTCGCAAGGCGTTTCTTGAATGAATCATTTGCTTTTTTTTTTTCCCCCCTCTCCAAAAGTGTCTTCCAGAAATTCAGTGAGACAATCAATCACAGAGGAATCATTTTCATCAGCTGAGTCTCCTGGGACTCACACAATCACAGGAAAATATTCCCTCAGTCAGCAGCCATGTTCGCAAACCTGTAATTAACCTGCCTCCTCCGGTACCCTTGGGAAGGGTGAGAGGCACCAATTTCCAGCAACAACCCCAAATCTCTGGCCTGGGCCCAGAACCACTTGTAACAGCAGTTCTTGCACAAGGACAGGTTTTGGCAACGTCCTGCTTCCCAGCCAGGTTGGATGTGATCAAGAATGAGGGTGTGTCATCAACCAAAACCTCAGGACGTGAGACTGTTGGTAGTTTTCTAGCATGCTTATAGAGAATGTATTTTCATGACCTATATGTTATGTATTACCCATATATTATAATTACCCGTATAACTAAAACTGCCTATATGATATAGGTTACAAATTGTAGATAATTACCTACAGGTTTGCAGCTTTTGGGTGGCCTGGTGGGCAAGACTTGAACTTTGCTTCTTTGTTCTCCTTCCGGACTTGCAGCTCCTCAAGGCACGGCTCTGCTTCCTTACACAGCTGTAAATCAGCCTCAGCTAGGTTAGAAAATCTGCCCACACTCAGCTTTCCTTTTTTTCCTTCTCTCCTAATTCACCTTTCCCTCACTATTTGTACAGCCTACTTTTTCCAAAGGACCAAGACCCAGGAAGGTCTGACCCCACCACCCCGGACCAGAACCGCTGCTGCGAGTACAGCCGGGACAGGTGGTTCAACCCCAGGATGGGCTTTGAAGGCATCCAGCAGCAATGCTTCTGTCTACAATTATTTGATTTTATGTCGGTGTCTCATTATTTTTGTTGGCGAGGAAGGCACAGGGAGGGGTTTTTCGTCAGGAGTGGAGTCAATTGAGAAGCACCACAGAAACATCTTTTGTCAGCTGCTGCTGCTGCAATCCCATCTTCCATGAGGCGGAGGAAGTCTTGCCTAATCTAATGAAGTCTGATGTGTTTGTCTGCTTTTAGAAAACCCTTCCTTTATTGCTACGATTGGTTAATTCTGTTAGCAAACAGATCAACTACATCCAGTCTTTGTGTGTGTTACGGTCTCATGTGCCACACAACTACGCTGCACCTGGATTGTCAACGGGAGGTCTCTGTGGTGACTGTGCCTTAATTCCTGCTCTGCCAGCACGAGAAGCCACAGCTCCTCAGCTATTGCTGGTGCTCATGGCTGGGGCACTCAAATGCCTGTTCTTGGAGATACAATTACACAAAAAACTCGCTCCCCAAACAAACTCCTCTGTGCAGAGCTCCAAAGCGAATCAGCCTTTGCACACATGTGCTAAAGTCCTGAAAGAGAAGGTTTTAGTGGCAATGATGCCAGTCCCCTGCTCAGAGCCACTCTGATGACTGGCCTCACTGTCATGACACTGTCCAGTGCTGGTGGCATTGTGGTGGCCATCGGCTGCCCCAGGCTGGCAGGGTCTTCCTGGGCACCAGCCACAGCTCCCTCTCAGAGACTCCAGGTAAAGTCAGTCAGAGTGAGTGAGAAGTGAGGCTCGGGCTCACCCTTCAGTTGTTATTTTCCAAAAGAGCAGGCAGATGAACATCTTCCTTGGTTCAGGGTAAATGCCTTGTCAGCTGTACCCTTCAGATGCTGTGTTGCTCTCCCCCTCTCTCCCACTCGCAGGAGATGCTCACCTGGGCTTAAGAATGTTTGATTACCAATCCTATGGGTTTTGATGCTGAAATTGGAAACTTATCTACTTTATCTCGAGGTGGAAGGCTGAGCACAGAGATGCATCTTTGTGATGCAAATTTCCCCTTTGTTTAGCGTGATTTTTCATTGTCGAACAGATAAAAGCTAAGCAGGGAGCAAGGAGCAGACCCGGCATGTTGTGACAGGCACTTGCAAACAACAGACAAAATGTGCCGGTTCCAGCTTCAGCCAGGTGTGTCTGACTGTCACTCGGTGAGTCTTCAAAAGATTTGAGTAGCAGATATTTTAATTACAAATGCTCAGTCAAGTCAATACATTTCTCAGTACAGAAGCAGTGACAGACAAAAAAAAAAGGTTTTTCTTAAAATTCAGCATGCACAGTAATATCCCCAAAATTTAAAAATAAGATGAGCACATCTTTAAAAAAACATAAATTAAAACTCATATACACAAAACAGGAAGAGCAAAATACACCTACAGGGAGACTGCACGTAAGCTTCAGCCCAAACTTGGAAAGACACACAAGCCTTGGAAGTCTGGAAAAACCTGCCATTGTGTAATCACGTTGCACTTCCATACCTAGGAGTAAAATGCAGCTGTGCAATCTTGGGGCTACCCGAGGCCTGCATGATGGAGAAGAATTGCAGCAGATGAACACCTCTCCCACCCACAGCCTGGGAGTGAGGCACGAGGATAGAGATGCTTTGCCCAGGCACAGGTATCTGTCATGTTGACACCTAATGTTTATACCGGGGAGCCTGGGCTCCCTTTCTCCTTAATGGAGAGAAATTGGCACTTTTAGTTGCTGTTCATCTCATCCTGGTGTAGTTGCCTGAAACAAATCAGATGACTCACGCTGTGGGCATAGCTTTTCTTCTCCCCTCTCTTGAAAGGGAGTGGGGATGAGCAGAGCAGCCAATGTACCAGCTTTCTCACAACAGTGTCTAAACCTCGGTGAGAGGAATCCTACCACAGACAGGAGGAGTTTTCCAAGTTAGTCAGGTGTAAAGCCCCTGAGAAGGGCTGCTCTGAGAGCAGCCAGGAAAGCGTGCCCTGTGACTGATGAGGGGGTTAGCTGAGCCCTAAACCCAGGTGAGGGGGGCCCATCATGACACCGTCCCAACCAAGCAGCAGTGCTGGGATGTAGGCTTAGAGGGCAGACGTTTACATTGGGCATAAGCAGTGGCTGATTTCAAACACAAAAATAATGCATTGGTTTGACTGTCATGGTAATTCGTGGTTTCTCAGAGCCACGTGTTGCCTGCTACACCTAAACTGAAGAAATGTCAGCTCCCACCTTGAAGATATTCAGAAGCTGGCTGGACGTGGTCCTAGAGAACTGGTTTGGGGTGCTGGACTAAAAGACCTTCAGAGGTCCTTTCCCACCTCGAACCCTCTGTGATTCGATGAAATCTAAAAATAATACAGAAATTAAGAATGTTCCCAATCAAGCTTTTCCTGAAAGACAACTGAGATTTTCAAAAATACTTCCATCACTCAGAAGCACTTTGTGTTTGAAATTTCATGAAAATACACTTTCGTGGAAGCCTGCCGAGATCCACAGCTCGCTGAGCGCTTTCCAGCAGAACGGATCATCCTCCTCCCGCCTGGCTGGATAGGGGGTCATCGCCACCCCTGCTCAGCAGGGAGGCGGCACCGGGGCATCCTCCTCTCCCCAGAGCACTCCCTCCCCTCCTGGCCTGCCCCTGCTCCCTGCCACATGATGAGGACGTGGCCGTGGTGCCAGGCATCCCTCCCTAGTCACCCCATGGCAGCCAGCCTCACGTCTCACTCCTTCCGTTCGGATTTTCATACACGCTACGGACACACCGGTGAGATACGGACAGCCAAACCTCGTCCCTTCCTCCCCTTCCATGGCTCTGCACCTGGAGGGGAAGAGGATGCTGATGTTGTTTAGAGACAAAGGTAAAAAGAAAGAAAAGGAGCAGGAGGCAAAATTATTCTTCCCCGATGGAAAGCTCTTCTGTTTGTTCAGATCATTACCATATCAGCAAACCCACATAAAAGTACCGTTAATTTTAATACTTTCCCAAGACTAATTAGGTTTAAATTGGGTAGAAAATATTGTGCAAATAACTAGCCATGCATAAAATCCTTGGTGAAGTTTAATCAGGAGGGGTAAAAAACAGGGAAAATAGTTTTTATTAATGCATTTACACCATCTTAGAATTTCCCTGAATTGTGTTTTACCTTGGCTATAAAAATGAAAACATTTAAATTTCTTTAAAATTACATTTGACTTAATTACAGCCAATCCCTAATACCAGCAAACAACCCATTTTGCCTACTTTTCAGCATAAATAGCCACCAGCCTCATAATTTCATAAAGAGTTGTTTTCCTACATGATGTTCTCTATGTGCAGAATGTTAATAGCTACTATAGCTGAATATGAATAGGCTTTGTAGCTCCACTTGAAATATAGAAAAATGGCCCAGACATTAAAAAAGATAAAAGGGAAAAGGGCAGTAATGAATTTAGAGGAAAATGAACATTAATGGTACTAGCATTACCTCATGTTCCACATAACAAATTACTGGAAATCTGTCAAGCACACCAAATTATCTACTCATCTGCTGTTGTGGGGCCCTTTGGAGCCATCCAAAACCAGCAAAAGCAAGACAATTTAAGCTAATTTTACTATTTATAACAATAGAACAGACCATTAAGATAAATTAATGTCATTATCAAGTTTCTATGAAAATGACAAATACCGCTATTTCAAGCAGCTTTAGAAGCTGTTGACTATAATGAAATCTGCTGTACAGGTACTAAAAAGAAACACTCCAAGTAATTATTTTCTAGTAGCTTGTTTGTTTCCTTCACATTCATTTACTTTCACCACAATTAGTTCTGTACACAATATATGGTAACTAAACAGTCAACACTACGCAGCATTAGGACTAATTGGACAATTATGATGCAGTTTTCAGCCTTTTAGGTCCTAAAGAGAGCCAGGAGTAAACATTTTAGAGGCAACAATAGCGGCACCGCATCGATTTGCGGGGTTGGAGTTTGAAGGAATACAAAGCAATGCGAGAAACAAAGCCAGGTAAAATGCTTTACACAAAACAGCCCGAACTGAGATGGTTATTAAATGATCTAATTGCTGAGGCTCCAAGCGTGAGGCTGGACACGGCCAACAGAAACCAGCCAGGGTTAGGATGCTGGAGCAGGCTGGCTCCCAGGTCAGCTGTGGAGCTCAGGGTGAGAGCAATGCCAGGTCAGTGCTGGCAGCCCCGGGGTGGGATCAAAGTAGCCAGCTGACCAACAGCCAGTGCGACACCAGCCAGGGGTGGAGAAAATGCACGTCCTGGGAAGATTGACGTGTATTCTTTCAGAAGTTCCTCGGTGTTGTAACTCCGGGTGTTTCACGTGTACCGCCCCATCCCTTCAAGCCTCCGGCACCACTGTGCTGGACAAAGAATTCTGCAAAAAGAAGAGATTTTCTTACTCCCAGTCTTGACTTTCTGCTTCGGAGGATAAAGAAAACAGAAGCTCATGGTGCCTCCTTCTCTACCAGTTAGGATTTCCTGGACGAGGCCAGGAAGGATCCACATGTGCTGCAAACACAGCACAGATGCCACTTGGCACGTGAACACATTCCAGCCCAAGTATCCATGTTCAGCTGCATTCACCAAGCACAGTGGAGGTAGCCATGGAATGCTAGGTGGAGATGTCACACTTTCCCTGGCCAGTCTTGAGTCTTTTTCCCCACCTCACTCGCTCACACAGAGGGCAAAAATAGAATGAGGCAGCTTAGCATCTCTCTTTGAACTCCTTTTCACTTTTCCCATTTCTGTAGCTGCCAAGCTTTTATCTGCTCTGTGTGTGCCATTTCATGCCAGCGACATAATGAAATAATTTGCATATTTGCACATAATTTCCAGGGAATCATCTCCAACTTTGAAGCCCCTGTACGGCTGGGTTGTGGGGCCAGCGTGAGTTGCAGGGATTGCTCCCTGCTGTGATGCCTGGGGAGCAGCAAAGCAAAGCTCTGCCTTCATCCCGACTCGGGGACATGCAAGTTGGGCCAGGAGCCTCCTTCTTGCTTCAAACACAGCAAAGGGTTGAGCTGGGCCGTTCCCTGTCCTGCATCTGGCAACACCACTGTGACACCAAGATATCTTAGTTTGGGTGCTTATCAGTTCCGTGCTAATGATAATGAAAGTAAATTAGTCTATAAAAGCATTATCACAACATTCGTTGTTATTTATGACGTTTTATTAGTACTATCAGCCAGGGATTTTATGAAGCAGAGGTTTTCTTTTTCCTTAATTAGACGTTTATGAGAGAATATCAAATCTGACAGTCCATTTAGGAATTTATTACAGAATAAAGAGACTCCAGTTGAAAGCCAGCTTTGGTTTATATGACCAGTTTTGCACTGGATTTAACAGCAGCTGCATCTATCTGCAAATTTGGCTCAACGTCCCCGTGATGGACTATGATCCATCAATTTAGGGAAGGCTGGACATGCTCAGGTTGTGTGGGCATGCAAGAGCAAAGGTCCTGGGAGCTCCTGCAATGGGATATTTTCTAATGTTTTTTTTTTTACAGTGACTGCCTAAGTGAGCGCTTAAAAAAAAGTGCTTAAAACCTTCCTAAAGCTCTCCCAGGAGCAGCTGGAGCCCGGCAGCCATCACACAGCAGGGGCTCAGTGAGCTCAGTCACTCAGATGGATGCCTGAGCCCTTGGGACCTTCACTTTGGTTTCTGTCTTGTTACAGTCTTTGGCCCTTGTGCTTTGTCCTGCATTTTTCATTACCTGGACAGATACTGGCATTGCTCCACCTCAAAAAGATGCTAAAAGGAATTAAAATTTGACACCTGAAAGGGGTGATGACCTGGCTGCTGGTCCCTCATCCAGCAGCTGTCAGCAGCACCAGGACACTCAGTGGTCATGTGCAGGACGGGGTGGCTTCAACAGGAGACATCAGGGACTGGCAGTCTCTCTGGGGACCAGGAGAGCAGCACCTTTCCAAGTGGCTCAGGAGTAGCTGGAAGGCACAGGACAGCCACACTGGACTTCTCAGTCTGCCAAGCCCTACAAGGAAAAGGCTTTTGAAGCCTGGAACTAGATGCAAAGCAGTGGGGAAGGGAGCAGGACAGCAAGACTGTGTTCAAGGAGGGATGAGGAGTCCAGGGACAAAGCAGGAAAACGTCCCTTGGGTGCCTAAATGGTCTCTGCATACCCGAAGGAACTGAAAGGGGTATTTTAGCTGTGCACATTGATCGCCTTAACACTGTATTCACTTCTGGCCTCTGCAGTTCTGGAAGGTGCTCAATATTTAAGAATTTACAGTCAAAAAACACCCTAAACCTGTCAAGACTTGGAGAAAACAGTACTGTGAAAAACCTGAAGTGCTTATAAAGGATAGTGAGAGCTGACCTTGCTACAATTTGTATGAACTTTTGCTTGGGGGAAAATAGAGGTTGCAAAGGAACAGATATAGAGGAGGAAGTCATAGCAAAAACTGAGGAATGAAGCTGCAGCCACACAAATTCAGCCTGGAAGTGGAGTGCAAACCTCCACCAGCCAGGGTGCTTAACCATTAACTCTCAGTGCCAAAGGCAATAGCTCCTGCCAGCTCGAGGCTGGATGCCTGTGTTCCCACACAAGTAACTGGGCTCCAGACAGAGGTGAGCAAAAGAAATGTAATAGCCTGTGATAGACAGGCAGTCTGCCCAAGCAATCTGAGGCTCCCTTCTGCCCTTCAACGCTGCGGGTTCACGAGAAGGATCTGCAGGCTGAAGAGCTGGGTCAGCAAGGGGCTCACCTGGGCACCCACTGAAAACACACACCAGAAAGGACTGGGATGGAAACACCACAACGATAGCGCATCTGCCGATTTTTCCAGAATTTCAGCTCTGTAAATAAAATACACCCTGGGAAGTTTTTGAGAAAGCAGGATTTTTTGTGTGGTCCTCTGCGAGCACGGGATTGTGGTGGAGGCAGGAAGGGAGAGATTTAACCACAGGAGCCAGTTACATGCTGAAATACCAACTCTCCTTGTTCCACCGCAAAGAGGTGAAACTCCACGGACACCCACACTCGTCTCTGCCTCCGATAAAGGCAGCTGGAGGTCAGCTCGGCTTTGGCAGCCGCGGACGCTGCGCCTGCCGTCGGTGCAGAGCCGCAGACCCAGCCAGAAAGCGTCAGATGCCCGACAGGCGACCAGCCCCACGTCTCGCACCTCAGCTGCGCTGCCAGGCGCCTGGGGCTGCTCTCTCCTCCTGCAGGCTGCTCAGCGCTTTCTTTATGCAATAGTAATAAAAATTAACACTTTTTCTGCAGCAACGGACCCAAGTAGGGAAAGGAATATTCCTTTCCGATCCTTCATCCTGCCCCTTGCCAAAACTGCTTTTATCTGTGCGTGTGTGTTAAGGAAAGGGACACACACAGACAATGGGAAAAGCTGCAGGAGCACTGGTGACGATACAGGGAAAGATGTAACAGAGCTTTTCCCATTTCTCCATGCTTTAGCAGGAGACACAGGACAGCAGTGTCCCCATGGCTGGCTCTTCCCTCCTGTCCCTGCCTTTGCTTGTGCAATATCCAGGAAGTCCCAGTTCACCTGGCAAGTCCCTCTGCCATGACATACAGTGCAGAAAATTATCAGCAGATTTCCTGTCCACCAAGCTGATGCTTTGCAATAGATCCAGCCTGAATAACCCAGAAAACCGTGTGGCCACTGGTTTATGTTGTTCTGGACTTGTCAGAGTTTGCATTTAAGCTTTCCCTTTACACCCCAGAAGCACAACCTGGGTAGTGATGACAAAATCTCCTCCTCCCGCTACCACAAGTATTTTTTCTTTCCCCCCTGCTTATAGCTGATGTAAGCATGCCAAGACCAAGGCAATGAGATAGTGGTCAAAGTCTGCAGGCAGCCTGGCACAAGCCACTCCAAGGCGTGGGCTAGCACGGTAATTTAAGCAGCAGTGAAGTAAAATCCAAAGTCATCAATGTGCAGCTGACTGAAAATGGAAGTTTGTGAGCACAGAGACAACACATGAGTGTGCTAGCAAACCAAACGGCATCAAACCGATCCTATTGCATAGCTACTGGCAGGTGAATTTCATCAGAGCTCTCCATTTTAAGAAACAGATGGATTTTCAAGGACTTTTCCATTCAAAGAGCGCAGGCAGCAGGAACCTGGTGCAGAGCTGACAACCAGCTCACTGCGGTGCTCAGCAACCTGCAGACATGATGCTAATAGCTGCTTATTACATCTTTCTCCAGGCTGGATGCTGAGACTCAGCCTCTTTTGCAGGAAAATGATCCACAGTACAGGGTGTGCCAGGCTGTACTAGAGGAAAAGCTGTAGTCTCCTCAATTGTCTTCAAGCATCTCTCCTTCCCCCAGGAGAAATTAACCACCATTCCATTCTGAAGATGGACAAAAGTGTGTTTCCTGCCACAGAACCAACTAAAAATTACAACTAGTGAACACAGCTGCCCCCCAGATTAATGGATCACCTGGAACTAATTACTGTCCCTGCACTGATGGAGCTTTTTAATCCCAGCAATGCTTCCTGCTCCCTCCGGAGAAGCCTCCTGAGAAGGCTGCAGCCGTGGGTCCAGAGGCTGCAGCCCACATTTGCTGCCCCTCTGAGTCGGTGACCTTGGAGAGGCTTTGCCATGGAGTGTATTTCGTGCCCAGTGGATGACAGTGGATTGCCTTTTCTTTTATACCCTGTGCGTGCAGGCAGTGACGGGCTGTCCATTCTCTCCTGTTACCATCAGGAGCTTCTGTGCCTTTGATGGCCAAGCCGTGCCTGGGGTGTCCCAGCACTTCCCCCACATTAGATGCCACTGGGCTCTGCTGCCCTCAGGGCTGGGGATGCTCTCGGAAGGATCCACCTGGGTCTTCTTGGCCTGAGAGGGATTTGAAGGACAACACACTCAGTCTGCGTGATTTACAGCCAGCTTGGAACAAACTACTTTAAACTGAAAAATTATTTGGTCCAAGAGAGTTTCGGAGCAGTATTGGGTGACATGGGGATTATATGACTTGCTCCAGCAAGTTAAGGAAAGGAACTGGCACAAAAGTTGTCTAGAGGAGCAGATTTCTGATGTACCTGCCTGTGGGGAGATGAGCAGCTGCTGCCATGGCTGAGGGACCCTGACCTGCCTGCTCCAGGGCTGCAGGAGGGACCTGCCACCCCTACCCCTGCAGAGCTCTGCTGGCACACAGGGCACAGACACCTTGCCAAGACAGAGGGCCCAGGGACACCCCCAGGCTGTCAACTTCCACAGCTTATCTGTGGAATAAGATAGGCTATCAACTTCCATAGCTTATCAGTGTGTGTGCCCGAGATCATGGGCAGGGCTGGAGCACCAGCTTATTCTGGCCACAGTGAGGAGTGGAAAGAGGCACACACACACGCAGAAAGCTGACGAGGAAACCTGCTAAGCAACCTTGTCTTGTGTCTGGTGTCCTGGAAAGGGCTTTCAGCTGGAGAGCAGAGGGAAAGGTGCCACTGTGGTGTTTGAACTAAGCACTTTATCACCCAGCAGCTGTGGGACACAAGTACCTGTGCACGAAGACTCTCAGGTGTCAGGAGCAGCTGCTGATGCTCTGCCTGTGTGTCTGGTCTCCAGAGTAGGGATGGGGCCATATGGATACCCTGCCAGTACCACAAGCCCAAACATTCCTGATACCAGGGCGGTGTGGGGGATCCCGGTGTCTCCATGTGAGATGTGGTAGGACCTTGGAAACAAGGAAAGCACAGAATATGATTCCTGGGCTGTACACATTTCAAATGTATTTGTATTGTGTACATTTCTACATTGCCACTAACAAGACAGTCAATCCATATTTCCTCCCAAATCCATCTTCAGCATTTGCTTCCGCTCCCAGTCTGCCCACCAACTGTGCCAGCACAGTCGTTTGTGCGACACGGGGTGAACGGGATCACCGTACTTACTCGGATGACAAATAACCCACCTTTCTGCAAAGTCATTTTTCAGCTGTTTGGCTCAGCAGTCATGAAGCTGCTTGTGCCAGTACAGCACAGGTGGTAGCATGGTGGGTGGGCATGAAAGGGCAGGGGAAGGAGACGAGAGCAGTGGCTGATGGAGAGCTGTCTCCACGTGAGGCTGCGGCTTTGTGGCGAGCAGCAATGCATCTCTGCCCCCTCGCTCCTGCAGCTCATTCCTTTGCCCACCTGGTACCCTGTTACATCCTGGATCTGGAGCAACCATTTTGCAGCCACATTGTGAACTGAGTTGGTGCTTTTGGCCTCGCCTCTAAAAAAAAAACCCTGCAAAATATTTATTTTTAAACGGGATCAGTTTTTCAGTCACGATTCCCAGCACAGACGTAAGTTTCCCACTCAATTCAATGGGTGGTGTGACATAGCATGGGCTGGAACCGGGGAAAGGCAATTTACAGCAGCTGCTGAGACTGCTTCATAGAGTAACACCATTGAGCACTCCAAGTCAGGACCAAAGTGGGATGTGTGGGTCCACAAAAGACTTCACAACAATAATCACAACATTCTTCAACACCCCCACACCCCTTTAAGCTTAGCAAGTGCAATCTGCTGAATGGCTAATGATGTAAGGCTTCTTAAAGGAGTCCATGTTTCTTTTAAGATTGGTGTGATAAAAACAAAGGAAGCAGGAGATGTACATTGTCACACTTCGTGACGGGGACTGAAGAGATAAACATGGAATATAAATTGTTTTGTGACATTGTGCTCCTTGAACTTTATCTCAAAAATCAAGCCCTATAAATAATAAGGCTTAATAAATTAATTAATGTAATAAATAAGGCTTAACAAATAAATCTCTCCAGGTCCAAGATGGACCTGCTGCTGACCAGGGCTGAGCCCATCAGACGTGGTAGTAATGCCTCTGTGATAACATGTTTAAGAAGGAAAATAAGTTATTTTGCAGAAGCAATTGCAGCCAGAGAAGAGAGGAGTGAGAATATGTGAGAGAAACAGCTCTGCTGACACCAAGGTCAGCGAAGAAAGAGGGAGAGGAGGTGCTCCAGGTGCTGGCGCTGAGATTCCTCTGCAGCCTGTGGTGCAGACCATGGTGAGGCAGCTGTGCCCTTGCAGTCCATGGAGAATCAGAGAAGAGCTGATGCTCTTTCCTCAGTGGGCCTATCTGCTCACACTGCTGTGTCCTTTCAGTTAAGAAATAAATCCCTTTCTCCACTACCAGGCGCACCAGGGTGATGAACTGCACCCCAGAGCCTCAGTCCCACCTGGGGAGCTCACTGCAGTCTCCAGACAGAGCATTTTGCACAGCACCTTTGCCACTGGCCTGAAGGGCACAAGCAAGTCATGACTAAATCATGAAATGGCAGCTTGAATTAAACAGCAATTCACTTTTTTACAGTCCGTTAATAACAAGCCATCTCTAATTGCAGTAATTTGGGGTAATAAATGACAATTAATATCAGATTTGACTGGAAGAAAGATAATTTTCTATCTAAAATGAGGGACATGAAATGAATTATTATGCAGGTGCTGCTCAAAGATATGATTTGGGTTGCTCCTGGGGACCATCACGGGTTAGGCCAACGCTACCTTCGGTCAGGACAGCTACAGGAGAACCTGACAAATGAACCATTCAGAGTTGCAACTGCTGTGGATGGAGCCTATGGACTTTGCACTGACTGCTGAAAAACATGATTTAAAATGTGGCTCTTAGGGCTTTCTTCAGCCAGAGTCTGAAGCTCTGCAAGGACTGAGATTTTCTGGCTGCCTGCGAGAACATCCTGTCTCCATGGAGCATCTTTTCATCCAAAGAGTTGCCTTAGATATTTCATTTCCCACTTGCTTTCATCTTACCTCAGGTACAACAAGGCCAGTAGGAGCTTTGCTTCACCCACCTTCATAAGTACTTTTCCCTCTGGGCACAAGGAACTTTGTGCTGTTACTTTTTTTTTCTCCTTTTCTCCAAAAAGCTCCCGCTCAGGTCCCTCATGAAGAATCTTACAGAAGTGGGGCTGTCGTGAAAGATCCTCCTATGAGGATTAATGACTAATCTAAAGTGGTTAAAAGATGTGAAACAAAAGGTGAAAAAGATGAGACAGGTTTTCACAATGAAGGAGATAACCACTGGGGAGCTGTGCTGGCCAAGATTTTCATAAGTGATTTGGACAAGGGGTGAACAGTGAGGTGACAAAGTTTGCTGATGTAGCAAAATTGCCTGGGAGTAACAATGACAACTGGGTACGAAGAGCTGCAGATGGATTTTATGCTGTGCAGTGGCTTTGAGGATAAAACAGAAGATGAAATCCAACACTGAAAAACGCCAAGTAATGTGCACGAGGGAAAACAATCCTAACTACGGATGCTCCGTGATGGGCTCTAAATTAGGTATTATCACTGGGGAAGAGATCCGTGAACAGCTCTCTGAAATAACAGCTCATTACTCAGTGGTGGTCAAGAAGGTAAATATGATGTCAGGAGTTATTAGGAAGCAAAGAGAGAGCGGAACAGAAAACACCATTATGCCCCGGTATGGATGTACTCAGACCCTGGATATTGTATCAGTTCTGTCTCACTACCCTAAAAGCATGTGCTAGAGCTGACAAATGATGAGATAAGGACATTAAAGCTATGGAATTACTTTTATGGGAAGTGACTACAAATATGAGGACTCCGAAATTTACAAAAAGAATGAAGACTGATATTAATAATTATTATCAATAAATTATTAATAATATATAATTAATAACATTGAGAAAACAAAAGAGAATGGCTATTTGCTGCTTCTCAAAGAACAGGCTTTAAAAGGAGCAGAAAAGTACTCTCATTTGGCAATTGCCACAAGATGTGAGATAAAGGCACAGACGAGTTGTAAAGGGGAAAAAATACAAATAACATAAGAAAAAACCAAACTCTACTAAAAATAAAAAGTAGAAGAGAATGCAATGTTTAGCTCGAGAAAACAGAAACACACATTTTCACAAACAGGAATGGATGTGTAAGTGCAAACACAACTATTCCAAAGACAAAAGGGTACACCAAGGAAGAAACAGCACACACTGTCGGTACATCCTTCTGTAAACATCCACCCTGACCACTGTCAGGGGCCTGTCTCTCCCAGGACTCACTCCCATGTCCCTCCCCTTCCTTTCAGGATCACTGTCACAAATGTCAAGCACCGTTCTCTGCCCTCGGGTCTCTCACTGGAATTGATTCTTCACATACAACTGCTTCCTGGGACACTGGCAGCTGTCTTGAGCATTTAGCAGGAGAAGGTGCTTTTGTGTGTGACCATCTTCGTTCACAGAACTGCATCTGGGCGTGAATAAGAAGGTCGTGGTAAAAAAGAAGAAAATCATCCACAATTTATTCATTCGCTGATTAACCTGGCCGTGAGGAAACTAAACAGCAAAATCCTGAATTCTGCTGGGATCTGAAAGGTAAGAACATTGCTTTTCTGTCCTCAGACGGAGATTTGGAATCTTGTATGACAAAATTAAGTCAATAAATACCATGTCTGCAGGGGAGCTTGGAACATAAGAACTAGCAAACATCAGGAGGAGGGTCCCAGTCTCCTTGGACCTGCAAGGGCAGGATTGATGCTTGCAAACAAATGTTTTAGTGTATGCCACACTCTTAGCTCCTGTTATAGCCAAAGTGAGCGTCCTGTTGCTCTGTTTCTATTATGACACAAAGCAAACCTTGTGACTGGGAGGTGCAAGCTGGCAGGAAAAACACGTGAGACACTCCAATGACACTGCACGTTCATTCCTTTCTCATGATTCAATGGACAGGTCTGGAAAAGGTGAACATAAAAAAGGACATCGCATTTCCATACTGTTGAGAAATGAATAATGCATTGGAAAGCAAGTATAAGCATCAATTCTCTTCTAATCAGTATCTGGTGGTTTGACCCTGGCTGCGTGCCCAGTGTCCACCAAAGCTGCTCTGTCATCACCCTTCTCAGCCGGGAAAAGGGGAGAGAAAATATAACAAAAGACTTATGGGTCGAGATAAGGGCAGGGAGAGATCACTCACTAGTTACTGTCACGGGCAAAACAGGCTCAGCTGGGGTGGGGGGGGAATTAATTCATCACCAGTCAAGTCAGAGTAGGAAAATAGGAAATAAACACAAATCTTCAAACACCTTCTCCTGACCCCTCCCTTCTTCCCGGGCCTAACCTTGCTCCTTATATTCTCTACCTCCTCCCCACAAGTGGCTCAGGGAGCTGGGGAATGGGGGCTGCAGTCAATTCTCAGTGTTTCTGCTGCTGACTCCTCCTCAGGGGGAGTACTCCTCCAGTTCTTCCCCTGCTCCAGTGTGGGGTCCCTCCCACGGGAGACAGTTCTCCATGAATTTCTCCAATGTGAGTCCTTCCCACTGGCTGCAGTTCTTCACAAACTGCTCCAGCATGGATCCCTTCCACGGGGTGCAATCCTTCAGGAACAGGCTGCTCCAGTGTGGGTCCCCTGTGGGGTCACAGGTCCTGCCAGCAAACCTGCTCCAGTACAGGCTTCCCATAGGCCACAGCCTTCTCTGGGGCACCCACCTGCTCTGGCATGGGGTCCTCCATGGGCTGCAGGTGGATCTCTGCTCCACAATGGTCTTCACCACAGGCTGCAGGGAAATCTTTTCTCTGGTGCCTGGAGCACCTTCCACCCTTCCTTCTTCACTGGCCTTGGTGTCTGCAGAGCTGTTCCTCTTCTCTGGTTGCCATTTACTTCTGCCCAACATCTTTTTTCCCTCTCTTAACCATGTTTCCCTCATCTTAACCACCCAGAGGTGCTGCCACCCTCACTAAAGGGCATCAGCCTTGGCCAGCAGCATGCCTGCCTTGGAGCCGGCTGGCATTGGCTCTGATGGACATCGGAGAAGCTCCTGGCAGCTTCTCACAGACCACTCCTGTAGGCCCTCACGACCAAAACCTCGCCAGGCAAACCCAACGCAGTATCACGAAGCATATTACAAATTAACCACTTTCCCCAGACACTTGGTGTATTTAAGTAGCTCTAGGCTGGGCCCCTGTCAGGGTGGACCATGCCATCTGCATTTAGAAAATTGCCCATACATTTACTAAAGTGAAATTCACCCATTAATTAGTCCTGTCGGCGTTTTCCCTGGAAACTGTCATTAGCACATCGAGCTAATTACTCCAACTAACAGCACTAGTGGGTGTGTGTATGTGCAGGGTGGGGAGGAGGAAAGGTTATTCTAACTAAATAATGGAAAGGACACCTCATTCTTACATTTACATCAAAATTTAAACTCAGAATAACATTGGAATGAGATAAACCTGCCATTTTATTTTCCTTCCATACTGGAATCCTTGCTGTAGGTGGAAAAATATATTCAAAGCACGGCAGAAACTTCTGAAGCTGATAAACCAGAAGGAATGAGACGGTCTTCTAGTTCTCCATTCCTGCATAACTCTGTGTATATGTTAAGTGTATTTTGACCTAGGAAAAGGAAACGGAATTTGTGCAATACTACTCAGTTCAATACCACAGCAATGCTGCTCAGGTCCTTTTCTATAGATATCCTTGCTCAGGACATTTTCCTGCTTGCTTGTGGGAAGACTCTGGCTGGATAGGAGGACTGGAACATACCACAGAGTTATCTTGATCTGCCTAGTTCCTCCTGAGAGGTGAGCCAGGGGTGAATGCAGTAAGATCTTGGTGTGACAGAACCAATCGGCAACGCTGACTTGAACCTTTTTCACTGAGGTTTGTGTAAAAAGATTTTCCTTGTGTGTCCCACAGGTCAGGAGCAGCTGTGCAGCCATGGAACTGTGGTTCAGTGGATGGACAGTCTTTTTTGATGCCATGGCAGCTGTGTATCCCTATGATGAAGGTCACTGTATGAACATCAAGTGAAACACAGTGAAAACTCCTTGGGGAGCCTGCTGGCTAACCCAACAAGGTAACAGGTGAGAGGGGAAATGGAAGCATAGAGAAATGAAATTACTTTTAAAGGTCTTTGGGTAAGAGGAGGCAAATACTAAATTCAGGAATCTTAACTTCTCATTGAGTCAGTATCATGGTTTTGTCTGGGATAGGGTTCATTTTCTTAGTAGCTGGTATAACACCGTGTCTCAGATTCAGTGCGAGAATAATGTTGATAACAAGGTGATGTTTCAGTTCACCTGGCTTAGTGCTTACCCTAAGCCAAGGACTTCTCAGTGTCTCATGCTGTGCCAGTGAGGAGCTGCACAAGAAGCCAGGAGACAGCACGGCCAGGACAGCTGACCAGAACAGACCAAAGGGCGATTCCATACCATGGAGCATCATACCCAGTGCATTAACTGGGGAGTGTTGGCTGGGAGTGGGGTTGACTGCAGCTCAGGGGCAGGCTGGGCATCAGCCAGCGGGTGGTGAGCAATTGTGTTGTGCATCACTTGTGTTTCTTGGGTTTTATCACCCTCTCTCCCTCTCCTTTCCATTATTAATAGAATTAGCATTATCATTATATTTTATTTTGTTTCAATTATTACACTGTTCTTATCTCAGCCCACGAGTTCTATTTTCTTTTCTTTCCTCATTCCTCTCCCCATCCCACAGGGAAGAGTGTGTGTGTGTGTGGGAGGGGGAGAGGGAGTGTGTGAAGTGAGCAAGCAGGTGCGTGGTGCTTAGCTGCCAGCTGGGGTTAAATCACAACAGCCACCTTGCCAGCATACACAGTTGCCCACCCTAAGCATCTCACCATTTTTTTCCCTTTTTTAGAAGTTCACCTTATGCTGCACAAGGATACAAAGGAAAAAGAATTTTAACAACTCCTCTCCATCACACTCTTGTGGTGTAAGTGCAAATACAGCTGTAACTGCCAGCATTGCCCGCAACTTTTCCACATGGACAGCTCTCCACCTGCAAAGTGGGAGCAGTTGGGAGCGGAATGGCAATAGTCAGATCATCCACAGCAAAATACAGCTGGCAGATGGGCACATTATCCAGCTGACAGGCCCAGGACACGCCTGGCGTGAACACCACAGCAATGCCCACACACGTGGGCTTTCCAGAGTCACGAAACAAAAGAGGGTGGGATCTGAAAGCATTGGGTAAAAGTGAATGTTTAGAGGCCCAAATGTCAGAACCGATGTGTGTGCTGGTAACTAGGTCAAGCTCCACAGGCCTGCATCCTCAAGAGAGAGCAATTAACTGCTGGTCACACCATCCATAGATTACACAGGTATCAGAACTGAGGATCCTCTCTTCTCCAAACACTGCAGAGCACAGCACACATTTGTAAGCAAGAGACAATATAAGGTCACCGTAAAAAACATTCCACCCCAATTAAACATCGTTTGCTTCAACTAATTTCACTGTAAGTACAATCCTCGTAACTATAACTATCCAAAGCTCTAAGCAAAGATTTGTGCAGGTACATGCCGATGAGCCCCTCAGCAGTCCCAGCTCTTCAGCACTCTCCTGCATACATAACTTTTCGCCAGCCTTTAATGCCTTCAAAGTCAGTAGGACAAGTCCCTGTGTGTAAAGCAGTTCTAACACACAGAATCAGACCTAAAGTAATGCTTTGTTAGCCCGAAAGCATTTTCTATTTAATAAAGACTAGCAAAAAGTGTTTCTTTTTCAATGAGACAAAAATACTTCAAATGAAATCAGGTCTCGGACTTCAAATAGGGAATTAGATTACTTAAGTTTGCTAGGATTTTCGCTTGCACTTCCTTGCCTCCTAATACTGACAGATTTCAGCTGTATTCCTCTAGCAACAAATGGATTCTCCTGTGGCTAAAATAATTGTATAAATAGGGTTGCTAATGTACTCCTTTCAGCTGATTAATATCAAGTTGTAGAGACAGTGAGTTCAGCTTGTACTTGTGTAATAATTTCTATTAACTTCTGCCCCCAATCTCCGTGTGCAGATACTCCAGCAGAGAAGTAACATGAAACAAGCACAAGGTGCAAAACAATTCTGGTGTTGAAAAATGAAAAGAAGAAAAATTTAAGGAAGAACTTAATCTGTGTCATTCATGCCAGATGGCTGCTTACTTAACTAATCAAGTTAAGCAAGATGTATTTAGGACTATCTTGTTTAATTTGATTATTTAAATGAATAAACTGCCTGTAAGGCAGTGGGGTTTTGCACATATAATCAGGTCACATTCAACTCTGGTTTGTATTTGCTGATTTTGATATGGTTAGTTCATAATTTCTCTATGTAGCCAAACTGTTTTGCTTACACGAGGAATGTTTTAGATCAGACGAGAATTACTCCGATGCACCAACTGATATTATGTTAATGCCTAGCAGATTAATGCTCCAGAAAATTTGCATATAATGAACACAGATCATAACCCTTCGCTGAAGTGCACATCCCTATGTGCCTGCCCTGGATAATGGGCCCTTTTCCTATCAACAGGGAACCGAGAAGGGAGGAGAAGCAGGTTCTTTAATTCCTCTTTTATGCATTCAACAAAACTACCACCATAACTGCAGAGGTATCGAGTAGTTACTGCTACAGGAGTGATTATGCAAATGACATTATGCAATTCCAGTGACTGAACTAACACCACCCTAGGACTCTACATTTGTTCAGTCTACAGCAGATATTTCCAACCCATATAGTCTTCAACAAAGACAAGTGCTTATATGGTCAATAAACAATGATGTTCTGCCCTTTTTTCCTGGCAAACTTTGTGAGCAGTTATTATCTAGGGCTTGTCCAAAAATTTTCCACTGAAACTGTTTTCATGGAAAACTTCAAGTTAAAACTGAACAGCTTTTCTTTTTTTTTTTTATTGAAAGGATGTCTCCTGTCTGTAGAATGTTGTCCCCCTTCTGTCCCAGTGAACTGTGTCCAAAACAAAGCACATTTCCATGGGGATATGCTATTCTGAATATTCAAAGAAACTCAGAGTGGGGATCCTTTGAGTTGAGTGGGTTGACTCACCACAGGGTGGTCAAACACTGGAACCAGTTTCCTGGGGAGGTGGCTGATGCCCCAAGCCTGCCAGTGATCAAGAGGCATTTGGACAGTGCCCCTAATAACATTCTTTAACTTTTNTATTCTATTCTATTCTATTCTATTCTATTCTATTCTATTCTATTCTATTCTATTTCTATTTCTATTTCTATTTCTATTTCTATTCTTTTCAGAGCTCAGCTTAACTACTGAGGCACACTTTACTAAAATTAGTAATTGGTGTACTTAATGAAATTTAGTTCAGCTAGAACACCCAGCCCGCAGAGGGCAATGAAGGTATGAAGAACCTCAGGGCATTTCCATACCAAATCATCCGGCTCTACACTTTGACAAAATCGCTTTCAGAGGAAAAGATCAGTAGCTTTGTCCAAAGTATATCTTGTACAAAGATATACTGATTGCCAACCAAAAGCTAATTATCTGATTTCATTGAATACATCCAAATTTGGAAATTCTGTATGCTTTTTCTGTTTCTCCAGCAGTCAGTTTGTGAACAGCTGGGGAAGACTGCATGGGAACGTGGAAAACTAGGTTCACATACCTAGCCTGGAGCAATGAGAGATCACAAATTTTGATAGGAAGCTGATAGAGTGAAAACTTGAACCTGCCTTTTGCTCCTCTTGAGCAAAGCCTTTGGCGCCAATGAAATGCTACTTTATATACAATATTTAATTTTGTCAGAAATACACCAAAGGAGCTACGATTAATACAATTAAAACAAAATAAAAAACAGCGGGACAGCCTCTATATATTTATTCAGACATTTGATACATTTACTCTATATAAATCACTTTGCTTGACTCGTGACTGGTGTTTTTTGACATAATTAGGAGAAACTCTTTACCTTTTAGGGCATCAGTTAATTACACTTCAAGCTCACAAATTACAGTTGTTTTTCATTATCCGCATATGGAACTGCAAAAGCAAAGCAAATGCTACTGTTATAACACAGCATTCCTCTCCAAAGTTTACAAAAGCAGGGTGAGCTAATGGAAAAAGAACCACTAAATAAAGCACCAACTGGCCCGGTTTCTAGGCTTGCTTTTAACTTTTTCCCTTTTTTGGCCATTTCAGAAAAGATACTGTGATTTCTCCCACTTTATTTTTAACCAGACATGAAATAGCTAACAAGAACTCTTATCTTTTTCAGAGACATGTTGAAACATGTTGGTTCAGATTAATGAGATTTGCATCTTTAAAAAATAATTCCAGCTCTGTTGCTCTATTTCCTTGTAAATAAGCAGACAAACAAGAAACTTCAGTTTCTCTATGTGTGCTCATGCCCTCACTTGTTAGGGCCAGACATTAAATTTATACTACACTGAACATAGGGGAACACACTATATAGCTGCAGATTAATAAATTCAAATTTTTTTAAGATACTGTTGTGGTCAATAATACTTCCAGAACTTCTTATTAGCGTATTTTGCAGAACGATTTCCCTTCTACAAATTTAAACAGAATAAATGTATGTGAGCCTTTACAGCATGAATAAATTCTGCTCAGTCCTTCTAACACCATCTATGTTTGATGGTTACTTGATCTTAGCTGAATATGGGAATAATCTGTTTGATTTCTGAGTACAATTATATGTTCTGAGGCAGAGCTGGTTTCTGAATTCCTTATAAAAACAATTACCTCCCGCTGTTCTTTAAAGAAAAAGTTATGACTCATTTCTGTGGCTCCATCATCCATGTTTAATTTATGTAAATAACTTATGGTCTGATACCATGTAAGCATCACTGGGATACGAATCCAAATAAATACATAAACTGCTCGGAACGCAAAGATGTCTCAGCACAACTAAAGTGCTTTAAAATTATTAACAAGTTTTCAACGTTCTATTCAAATACAGATAATTTTCTTATATGCAAGTGGACTGAGCTTGCAGGACTGTAATTGCTTCTAAGAAAATGTATACACAAGGGTCTCCACCCCTCATTAGAATGTAAAAGGGGAGCATCGCAGAATCACTCAGGTCCTGCTGATTCCTGAAAGCTGCCAGAGATGAGTAAGGGGTTATTTTTTCACCCAAGTTGGGGTCATAGTCCAAAATTCTTAGTATACCATTGGAGCAGATGACCCCCCTGAGATTCCTTCCAACACGAATTATTCTCCAATTCTGCACTTTTATCACAAGGTACTAAATTGTCTTTGACAGCCGTTTCTCCAAGCCAAAAACTTGTTCTTATAATCCTGTATCATGAGGAGGGAGGGCAGAAGGGAAGGGGGAGGGAGACTATCAAAGTTAAACACGAAGTAATGCACGGTGGGATCTGGAACCACAACTGTACAAACTCTGGGATCAGACAATTCACGCAGGACACTGAGAGCTGAGACAGCTGTGAGAGGTTTGCTGTAGATGCTGCCTGAGAGCACACCTGACATAAAGGAAAAAGACACAACACTGTAGGAAAACATGAAACACAAAACTCTGGACGATGAGTTTCCACTCTTCTGGATGATGAAGATCTCATGGAAAAATCCAGTCTGAATTCTGGTTGGAACAGAAGGAGATGCAAGGGCAGGTATGGATTATTGGTATGCACGCTTTGTTGCTGAAGGACGTAATTTTTTTTTCCCAAGAGCATAGTAAGGTTTATTTATATGATGCTGACCTCTTGGACCAGGTAGAGGAGCATATACAAGGGAAGTTGAACTTAAAGAACATTCACAATTTTGCTGAGATCACATTGCAGAGCAAGTTATCCTGGCACTGGACCCCATCCTTATGGGGATGAAACAGAGCAGATTTCAGGGGTACTGTGTAATTAATTCTGAAGGAGGCTTTGTCCCTAGTCTCAGGCACATGAACTGCACCTCCACAAAAGAGCGAAATTAAGGAAAACCTATAAAAACGAGTAAGATGTATAGCAGCATGCTGGTTTATCATTCACTTTGAAGAAAATTAGGCACAGTGAACTACTGAAGTTACCGCTGAGATTTCAGGAACAAAAAAATATGTTACCAATAATCAGGAGGTATGAAATACTATAAATCATTTTTTTCTGACAACCCAGGGATCAGAATTGATGTTTTTTCCTGTTCAAGATGCTACAGAAAAAGCAGGCAGTTGGGCAGCAGGCAGGAACACTCAGTCTTTTGAAGGACTTTTATTTTATTAAGGTTGTCAGTGAAGCCCTGAGATAACAGGAGAGCCCCAGCGAAGTGCTCAGTACAGTATTTCTTTATGGCTCACTCAGACAATAGCAGTGCCTAACCTGAGAGCACAGCTGCATTCTGATAGCCACGGTCCAGATGTATAATTGGGGAAAGACACTGCAAGGAAAAAGGGAGAGAGATTCTAAGTGAGCAAAAAGATGAGAGGAGAAGCACGGGGATGAACAGACTTGTTCAAGGTCACAGAGAGCGTCAGCACTGCTGTCAAGACTCACATCTCCTGGCTCCCAATCCAAGAATCTCCCAGACAACAGAAGCGTGAGACAAAAGATGTAGCTGAACTTTAGGCTGTGTGAATCCAGGCTCTTTGGGCTGCTCTAACTCTCCTTCTCCGCTGCTCCATCATTAAAAGCAAGCTATGATCACTGACTTGTAACAAACAAATAACCTTGCTTCCGTGTCTGCAGCCACCACCCTCACAACTTACTTCGCAATTCTCCTCCCCGAGCTTCCACTCAGCCTGGACTGTTTGATGCCTGCTGCTTTTGTGAAGCTTTTGAAATTAATGCTTTAAAGCCTGTAAGAGCAGCTCAGAAGAAGAAGAAGAAGAAGGGAAAAAAAAGACAGTTTTACATTTTTAAAAAGATGCTCTTATTCTCCTCACAGCTGAGTTTTGGTGGCAGCTTGTGAGCAGAATAGTAAGTGGGAGGTTTTGTTGTGTTTTTCCAGGCCAGTCTGTCTGGGCTGTGGAGATCCATACTTTTTCTCTTTTGTTTTGCACTGCAGTTAGGCCTTTCGAAGTCACCTCCTCAGCAGAGGCTGCCCCTGTGTGGACCAAAGAGAGGGGGGTACACAGTGTTCAACTCGTTGAGCCAGACTGTGCCATTTCCCCCATCTTTGGGGACAGAGAAGGGCCTGTGTTTCTCCAGCTCCCTGTTCCCCTTCTCTAGTCCTCAGCCGGTCAAGAGTCCACACCCTTGCCTGCACACCACACCAGTGCAAATGCTTCTATGAATGATCTGCACAGACTTGCTCTAGATGTGCTAGCTGTCCCTTAGGGGAGGATTAATTCTACACCAACAAAAGAGTTCATGCTACTGATTCCAAACAGAACCCTCCCAGAAAAGTCAAAGTGATCACTTGCACCAAAAAGCCTAATCCAGCCCTCTGGAGAGCAAAACCAGCTCTCAGTTAGACAGCTGGGAATCCACCACTAGCCTGAGTTAACAGCAAGTGAATTGGAAGTTTCAAGCCCTCATCACACTGATAGCAATGACACCACAAAACAGATGAAATTTCTCCTGTGAGCAAATGAGCACTGAAATAACTGATACTTGAATTGTTGGGGCTTGTGTCGTCAGTTCCCAGGCTTCTTATCTTCTACAGCAGACCTGCAGTATCAAATACCAGGATCATAGATCCAAATCACTCCAGCATGTTCCCTACGCTTCTCCATTGCCATCAAAATGCTCTGGCTCCTTCTCCCATCTCAAAATCCCCCTCAGCCTTACACATTACCTACGCAGCCCCCGAGCAGCTGGCAAGGCAAAAGACACCGGGGACTGTAGATGATCACAGCACCAGAGAATTATAAACTGGTTTGGGTTGGAAGGGACCTTAAAGATCATTTAGTTCCAATGCTCTGCCAAAGGTAGGGATGCCACCCACTACATTGTGCTGCTCAGGGCCCCATCCAACCTGGTCCTGAACACTTAAAGGAATGGGGCATCCACAACTTCTCTGAGCAACCTGTTCCAGTGCCCCACTACCCTCTCGAGCAAAAAAATTCTTTCTAATATCTACTCTAAATGTCTCCTCTTCTTGTTTAAAACCATTCCCTATGTCCTATCTCTATCTGCCAGTGTAAAAAGTTAATTTCCTCTTTTTTACTTAAAGAGGGCTACCCCCTTTAAGTGCTGGAAGACCTGGGCAGCTCACACACAGGCACAGTCTGGTCAGCTGGATGAACTCTTCTGCCAGAGCAAGACACCGATTTGAAGGTCTCACCACTGTTGTCGCAAAACTTGTCAGAAATACATATACATTTTATAAATGTACAAGATCCTTGAGGCTCCTATTTCTTTGCCAAACTGGGCTGAAGTGTCCAAGCAATTCAAACTGCTGAGAGAGCTTGCAGAGAGACAGATGGATAGGGAGACAGGATGATCACATTAGCTTTTTTTTTCCCCTTGAGGAAAACATGTTAAAAAGAAAAAAGAAAAAAGAAACCTACCAAAATGCATTGTTTGTACTTAGGAATTGTTATCAGACTTAATTAAATTTTGATTTCAGTTCTTTACTTTGTATCAGGATAAAACAACAAAAAAATTTAGTGATTTTATTAATTAATTTTGATGAAAAAACGATTGGCAGAAGATGTTCTCTTGTGTACAAAAAAGTGAAAAATGCTACTGAACCTTCTAAAAATTATTTTTCTTCAATAATTTTAAGAAAGATTTAAACTTTCCTTGTTTTGCTTTCCAAGAATTTGACTGAGAACCTAACACTGCAGCTACACTGGGTGCATTTTCTAGTTTCTGCTTCTTCACTGAATTGGGAGAAAAAAACACAAAAAACCCAGCATTGTACATTATAGACTGAAATATCTTGAAGGGAGATGATGAAGACTATTGTTAAAGGCATTTGACTTTGATCATCTTTAGAGGGTGATAAAAGAGAAAATAAGATTACCTTGGAAAAAAATACATACAGAATCAGGCAGATTGTAAGGCTTCTGATAAAACACTACTCTTGGCAAGCTACACCGGAGGAAAAAAAAAAAAAAAGCAGTTCCTCTGTCCGTAATGTGTATTTTTTTTAACATTTACAAATTATTTTTGACTTAGCCACGCAGGGAGCCTACTTTCAACCCTCAATTTGAAAATCATGGAGGCTTTATAAAGTCTTCCACCTGCATCTCTTTTTTGCATCACAGTTCTTTATCCTCTAAAGGATGAAAACCCTGGCATATAAAAACTTTGTTAAGCTGTCACTATCAATAGAGTAAAAAAAAATAATGGTTGACAAAGAAGAAACAAATTGCATCTTCGAATAAGTTTCCTTCATGCTCTTGTTAAAAGCTATAACCTCTGATGTTAACTAAATTTAACCCATTCTGACCCTTGCGGTGGCCCTTAACCTTTTCTTTATTCTGCTTCCTGTGGTTGCTGAAGAAAACTGGCCCAGTCATTGGAAAAGCGCTCTCTGTTGCACACAAAGCCCCAGCCTGGCTGCTAGTCTGTCAGGAGGGATAGAATAGACGGGGAGGTCAGCACCTGTGCTGAGAAGCAGGTGACAGGGAACTGCTTGGACCATTCTAGGGCAAGTTGTAATAGTTTCTACCCTTTAAATATCGCACTGTAGTTTCGGGTATTCAAGGCAGCGAAGTTCACATTTTCTTTGTGAATGCAGACTTTAAACAAATTAATCTATTGCTGTTCAACTGACTGTAAAATTAGTAGATTTACTGTTGCAAAAAAAAAAAAAAAAAAGAAGGAAAAAAAAAAAAGAAGAGAGCTTTCACTTCCACTTTAATAAGGTCACGGATGTGTCCTAGGCTGCCAACAAAAGCAGCTTTTAAAATCTTCACAGCTGAACCCAACAACTTGCAAAGGCTGTAGAACAATGTCTTCAATGTACAGTGGAAACTCCTCTCCCTACAGTCAAGATGTAAAACTAGACAGTTAAAAAACTTTCTATACTGTGAAGTTTTAACTCTAATTGCATCTCGCCCCAGGGACCCACAGGCTTGCTCTACGATTAACATTTTAATAAATTCAGTCAGCCTTGCTTTTCAGGGAGCAAAATTGGTTCTTTGCCTGGATTCAGTAATTCAGCCCAAGCAATTTAATGGCAGAGCATGCATCTTCAAAAGATTTGTTTTAATTCCCAAAACAGGGGCAGATCTCAGAAATCAAACAAAACTTTATCTGTTTCAACTATATTTGTATATTCTGTGCAGGGCACCAGTTAGCAGTGACCATTTACCGCTCACTACAACAAAATTTTTGGGTTTGCTTTAATTTTTTGCTGTCTCTTGCTAGAATAAAAATAGAGAAGTTTGTGTAGGAAGCAACTTTCAAAAGCTGTGGATGGAAAAGGAGTAAATGAGCTACTGCAGATCCAGAAATCTGGACCTACTACACACCCAGAATTTCTGTGTCCTTTAAATACATGTTTACTCTGACGTGTTCTCTGCCATATGGCAATGCTCAGCTCAGCACAAGGGAGTTTTTCATCCGAGTTATGTGCGAAAGTCTTTTATCAACACTAACGGGAAAAGGAACACTAAGGAGCGCAAAGGGGAGACTACGGCCCCGCTCCGAGCCAGGGGTCTGCAGGAACACACTGCCACGATTATAACCAGCAGGAAGGTGGAGGGGGGCCATGCCAGCTGCCAGCAGGAGTGGGGAGTGGGGAGGAGTAAGGGACTCTCTCCAAGTCTTACCCAAAGCTTCCCTGCTGAAATGCCCTGTGAAGGAGGGAATTATACAGAAAAAACAGGAAAACAGAGGTGCACGGGTAAGCAGCCCTCCAGATGCCCAGTACTTTTGTAAGAACAAGCGTGCAGGAGACTAATCACAGATTTAGTAATAAGACTCAAAAAATCTGCTGTCCCACCCACTGCTACTGCTCCATGTCCAAGGGTCCCAGGCATTGCACAAACCCCACAGTATCAGTAATAAATTCCTGATGATCTTGTTTGGCACTTGAAATTTTTTTGACCAGATATTCGTAAGTACAGCTCCAGTTTAGGCAGCAGCAAGACATTCACTGTGGACCAAGGAAAGACCAGTCCTCTACCCAGAGGCAGCAGGTAAGAGCTCCTTGCAGGTGCGAGGCACTTCAGCAGCTGGCTTCCTGCTCCCACAAAATGAGTGATGAAGTTTGAACGACAGTGAACTATAGCCATGTGTTTCCAGGTGAACACATTGTCATCCAGCTAAGGGTATCCTCACTCCCTGCTGGGCATTACAAACTGCTCACTGTACCCATAATGAATAGCTTTGGGGGGAGATTTTAGGGGGAACTGTGCTGGTGCTGGGTTGATGGCCGAACTAGAGGATCTTGAGGTGTCTTCCAACTCTGATGACTCTGTGATTCTTTCACTCTGAAATTAACCCCAAAACACAGAAGGACTGGAACCAGTTTCCAGCATCCTCAGGGGACATTGAAACCATCCCCCAGAGAAGATCAGTTGTTAATGTGGATGAAGCTTCTCAGTAGCATCTTGAGCCTCACAATAATTACCAACATTAATAACATCCACACTGGCAGATCACTGCACTGCTCATGTACGAGGAAAAAGAAATCTCTCTATCCACCCATCCTTTCCCCTTCTCATATATTTGCATTTAAAATTATCTGGGTAATGAAATGTCTACAGTTTGGCACAAGGTCTAGCAGAACAGGCCTGAATACGGCACAAAAAGTAACAAAATGAAAACAACTTTGTAAGTAAATGTCAAATGAAAAAATAGAAAAAAGGCAGATGAAGATTTAGGAATTAAAAAGCAAATAAATGACTGAGTGCATTGTCAGGGGTGGGCAGAGGATGATACGCATCAGGCAAAGTAGAAGGAAGAAAATTATTATTATACGATAGTGTCTTTCAAATAATTAAGATTGCAGTCTCGCTGTGACAGGCACATATGAAAACATGGCCCCAGGACAATTACAGTGTAAACAGACATGAGACAAAGAACGAGGAGAAAGAGTGCAATGAACCCCCAGAAAGATCAAGTTAATTGAGGACAAACAGCATGAGAAGGCTGCACTATTTCTTGGCACACTAAATTTAATTAGAAAGGCATGAAGTAAAACAAGCATCGGGTTTAAACTTAACAGAATTAAATAACGGGAAGAGAGAAGGAATGCGAGTCATATGCTCTGAAGTACCTTGCTTCCATGCAGGTAGTTTTTATCACAGTGAAGAGGATTATTAGCTTTATTGCTGCCACTAACACTGCTGAAAATTATCTGTCTTATGGGGATGGTTCTCAGAGTGGCAATAGTAGCTAACTGCAAGCGGGGCTGCTGACAAGCTCTCTTCTAATGCATATTGCAGAGCTGATGATGAAAAAAATATCTCTCCAGGCTTCAGCTCTGCCAAAATTTCCCTTCATACTTATTCAAATTCCACACTTGATTTCCAGACCATGAAAAGAGCAGTAAAAACCTTTTTTGTCTCGCCTCTTCTTATTGTGGAATATTCCGCTCTCCACAACTGGATACTGTAGAATTTCAATAATTTATGTTTCAATAGCATCAAACTGAGATCCGGTTTTCTTAGGCATTCTACTGATGTAAGTGATGGTAATCCCTGCTCCCAAAGAGCTTACAACTCTAAAGGCATAAAGCCTGAGCGAAATAAAAAAAAGCACAAAAGAGCAGGATGGAAAAACCCGGCTCCATTTGCATATAATAGGAGAAGCCACAGTTGTCATCCAGGCTCTTAACACAGCTCACCATCTACTTGGCTAATTCTGTTACTGGCATTTTTCCAAATTCATTACTGCAGGCAAGGAGTTTTAATGAGGATAAGGTGATGTGAATGAACTTCAGATTGTGAACTGATTCAGTAAAGTTTTCTGGGTTTGCACACAATTACCACATGATGCCTTCTGTGAAGGTGGAGAGCACGAAGCAATGAGAGACCTTTTTTCACGTGTGTGTACCACAACGACAAAACAAAAACAGCAAGCACATGAAACTAAAGCATTCTAAGACCACAGTTAAGAACAGAAAGCTAAAGATCAGATAGACCAAAAGATAAAGATAACCCAAAAAGATAAAGATCAGATTTTCGTTGCATCTCTTCTTCCTGGACAGAAAAGGGGGACAGGAAAGAGGGGTCACTTAGCTGTGGCCTAAAGCATATAAGCTAAAAAATTCTGATTGTTTTTTAAGCAGGAAGGACAGCAGACAAGGCCTTCCTCCCAGCTGCTTCCCATAGCTTCATTTTGTACTGAATTCTGAACACAAGCACACTTTCAGGCTGAGTGTTGTTCCAGCTCCTGCCCGGCTGGCTAAACAGCATCCCTCGATAGACACGAACCCCGGGACTCTGCGAAGAGGTCCTCAGCACACCTCAGTGTCTCCAGAGCAACAGAGGAACAGCAAACTCCCGCGCTGCTCAGTGGCTCACTGCCTTAGCGTGTTCCTTTCAGCTGGGGACAGGACTCCCGCACATGAATTTCAGCTTCTCTTTCAAAGGTTTCTGTCTCCAAATTGGATGGAGGAGCTCCCAAACCCAAGGCAGAGCCTCCTACCAAAGAAGGTAACAAATCCAAGCGTCCGAGACGCTTTGGGACTGAGTCACGCAGCGGCAGAGCCGCACACGCTGCTGACCCCTGCAGACTCAGCCCTGCCGTGCACTGCCCGCACCCCGCACACGGCCCGGCCCGCACCCCGCGGGTGGGGACGGGGACAGGGACAGGGGTACCGTGCTACACCGCCCGGTGCAGTGCTGCATCCAGCTCTGAGGTCACCAGCGCAGGAAGGACATGGACCTGCTGGAGCGAGTCCAGAGGAGGGACACAAAGATGCCCTGAGGGCTGGAGCACCTCTCCTATGGAGACAGGCTGAGAGAACTGGGGCTGCTCAGTCTGGAGAGGAGAAGGCTGCGGGGCGACCTCACAGCATCCTTCCAGTGCCTAAAGGGGGCCTATAAGAAAGATGGGAACAGACTTCCTGGCAGCGCCAGTAGTGATAGGACAAGGGGTTATGGTTTTAAACTAAGAGAGGGTAGGTAGATCTAGACTAGAGGTAAGGAAGAAGTTTTTTTACAAGGAAGGTGACGAAACACTGTTACAGGTTGCCTAGAAGGGTGGTCGATGTCCCATTCCAGGAAACATTCAAGGTCAGGACAGACAGGGCTCTGAGCAACCTGATCGAGTTGAAGATGTTCCTGCTCTCCTGCTTATTGCAGGGGGATTAGAGTAGATGAGCTTTAAAAATCCTTTCCAACCCAAACCCAAATTCTATGATTCCATGCCTCAACACACACACAAAGCACTCAGCACCCACATAATCCCCGCTCACAGCAACGAACTGCTCAGCTGGGATGGCCCCTGGGCACAGTGCGGACCCTGTCCCAGCTGTGGTCCTTACACCCACGGCAGCGCAGCAAAGGCACACCGGGAATCCACAGAGCGGTGCAGGGAAACAGCAGCTCCCGACAGCTGCACGCACAGAACCGGGCACACGGCGTGTGTCGGCCCGGGAATGCGGGAGCCCACAGGCACACGGGGAGCGGGGCACAGGCACACGGGGAGCGGGGCACAGGCACGCACGGACCCCGCTCGCACCCCGCACCCACCACGCGCGCTCGCACGGGCGCGCACCGGCGGAGGCGCGCTNNCGGGCCGGCTTCTCGGCTCGGCCCGGCCCGGCCCGGCCAGGCCGGCAGGTAAGAGAGGGGCACAGGGAGCCGCGGGTCACGCACACGGGCACGCCACGGGCACGCGCAGTGACCTCCGGGCACGGCAGGGCACGGTCACGCCCCCGCGCACGGCCCTTCCTCCCTGTTTGCAGGGGGGACACGCACGGCAGCGGCTCCTGCGGGATGCAGCCACCTCCCGTGTCGGCCGCCCAGCGCGGGAAGCACGGCTGCTCCCGCAGGAAGCACGGCCGTTCCTGCGGTTCTCAGTGTGCCCGTGGCTGCCCGCTCCTTAGAGCTCCCACCCGGCGAAGTCAGCCGTCCTTGCCGACACAGGGATGACCGAAATGCACGACGCGGAACACGCGTACCTGCCGTGTTACGCGAAGAAAAACCCTCCCGTAAAAAAGGGTTATTTTCTTTCAGACAGCTAAGGCTGGATTTTCTGGATTTAAGTAGCAACAGAGAATGAAGGAGAACAAAGGCAACACCATGTATTTAGCAGAGCAAGATCAACGTTTCCTTAAAAGCTGTTATTCCATTGCCGGGATACTGTTACTTAGTTTTATAAATCAGTAGCTCTCAAAGGCAAGCCAGGCTCCTCTGAATGGAAGATAAATTTAATTATATCATTCAGTAATGCTGCAGTGATGCCCAGATTGCAGACCAAGTCTGCAGTGCCTGATTTATGAAATCATTTAAAAAATAAGGGCCTGGTGGCTTTTGTGTAGCTGCACTGATGATGGACAAAGATATTTGGGCGTTTTTAGTGGGTGTTCAGTCGTAGGGCTGTTGTCACAGCCAGACAAAAAGCTGTTTTCACAGGGGTCTGGACTGGGCAGAGGCAGAGCCTGGGGCAGGACGGGACGGTAGCGCTGCCAGCTGGTTTTAGACTGCTGTGGATCTCCTGTTGCTTCTCTTCTGTGCCCTGTGGCTAGCTTGAGTTCTGGATCCAGCTGTAGCACATAGCTGTTATCAGACTGCCCTGTTCATGAACTCATCTGGCTCCTTCTTCAAGCAGTTTGCATGGACTTTGTCCCTACTGCTGAGGTATGAAGTCCATCCCAGGCTCCAGACAGTGCCCTTTTCAGACTAAGTTTATTCACAGGCAGGTCATTTTACTTGTTCCTGTGCCAGCACTGCTTAGAATTATAAACGGCTCTTTGTCCTTGCTGATGCTTTACACCTTTTCCATGTGTATATGTGCACATGGATACATGTTTACACCGTGTCATGTATGTATGTATAGCTATGTGTATGCATGCATGTATTTATAGAGGGGAGTCACATTCCTTCCTGGGAAAAAAAGGTCACACTCTTGCCAACTCCTCTGGTATGGCATGTGTTTGGTTTCCTGCATCATCCTTGGCTTTTCCTGCAACTGCTCACTTTTACACATAGAATACAAAACCTGCAGAGAATACTCACAGTTTGCTCTTTATTTCCAAAGTTTTTTGCAGCTGTTAGAAAACGGACGATTTCTGAAGGTCTGAACAAAATGCAAGTAATGGTCAGCTGCACCAAAATTGCCAGGGGGATTTCATGAACCAGGGAAGAATGGGGAAAAAAAATCCAATGGACGAAATGTCTCAAAGATGAGTTTCACTAATCTTCAAGCACGGGTATATTTTGAAGCTTGTTTGAAAGTTTATAGCTTCGTGAGTACCCCGTCAGGATAGATGCCTGTAACAATTTGTTTAAATTTAAATTTGAAAGCGAGGAGAAAGGAACTAGAAGTATTGGATCCTTTAAAGGAGTTCAGGTTCAGATACTGAGATACTGAAGGTAACATCAACTCATAAATGTTGCTCATTTGTCAGATTTTCTCTCTGGGTTAAATCCCTTTGTTACTGTAAAATGCTGATTGCTCATTCTGTATAGTAACACCATGTATCCTTTTAAAAGAGTAGTTACAAACACTAGGGGTTGCTGACCTGGAGTCAAGTCTTTCTAATATAACTAGAGGAATCTGACTGATGGGGTAACTTGTTTTTCCTTCTTCCTCAGAATGACTGCCTTGTGCACAGTGAAACATTTATGTCAAGCAACCAGAAATCAGAACAGATATGCAGAAAGGTTCTTTGGCACTCTTCTGACACAGACAACACAAAAGTGGCTCTTTTCTCCATTCTGGACAGTGGTACCTGACCCTAGGAAGTCAGCTGTGTTTGGGCTTACTCAACCATTTTGTACAGATGAAAAATCTCACGCACAACGAAAAACAAAAGCGGCCTTTGGAAGTGTCGGGCGAAAGATTCCCTATCGTATTTTGCACGTAATCAACCAGGATGGAGAGAGCTTAGGAAACATGCACCGAGCAGAGGCACTCAAACTTATGGATGAACATGGCCTGAAGCTAGTTCTGCTTCGTGAGAACGTAGAACCTCCGGTTTACAGACTAATGACTGGGCAGCAGATTCACGAGGAACAGCTTAAACGTGCAGAGAAGAAAAAAGCAAGTCCAAAGCCAGGTATGTACATTGTAAACACTACAACACTGAGGACTTTGAAAAATGCTGCATTAAAAGTGGTTTCAGCAGATTAAATCCTCTTACTTGTATTTGTGTAAATCCAAAGCAATGTCACTGCAGTCCACGCTATTAAGGATTTGCAGTGGTGAAAATAAAATTTTGGATTAGTCCAGTCTTCCAGAGAAGCCTTCTATTGCCCTCTCAGGATTTGCTATTTTGGCATCTGCTGACTTTTAAAAAAAATACCTTTATTTGAGTGAATATAACTAGGCTCTGGTTCCATGAGACTCGCTGAATTTCTGTTCTTTTACTAAGGCATGGAGTGACAGGCAGTTTTTACAAACTGAGGACCAGATACACCGATATAATGACATAGTCTGTCACCAGTACTCATGAAAACACTCTCTTCCTCATTTGCTGCTAGGAAGACAAACTCTGGAGCTTGTCTGTACAAACTTCTTGTACAGAGTAAGAGAAAACCTTTTCAATATTGAACACTTTTTTTTTTTTTTTCTTAAGACAGCCTGCTCTAGCAGTTTAACAAACTGAGTTTGGCAAAGAGGTTTTAGAAAAGGCATGTGACCTTGTAGCCTCTGTTATCCTCAGACTAACAAAAATAGCTGTGCTTTGGGTAGAGTTCTGATTTTAGAGGAAAGCATTATTGTGTTAGTGAGTTGCTCTGTTAAAGAAACCACAAAAATACTATTGAGATGGTGACTACTTTAGAGAAACTTCAAGGAGGGAGAGACCGTAGACAGTCCAAATACATTACAAGGCATCGTCGTACTTCCAGTTGAATATTGCACTTCACCATTCAATGAAATGGGCTTGAGATGAGGAGCTGTCTAACGTCAAAGCTTTTACCTTCAGCTGTCCTACGTGCAGAACACAGGAATTTGCACACTAAATCTTTAATTCCAGATCCAATTCCGACCCGTTCGTTAGACCTACATTGTGGATCATATGAACAAGACTGTAATTAAAAATACCTTTAAGCCTTCTGAGCCTGAAGAGATTTCCCTGTGTGCCTCAAACACGCACTCGGTCTCCCAGTTATGGCAGTGAGTGTGAGAGTATCAAGTAGGCACCCTCTAAGGTGAGAGTGGTGCATGCTGAGACAAGGAGATCAGGGTGCTCTGAGAAAGCAGCATGGGAGGAGGGAGTCAAGCCGACAAAGCACCATAAGCTGATGAGAGAGAGCAACTAGTACAGGTTTGTCAAATGTTAAACCAACACAGTTTCAGTTCTGTTTTAAACAGGGGTGGTTCAGAAGGAGTTATCCTTTTCCTCAGCTATTGCCAAGAACGACTTAGAGACCAAGACTAAACAGATAGCACAGTGGATTGAAAAGAAACACCATGTTAAAGTTACCATCCGGCAAGCAAAAGGTAGCAGCACAGACATGGTAAGTGCACTCCTGAAGGCTGGACCAGGCAATGTCATTAAATAGCTGCAGCCGTATCGACCTTCCCTGTTCAGTACTGCCACGGTTTTTAGTATCTCAGTGAAGAAGATCTAGGTCCTGTGCAAGTAGTGGTTGCCTGCCTTAAGCTGCTCCTGTTCAAACACTGGTGTAGAGAAGTAGGCCCAGAGAGACAACTCAAACACCATGCTCCCTTAAGAATTCCAGCTGCAATACTGGCTTGGACAGCGGAGTCTAAGCAGTTCCTACTCCTATGCAGCACCACCTTATTAGTGGGGCCGGTGAAATTTTGTTATCTATGGCTCTAGCCAGCTCACCCACTGAAAACTTAAAACAGTGAGGTTTAAAAAAATTTGTCTGTATTTTAGCTGGATTATTTCACCAGCTGTTCTTCTGGAGCTGCATTTGTGCAGCTTTGGGTAAGGTCAGTTGTCCATTGCTACGTGAAAAACTACGGGAATGGTGTTCCAAGACTGGCAAAGCGAACATCTCTAAAAATGTTAGGGAGCTGCTGGCAGCTTACCAGTATAATTGCAGGGCCTTGAGACTTCACTCTCATTTGCACAAATGGATGTTTTATAAATACTCCATGCAAGATTTTTTTTCCTTGTAATGTCTGTAGTGAATTAGTGTTAGGAAATGGCTGAATCCCCCTCTAAGTGACTTGCCTAAACCTGCTTATGAGTAAAGAACAAACAGTTGAGAAAGGAAAAGGTGAAGTGCTCAAACCAGGACTAGTGTGTTTCAGCTAATAGCTAAACTAAGCAGGAGATCATGTCATTACAGAGCAGCTTGAAATTTTTTTCTGCCTGTATTTGTGCATTCGTTTAGTTCCATTTTTCTCCTCCTTTTCAGCTCACGCTTTTTGATCAAATTTTGGAGACTGTGTCTGAGAAAGCCACTTATCTTTCCAAGCCAAAAGTTGCTAGAGAAGGAGTGAGTACCTGTATTTTGAGGCACATGTCTGACAAAGAGTTGAAAGAACACCAGAAGATAGAGATGAAGAAAAACAATGAAGTAAAGAAAGATGAAAACGAAGATCTGAAGTCAAATGAGTTGCATCAGTGACTGTCTGAAGCGGTGTAAACAATATTAATTTATTAAAAAATAAAATTAAAATGTTATCTTTAGATAAAGTTCTTGTGGAGTTTTGCATTGGTCATTCCATGAAGAATATTGTCTCAGTTACCCTTTGCTACAGAGTCCGAATTTCAACAGTTGGTATTCCATTTTCCACGAGCTTGTCCACTGTCTTGCTTTCTGTCACAACCTCATCCTTTCCTGGCTGCGTTTTAGGAGGAATGTAGCCACTGAGACGAGAGGCTAAGCTCCTCTTGGGCCGAGAACGCTTTGCCTGGCAGAAACAGATCCAGTATTAGTAAACTTAACGTATCTGTGGAGCAAAGACTACTGTTGTGGTGGGGAAAGAAGAAATCAATGTCCAGGCCAGGACTGCATTAGCTAAAGGAGCTTCATAAATTAAGGCTCTCACAAATTAACTAGATACTGTTTTCCTGCTTGAAGTCACATTCTAAAACAGGTAATGTTTACCCTCCTCTGCCGTGACAGGGTAGGGTTGAGAAGACTTTTCCAAGAGTGTAACTTACTTTCAAGTTCAGCTTTCTCTTTTCAGGGTCATGTACAACTGCGTGCCTTGCTAGGCTCTGCTACAAAGGGCAGGGGGGAAAGAAAAAAAGGAGTTAAGTTTATAATTTCAGATTATGTGATTCAGATAAGAACAGTTAAAAAAATACATACCTTCATTGCAAACACTTTTCCACAGCCTGGATAATCACAAGAGAATGGCTTTCTCTCCTCATGAAAAGAGAGGATATGGCTTTGAAGGTTAAATAAAGTTGTGTAAGTTCTTCCGCATCCTTCTCTGGGGCAGCGGCAGACTTCCCTCTCCACAGCGTGTGTCTTTTGATGCTGCTTGAGGTAATCTTTCCGCTTAAAAGTTTTGTTACACTCGCTGCAAACTATTGGCTCTGAGCGGGAGAAAGAAAGGCAGAGTATGAATTAACAATTTCTTACAGGAGCTCAGAATCAAACCCTAGTGGTCCACTAGAACAATGCTAAAATCACCAAGAAATGCAAGGAACTTGGAGACGGCAGGAGGATAATGCAATATGAATTATCCAGATCTAAAATCCTACGTTAAACAGTTTTTTGTTAACCGAATCACAAAGCTAAGTCAGCATATTGAGCAGCATTTTCATCACAGGTCTGGAGTGACGGCCATTTTACCAATAAAGTTAGTAGACAAGTTGGGACACAATGACAGGCTGATGGAATGAGTTCAGCAAGGACTCCAGATTAGCAGTTGGTTTCCTATTTGTATCATAAGTTTACTAAAGCATTTGGAATTTACCTGAATGACTGACTTTATTATGTTTCAGAAGCTCTGTCCAAGTTTTTCCGACGTATGAGCAGTTTTCCTTCTTGCATGCGTAGCCTGTTGGACAGGACAGATACTTACAATCACAAAGGGTCTCGCAAACACAGTCCAGTTTTACAAGGGGGAACTCCACTTCCAGTGTTTGAAAATTAAAAGCCAGTTGTTCCTTGTCTCCTCCCATACTGCACAGGAACGGGATAAGAGACAACGAACAACCAACACAAATCAGAACAAGAGCAAACACTAACAGTTTTAAGTAAGAAAGAAACCTTGTATCACCAGTTGTCCAGAGAGGCTGTGGAAGCCCTAGCCCTGGAAACATTCAACACCACTGGATGCAGTCCTCAACAACCTGGTCTAACTGGTCCCACCTCGAGCAGGGAGCTGGACCAGATGACCTCCAGAGATCTTTTCTGACCTAAAAGATTTTGTGAAACTCTCTCTCCTTGCTTCAGTAAAGCTACTTCCTCCCAGCCATACACTTTCTCTCGAATAGATGAAAATAACTAATAATATATATTACTTCTATATAAATATTTGTCCTGCATATTAAAAAAAAAATATTGACCATACAGTAATATTCCAGAGTCTAAAGAGATTCTACTATTCTATCAAGCAGGCAGGAACCACAGAAAGTCAACGCTATTTAAATCCCAGGACTGGAGCGCTCAAAAAACTATGAACAAGCCCTTGTCTTAAAAAAAGGAAATCACGGTACAAATCACAGCTTTCTGGGTACTCTTCTTAGTCTGTTGGGTTGGTTTGGTTTGGTTTTGGTTTTTTCTTATCACTAGAAAGCTGGTTGATTATCTGTCAATGAAAGAATGGATAGGAGTGTAGCAGGATGAGCTCAAACATACATGGCCATGTCGTGACGATTTCACTTAAAAACCTCTCACGTAGGTTCATTAATAACTAAAAATACACATGGTTCTGCCAAGGCTCCATAGGAAATCTTCAGCAGAACTAGCAACTGATCATAAGCTCTGGAGGCCTAGGCAAATGTCCTAACCATCAGCCCATCTCCAAAAGATGGATTATTGACAAGGAAGCACCTCAGGAGAAGAAGTAACTGAAGGAATCCTGAGCCCTGTTCAGCCTGCCACAAACACATTGTAACTGAACACTGCAGTGCCCTGCAGTTGTATCCCACTTCGCTACTCAAAAGGGTGTTCTTGCCTTGTCTGTCTGGATCACCAGGCCCAGAACACTTTCATGTCCGTCATGCAGCCCTGCACACTCTGCAGTGGAAGCAGTCTTTTCTCCTTTGCTGAAACTTAACTTAAGCAAGAAGGAAAAGCAGTTTTACCTTCGTGTATCTTCTCATGCCGCTTTAGCCGGCTTGGAGTAGAGAAGCACTTTCCACATCCTTCTTTATTACATCTAGGTACAAAATACAGCGGTTTCATTTCTTTCACTGTATCCGCGTGTTTTTTGTTCTTTATGTCAAGAACAATTAAAATGAACAAAATAATCCAAGGTTTCCTCTGCCTAAAGATTGGTGTGTGTCCCCCCACCTTGTAAAAGTAAAATCCATATTTTTTAATAGATGCCTTTGAGACTTAGAACTATACTATAATTTCCAAGTATACAGCAAGTTGAGCTTTAGCCAAAGAGTCAAGCCTTTTATCATCCCTACTCAGCAGGCTCTTCAAACATAAAAGGAGGACAGAAAGTGGAAGGTTTAAGTAGCTTGTACAGAACCAGCAGCCAGAGCAACAGCAGAGCACTGACTATTTTTGTCTGTCATCCAACCATGGTAGTGCATTTCACTTAAGTGGAATGAACACTCACGGGAAGTGTGACCCACCTGTAAGAAATAAAAGAATGAACTTTGCTTTCAGCAGATCTATAGTGATGTGTTACCTAAATGGAGTTGCAATGCACAGCTTCCAAGATTAACGTCCAAGTGTCTCCTCTTTTTCTAGGTACTGCTCACCTCAATGTCAGCCAAGTCACTGCTTTTTACTGGGAAATAAAGGTAGCTGCATTTTTCATTACTGTGCAAGCTCTTATGCTTGTATTTCATACTATGAACTAAAAACTGGCAGGAGGGGAGGATGTTGTGTTATTTTTTCATAAAAATGCTGGAATTGCTGGAATGCTGAAGTTACAGAGCACCAAGACTGCTCAAAACGGATCACTGAGAAAAGGACTAGTATAAGAAATATACTTGTAGTCCTGACTACAAATTGATTTATCTTTTTTTTTTACTGCCACATCAATGAAAAGGCACCTGTTTTCATCTACAGTGTTTAAATGGAATTGTTAAAGTTCAGTATTAAAATTATCCACCTACTTGAAGGGAGGTTCGTTGGTGTGGTGACACTGATGAACTTTAAGTTGTTGATGCTTCTTGAAAGACTTGTTACAGCCTTCAAAGTCACACTATTGAGGAAATTAAACTATCATTAGAGGCCAAATAATGACAGCTCAGTTCACGTGTTTGCTGAAATTCCAGTCATGGTATTTCAACTTATACAAGTACCACATAATAACAAGCTGAAGTATTTCGCCAGATACACAGAAAGGAGCTTGTTTAGCCTCCACTGTACAGTACAAAGGTAATTACTCACCACATATTGCTTTTGCTGATTTTGATGTTTGCGCTCAATGTGCTTCTTCATGTTTGATTTTGTTCCAAATTTCTCATGGCACCCATCAGTTGTGCACCTGTAAACGAACTGCGTTTTTTATTACTGCTGTCAAAAAGTGACTTGTTCTCTAGGCAGATACAGAAATCACTGTGCTAGAGGAACACACAGAAGAATTACTGAAACTCACAACTCAAATACAGACCTTTGCTTTGAACACACTAAAAGCCAGAGACTAAGTTTTAGTAATGTATTCTTGGGGGAGATCTGCCCATTCCTTTAAGCATCTGTTTTATATCACTGCCAGAAAGGCAGTTTGATCTCCATGTCCCGCCACCCTGTGTGCACGCTGTTATGGCAGTGCCCATGACACCAAACCTAGGCATGCATGCCCTGTACCACCGCCCCGCTTTAACCCCCTTTCCTTGCGGACAACCGCACTCCAGCTTAAAAAGTAAAAACTTGGGCCTTACTCGAACGGCTTTTCCCCGGTGTGCGTGAGGAGGTGTCGGGCGCGGTGGAAGTCCCTCGTGAACCCTTTGCCGCAGCCTTCATAATCGCAAACATACGGCCTCTGAAAGAGACGGGCTGTTCAGGGGGCAAACCCACCCCCTCGGGGGCTCGGCCGCTGTCAGCGGGATGCCCCGGCCGCACCTGGCCCGGGACACAACCCGCAGCCCCCGCCGTGTTCTGGCACACCCGAGGGGGTGAAGCGGCCTGCCCGGTCCCACGCGGGGTCCCAGCGCGGCGGCCACACCTCGGTCACACACAGACCACCCCCACCCCCGCAGCCGGCGCGGCTCACCTCGCCCGTGTGCCGGCAGAGGTGGGCGGACAGCCGCCAGGCCTTGTTGAAGGTGGCGTCGCAGCCGGGGAAGGAGCAGATGTACGGGCGGACCAGGAGAACGCTCCCGCTCCCGCCGCCGTCCCCCTGCGCGCCGGCCATGCCGGAGGCCACGTGACCAGGCGGGCGGGCGGGGCGGCGGCCGCGCGTGCTCAGTG
>VZTA01019305.1:1087033-1152090 GCA_013398855.1 Mohoua ochrocephala | reverse complement strand
ACTGTGGCATCCAAAACTGCCCCCAGCACTCGAGGTGAGGCCACCCTAGTGCAGAGCAGAGCGGGACAATCCCCTCCCTTGCCCGGCTGGTGATGCTGTGCCAGGACAGGGTTGGCCCTCCTGGCTGCCAGGGCACTGCTGACTCATGTTCAACTTGCCATAGACCAGGACTACCTGGTCCTGTTCCGTGGCACTGCTTTCCAGAATGTCATTCCCCAGACCGTACGAACATCCAGGGTTGCCCTGTCCCAGGTGCAGAATCCAGCACATGGCAGAGGAGATCCAGTCATGCAGAGATCCACATGTCTAATTCTGTGACCCTGCCCACTCATAACAACCCTCCTGTGGTTTTAGGGACATAGGGGCTCTGCTGCCTCCCTGAGAAGCGTTTCATGGCTTTTTGCAGGTGCCAGGTCGTGTCCTGGGACAAAGGCTCTCCGAGCGGGTTCAATTTGGCTCCTTGCCTTGCCCAAGGATGAGTCTGCATAATGCTAGTCAGTCTCTGGTCCAGACCGGGGGAACCTCATGGACTCCTGACATCAGCTTCTGCTGGATGCTGCTTACCACCTGCCCCAAAATTCAGGTGTTTTCAGCCTGGGTTGTTTGGGATCCTATGGCAGATGGCCTGTCGCCCTGGCCTGTGGTCCTGCTGTGTCCCCAGGCCGTCTGAGGGCACAGCTAGAAGAAGAGGACATGAGGCTAAGCTGAGCTGAGGGTCTGTGATACCTTGCCCAGCACCTTCCTGGTATTGACTTGGAGCTGAGGGAGCTGGGGGTGTTAAGTCTGAGGGAAAGGAGACTCAGGGGGACCTTATTGCTCTCTACAACTGCCTGAAAGGAGGTTGTAGCCAGGTAGGGGTAGGGGTAGGTCTCTTCTCACAGGTAACAAGTGACAGGACCAGAAAAAATGGCCTCAGGCTGTGACATGGGAGGTTAGATTGTATGTTAGGAAAAAATTCTTCAGGACAGGGTTGTCAGGCATTGGAACAGGTTGCCCAGGGAAGTGGTTGAGTCACCATCCCTGAAGGTATTTAAAAGATGTGCAGATGTGGGACTTGGGGCCATGGTTTTGCGGTGGGCTTGGCAGTGTTGGATTAATGGTTGGACTCAATGATCTTAAAGATCTTTTCCAACCTAAATGATTCTATGATGACATCATTTGCTCTGTTTTGCTCTATTTGAGTTGTCACACGAGCTTTATTTTAGGTGACATCCTCCATCTGCTGCAATTCTTCCCACAGAGTGGGTGTGAGGAACAGGGTAAGAAAGCTGGAATATGATGTGACAAGGGAACCATCCTGTGGAGAAAAAAATTCCCAGTCCTTCTTCCTTGTTTGTGTCCTCAGAGCTGTAAAGCCTGAGCAGATGGCGGTGCTTGGAGCAGGCTAGGGAACTGGAGGAAGAAAGACAGGGGGAACAAGGGTCAGGAATCCAGTCTATGGGGACTGGAGGAGGGAAGGGATGCATGAAGTGAGGTGGCAGGAACGCCAAAGGATGTGGAACCTAATGGCTGTGCACAGCACACTGCGGGGAGGGAAGCTGCTGGGCAGAGTGAGGAGGAGTTCATGCCGGCCAGGAGCAGATCCCCATGGCCCCAGGGGATGTCTCTCATCTCACTCATCTGGAGCAGGATTAAGGGGAGGGCTGAATCTCTCAAACCCTCACAAAGCAAGGGCAGGAAATCAGCTTCTTTTCGGCAGGGTAGCCAGTCTGAAAAAATCTCAGCTTCTAACAAATACTAACCAAAATACGTAAAAGAAAACGTTGCTGTGGTTGGTTGGTTGTGGGTTTTTTTTGGTCTGGGAATTGGAATAAAAAACAAACCTGAGAGTTAAAAAAGAAGTTATAAATGTTCGTTTTTGACAACAATTTTTTTCCTTTCCTGTGAAAACATGATATTGCCTCAGGCCTCTCTAAAACAGGTGAGGAAATCGCATGCAAGGCAGAAAACTTTGGAAATGTTGCTACTGGCTAGACAGAGAACAAATATTCATCACATTGGGTTTTGTGCTATGCAATGCCATTTTGAGATTTCAGCAGAGTCCTCAGGGAATTTTAATCCAGTTTTGGAAATATATAAATAGTGGGTGTCTCAAGGCCAGAAGGATTCTCACTGTGTTGTATTTTTGATGTCTTCTGACTTGACTAGTGAGAGGGAGGATTTTGAAGAGTCCTCTAGGAGAGCTAGAAAGAGAGTGGGTTGCCTTCCAGATATGATGTTATAATTTTCCACTGTGGGAGGTGAAAGGTAAACCTTCTAAGAGGTAGACATATGCAATGGCGAAAAATTAAATCTGAAGATAAACATTTCCAGAGCAAGGTCCACACTGCAGCTGATAAATTTTAATAATCTGTAAGATGAAGGGGAGCAAAAACTCAGAAAAAGGAGGCAGTTCATTCCCTCAAGAAAAAAACAACACAGAACTCCCTCACGCACACATAAAACCGCCACAGAGCAGTAAATCCCTCAGGCTCTGATTGAAACTATTTCTTTAAGCTACCAGGATCTACTCAGAATTAAGTATCATTCAGGGAAAGGCTTCACGTAGTGCTGTGAATACTCGTATCCCTCCGAAAAACTGCTGAGTGAACGGGCCACATATAATTTTCTACCAAAGCCTGTTCCGTTTTCCCACCCCACCCTTCTGCTGTAGTAGTGGTATTTACTTCATCTCCAAGGTAAGTCGCTTCTCTTCTTGCAGCACAATTGAAGTCCAAAGTTCTTACGTTTATGAACATTACACAGAAGTTATTTCAATGTGTACTAAAATGAAGATAATTATGTTTAAATGTGCTTCCAGAGCAGCTCTGTGATTGCAGAAATTATGCCACTGCATGAGAAACTCTGGAAACTGAAAGATTACTTTTTCCTGTAGGCTTGTTGCAATCTGAATATTGTTTGCTTCAGGCACCATATCTGGAGGTCTCTTGGCCTGTCCACTGGAGGTGGGATGCAGAGAGACTGACTTAAGAATGACACCAACTGAGCTGGTCCCAATAAGTTTTGTGGCCCTGACTGCATTAGTGGTTCAACAATCCTGCAACAAGACCAAACACTTCTAAAAAAATGTAAGGGCTTTCTACTTTCCAGAGTAAGGGGAGAAATTGTGATGAAGTTGGCAAGAGTTGTCAGGAAACTTCCTGCAGTTTTTGGAGAAGTCCCTGAGTTATACATGGTGAACCGTGGGATGTAAGTAAGGTAGGACAGAAGTACAACGTAGCAAAGAAGTAATTTTAGCTTTTTTTATAGAGGTGAATCTACAAATGTGGATGAAAAGAGCAGGGGTTGGGAGAAGGGCCCTGGTGGGTGGTTGCACTAGGAAGGATCAGCCCAGGCACACTGGAAGTACTTCCTGTGTCTACTGTATTACTGCTCTAATCTTCTCTGCCAATTTTCCCTGCTCCAGTCTGCTTGCAAGGTTGTATGGACCCCAAGTCTCTTATACTCCTCACAACAATGACTTTATGCTTTCCTTCATCAAGTAGGGGCTCGCTCTTCCTTTTTTCCTAAATCACCAGCCTGCTGCACAGCTAAGGGAGAGTAGGATGAAGTACGTGTGAATTATGCAACCTGGATGCCAGAGGTGAACTGCAGTCAGGATAATGTTTTCTTCATCTCTCTGTTTACTGAATTATAGCTGGCTTGTAATGGTGCCAGTGTCCTCAGCAGCCCTTTCTAGGGATTTCTGGGAACCACAAAAACATGTTAGGAAGAGGATGGAGTTAATCAGTTGGGCTTTCCTGCTGCTATATTCAGCCCAGCAAGCCGCCTCTGACAGATGTTTCTGCTTTTAGGCCACAAGGAATGTTATTGACTGGCTTTCCCTGTGTTCAAGAAGCATGTAAAGCTATCAAAGACTTGTTTTCCATAAGAGCATTTTCTTGTCAGGTGATGTTTTTCTCTCTCGGGCACAGCGGATTTTAATGAATTTCGCAATAGACCGATTCCCTGAAGAGAAGAAACAGGAAATCTGCATTACTTGATTTTTCCCCCTGTCTGTGGGAAGCATGGGATGTAAGCGGCGGTGAAGTTGCACAGCAGAGCTGTGGGGAGCAACACACAGAGCCCTCTGCTGCCCATCAACCTCCCCATCGACTCTCCTGACCCGCTTAATTTGAATAAAATTTTCTGTGTGTCGTACAAAGCAAATTAGAGCCAAGTCCCAGGTGTTTCTTACACAGTTTGAGGCCAGTCAGTTCACGTTGCTGCCTGGGTCCTGGATCTCTGCCAATCTCCCATGGCTTGCATGAAAAGAAGGGAAAAACCTGACTCTGTAAGCTGGTTCCCCACGAGCTCTTTCTGGGCGGGATGGAGGAAAGGAGGACTTTGGCATAACCCCTCCATGCTCTGTGAGATAATGGAGGGGCCCTCTTCTGGAAAAGACCTCTCTTCACCCCGTTCCTGCATTCACCCTGGAGGATTTGCTTACCCAGCCATTACACAGGGTCAGACAAGACCAGGTTAAAGCAAAAGGGCCCCAGTTCTCCTTTTCACCATTTAGTCCTCTGCAGTGAGTAGAGTTACTCCTCAGTTCCCCGGCTCAGCTCTCGAAAGGAGCTGGAAGGACATTGTGCCAAGCAATAGGACAGAAGGCGATGGTCAGAAACTCATGCACAGTAAGTTCAGCTGAACATGAGGAAGAGCTTCTTTACTGTGCAGTGATTGCGCACTGGAACAGAGGGGTTGTGAAGTCTCCTTTGTTGGAGATATTCAAGAACTGTCTGGACGCAGCCCTGTGCCATGTGCTCTGGGATGGCCCTGCTCGAGCAGGGAGTTTGGTCCGGGTGACCCACTGTGGTCCCTTCCAGCCCGACTTATTCTGTGATTCTGTGGTTGATGGGGTTAGACTGATTCACAGCACAGGCGGTTTTCAGAAGGGACATAACACCCAGCATTATGTCTGCTCTGCAAACAGTGCCTTTCCTAATGAGCCACAACTATTTGTGCTCGCAGCACTGGTCTCTTGAGGCATCACATGACATGGGTCAATGAGGGCCGTGGTTATCCATCTGACCAAAATTGCAGGTCCAAAATTATGCCTGCAGCTATCTGAGGCCATAAAAGCAAGGCATCCTCTGAAGCTGTCGCTCAGTAGCTCAGTGAGCCCTTCCTCTCCCAGCCAGGCCCCATGGGATGCTTCTCTGGCACGTGATCTGTTCACTCAGACGAAGGAGGAACACAGTCTTACACCTCCTCTCCTGGCAGCAGTGGCTAGGAGAGATGGTTGTTTTAGTGGACCATAACTATTGTTATAATTGCTGCTTCATCAGACGGAATTATTAGTCTGTCAGTAATGTGTTAGACAGCAACACTTGTCTCAAATGCCTGTTAATTATCTAAATAAGCAAATTTGCTTCCTTTCCCACCATGGTCACTCGTGTCTTGTGTCATTTATGCAGCTGAAGCTGTGATCCTTCAAATACTCCTGCAAACAGTTGTTATTACAAGGGTTGTGTCCTCAAAGTACAGAGGCCGCTGATGTGAGGGAGAGATGCCGAACTAGTTCCTCAGGACCTGATCCAAATCCTTTTGAAATTGGTAGAAAAATGCTCCCAGTCTTTCATGGCTTTGGATTATATCCTCAGATAGTAACTTTTTCCAGGCAGGAATTTTGTTTCAAACATCATTTGAATACGCTTGAGAGATCTGGCAGTTCATAAAATACTCAGCCTTGAGCCAATACAGCCCGTGAAAGCCCTGAATATATTGGGGTTTTTTTCAACATAAGAGTGTTTTTCCTGGGGAAAGCAACAATCTGATCTGCTTGCTTGTCCCGAGTCAGACCTGCAGTAGCTTTTCAGTTGCTTAGAGACATCCAAAACTTGAAAATGTGTCTGTCAGTGTAAGAGTTTGGGGCAGCAGGTGTCCACAGGGCTTTCGTGCCTGTCCTCTGCCTACTGCACAGTCAGGGCTCAGTGTCCCCTCATTTAAATGCCAACGCTCTGCTCCAACAGGCAGAGTTGCCTGCCCGCTCCACCTCACGGAAGCCAAAATCCCAGAAGAGTGTCCTGCCACCGTCATGGGCCAAAAAATGGGATGGCTTCACTGCAACACTCTGTCCCCCACTGCCTCCATCGCCCCAGACCTTCCTCCAGTCTGCTGTGCATGGGCTGTGGCAGTGAGCTCCCTGTCCCTGAACAAGAGCAACTTCAGAAGATAAATTTGTGCCTTGAAGCTACAGCCCCCAAGAAGATGCAGCACAGAAGCAGGTCCCAGGGGCTGAGTGTGGGACAGGATGGCAATTGCTGACATGGGGGCAGCATCCCTTAGGCAGGGGCCAGGTGACCCCGGGGGTGGCTGATGGTGCACAAGGAACCTGAAAAGCCTCATCCCACCAGTCTGCATCATCTCAGGAGTGTGCTGGGAAACAGCCCCTCTTTGTCTCCCACATAATAAAGGATTGAAGAAGAGAAGTTCCTGTCCCTCCACCAGCCTGCACCTGAGTTAAATGCCCAGCAGCTACTCAATTTCCTCCCTTTTTGGTTTAAATCTGCACAGCATAGCTGCTGGAGGAGTCTGAGATGAGGAAATCACAGAACTTCTCCAGAAGGATACCATGTCATACAAATCTCAAGGCATGAGTTTTCTTGCAACAGTATTCATTTTACTCAGGGAAGTTACCAAAGACATAATGAAAACCATTATCAAAAGCCCAGGTGAATTTTTCCGCCTCCTGGAGACTTTCCTTCCCAGATGTGGCTGGTGACCCTGCAGGCACACACAGCTGTAGGGCTGCAGATTTGGGGCAGTAAAAAGAAAACCGTGTGCGTTTAGTGAAAGGAGATAGGGCCATCTAGTGACAAGAGAAATGCGTTCTTCATTCTGTTCTTCGTTCCGTCTTTCCTTTCACGAGCCCACGTAAGCCTGTGCTGGCCACCAGGACTGGCACGGGCAGCCCCTTGCCCAGGGATGTGCACGGCTGAGCCTCATGAGGTTCACACCGCTGGAGTTTTGCATGGTGCTCAGCAAAACTTTTGCCAGCAGAGATGGCAGCGCCAAGCAGAAAGGATGCTTGGCTCTCTGACAAGGTTTGGGTTTGGGAAGAGGTCGTGGTGCCTCACAGGCAGTGCAGGGGGCCAGGCGCAGGCAGAGCTTGACCCAGGACTGACAGTAGGAAGTGGGGCCTTGTGCTTGTTGGGAGATGGTTTCCCCAAGACTTTTTTTTTAACTGCTGTAGGTAAGCAAGGAAAAATTCAGGACGGGGAAGATGTTTCTTAGGATAAAAAAGTTTTAAAAAAGTACTTTGTTTCAAAATATGCATAAATTTTATTTCTTTAAAATAATTTAGAGATTCTAGGAATTGTAGAAATTGTGTCCCTTTTAAGTAAGAAAGTACTTGTACACGGCATTCCCTCTGACCAAAACAAAAATCTTCCATAATATCATTAGCATATTGAAAAAAATTTATTTCTTGGCAAAGGAAGCTTTTTTTCTTCTTCCTTTTACTTCTCTCTTTGTCTAGCACATTCCTCCTTTCCTCTGAAGAATTCACACAACTCATCTTGCTATCAGTTTAGCTAATTACATTACTGCACTTCCCAGCAAATGAAGATCCAAAGCCTGCTGCTTTACAGTAAACTCCACCAAGAAAGGGATAATGAGGTTACTTTGCAGGTTTTGCTCCTTGGGTAATTTCCATACGCTTAGTTTATAAAGTGGGAGATAAGGTAGCTGCCATAGCTTTTATGTTAACCTTCCCAAGCATAGTCCAGGTCTCCTAGCACTTCTGGGAAGGAAGGGATTCTCCTGCTGGAGACCCAGAGGTGAGGCCATTTTCCCCGGAGTAGAGAGAGAGACCATGTGTGTGCTGAAAGCAGGGCCGAAACACGGATCATTTGTATGCCTTAGGCTGTATCCATGCTGCTCAGGGATGGGCCCCTGAGCAAAGTGGTTGTGTTCCAATCACAAAGCCCTCGAGACCAGGTCTTCCACTTAGGCCATGAGATTTCCCCATGAACAAAATACAGGAGTGTCACCTTGTGCCGGGAGCAGAAACCACTTCCAAGCACCTGAAATGATTGAGGGGTGCGTGGTAGCCCATCGGGGTGGTGCTTCCATAGCATGAGGATGGAGATACCTGTGGGAGTGTGGCATGACGCTGTCTGAAGAGGTTGAGCTGGGACCACCACACCTGGTCTGCACTGAACCAGCACCAGAACAGCTCGGGGCAAGTAAGGACAGACTAAACTGTACCAAACTGTGCTGGGAGGGGAAAGGACTTGAATTCCATGTTTGTGGGGAAGTTCCAACTACAAAGTTTGGTTTGACTCAGAATGGAAAAAAACCCAACACTGAACCACAAAACACCCCAAAGCAAAGTAGTCTGTTTGGGATCAATCTACTTGTTTGGATTAGCCTCTGATTGGTGCTTTTCTTTTGAAAATAAAGGCCAAAATTTTGCTTTTGTTGTTCCTACAGAAAGGTTTCTTCCTATCAGATAACAGGTTTTGGACATTTTCTACTTAGTGGTTTGTTCGTACCTCCAGTCCCAGCCAGAAACTCAGCATTAACATTCTGGTTGTTTCACACATCCCTAATTAAGCTAAGGTGGCATGAGTGGATGTAATAAGCTACCAGAGCGTGGAAGGGTGTGGAAGGAGAACAAGGACAAAGCAGTCATCAAAGAAAGAAAAATGCTTTTGTGTAGGCTTATAATTTCAACAAGAATTCCCTACAGTTATTACCTGATTATGGTCGATCTCTATCACGCTTTGCTTTGTTTGTTTTGTTATATGTTCCTCTTCCCAGATCCTCTCAGCTCCCTTTGGCCATTTGTGGGTGAAGAATTCACCCACATTTTGTACTTATTCATAAATCTGCATACTAAAGTCTGGGACAAGAGGCTGTGCTACATGTTCATCCAGCCCTTGGCATCCCCCAGTAGGGATTCCAGCCTTTCACTGGGCTGTTACAAACACAGAACAAGGGCCTCAGCAGTGCATGGTTCTCCCTTACTCTCTCATCTGAAGGTGTTACTCCGGTCATGGTTAATCGATTGTGAGCCTGGGAGTGACAAGTCCGTTCAGTCAAGTCACTTTAATCACTTTAGAGCCAGGTCCAAAGACTGGAGCTGTCTCACAGTGCTGCCTGTGACACTTAGTCAGGGTCAACATTTAATTTAAAGGCCTAATTCTGAATGAATTTGAACAGAAAGCTCTCTGTGAAGATGTAGTCCACCAGACCCCCCAGCTGCTGGAAGCTGGGCAAATGTGCACTGTGCTTTCTGGAAAGGACTCCAAACAAAACCGTTTTCTGTTTAATTTGAAAAGTCTCCATATCTCCATCACAGTAAAGAGAAAAATACAAAACTCTTCTTCACTCTGCATCAAACTGGCACAACCAAGTGCTTTTCACTATTCTACCTCATATCTATTAATAAGTCCAACTACAACCAACTTGGATGATAAGTCACCAACCGGATTTACTCCTCAGGCTCTCTGGCTCTCTACTTTGGCCTCCATTTTCCCTGCTCGCCTAAAAGATGTTGCTCTGCTCCATAGCAAGCAGCTGCCACACCTCTGATGGGTATCTTAAAAACATCATCTGCCTCAGAGGAAACAGCCTTTCCCTGCTTTAGCAGATTTTGGGGAGTAGAGGGCTGAGTCATTCAGAAGCTCATGCTCTTGGGAGAAGTCTTTTTTCCTCATTAAGAGAACTAGCTCTCTTTGCAGATTTTAATTATAATTAGCACATCTGGACCACATCCTTTTTCTCTTGCATCTCCCCTATTGTCCATGCTGCCCCTCAGTCCCGCCTACTGTCTTAGCTTGTGCCATCCCTGGAAGTGTTCAAGGCCAAGTTGGAGGGCACTTTGGGTGACCTGACCTCGTGGATGGCATGGGGGTTGGAATTGATGACTTTTAAGGTCTCTTCCAAGCCAGGCCATTCTAAGGTTCTATGTTTCCATGATCCAAAAACACACACGTCTGTGCCACTTGGGTGCCCATCAGACCAATGCTCTCTGCAGCTCCAGTGTCAAGTGTCAAACACCTGCTGAGCCATGTGCTGCCCAGGAGGGGCAGGGAGAGATGGCATCAGGACAGGGAGAGCTAGGGGATGGTTGGCAGGGAGAAGGACAGATTGCATCAGTTAGCTAATGATAAGCAGGGGGGGTCAGTTGAATCATTAAGCATTCACTCAGAGGCACATTTGCATATTTGCCGTGCTCAGAAGGTGCCGGGCCGTGTACGTGTGCACAGTGATGTGTTGCGGTGTTTGCCGTTGCCCTTGTAAAAGTGCCTGTTGGTTGAGTTTGTTTGTTTGTTTTCTGTGCTTTGGTCCCTCGGTTTGCCACCAGCTCGTGGCTCTGCCTCCCACATGAAACAGTCCTGCTAAATAGGTGCCTTGTCCCTAATGAGAGGGATGAGACAGCAAGGTTTTGGAGCCCAGCACAGACTCCTTTTTCCAAATTTTTTTTTTCAGCAGAGTCATCTGTTTACAAGGAAGAAAATGATGATTAATTAATTCCTGGGGTCTGAGTTGATGACCATCCCACTGAGCCAGCAAAGCCATGCCAGTACAAGCCAGTTTAAGCAGAAGAGTCTCTATAGGCTCTAACAATGGGCTCTACACTTACGCCCCCTCCCACATGCAACTTCTGAAGCTTGTAGGTGATTTCACTGAAGTTTTATGACAACAACAATGGAAAAAAGCCTTGGGAACTAGCATTACTCAGCAAGACACAGCCTGCAGCATGTTTTTTATGGCCAAGAACTCTCAGCGTTCCTGGCTTCATTTCCTCACGGCTCACAGCATTCCCCCTTTATGGCAGGGCTGTGCCCCACCCCAGCATGCAAGGCCACGTCCTGGGCTCAGTCAAATCACTGGGGCAGCAGAGAGCTGGGATTCAAAAGCCTGCATGAGTTAAAACAAGGCTAATCTGGGCAAGGTAACAACTGAGAGCTCGCTCTTACAGCCAGCATCCTCAAGGCACCTACCCACTGCCTAGGCAGGGCACCCGTGACTTTGAGTGGCTGGTGGGAAGGGCTTCACCAGTGTGGGGCTGGGACCATGATCAAACACAGACACCATGGTCTCAATGGCTTTCAGTGCTTGAGCTGATGTGCTCCAGACCAGCTTGGCTATCTCTGCCCAGTGCTGCCCCATTGCAAAAGCTCAACCAGCAGATGCATGCAAAGCTGCTGTCACTGATATCCGTGGTATCAGGTTTCCTGGGCTGGTGGCCAGGGGTTTTCCTTATCAGTAGGTCCTTTATAATGTAGCACTTCTGCTCACATCAAAAGGAAGGAAATAGAGAAATACGTTCTCAAATAAAGGGATTTGTTCCTAAAAAGTCAACAAAGCTGGCAGAGGACCTAATGGCAGGGTCTGGCCTGCAAAGCATGTCAGAAGAGTTGGTAATGAAAATACAGCATTTTGGAGGATGAGGTAAGACCCTACAGTTCTGGAAATAATGCAAGATCCTTGGAAACCAGAAACACATTCCAGACCTTATTTTCTCCCAAGGCAGTTAAACATTAACAAAGGTCACATTAAGCAGCACTGTGTTGCTGGCAGGAGGAGTCTGATGCTCTCTGCAGTGTGCCTTCCCACTCTATCCAGGCTCCACTGATGTCTCACTTCAGCTTCATGGGATAGGGAGACCGCAAACCTCTGCTCTTGCCTTTGCTACTCACATGGTTAGGTAAATCCCAGTGGATGCCCACTATCCATGTCAGGGGAAATCTGGGTGGAGCATACCTGAGTTCTCCTGAGAGATGAGATTGCTGTGGCTGAGCTTGCCTTCCCCTGAGCAGGGGTTTCTGTGAGTCATAACTTTTTTTTTTCACTCCAGCCTTTACTGAACTTGGCTGTTCCCCAGTCATTTTAGCAGATTTTTCTAGCGAGTGAGGTTTGGCTTTTGCAGACATGCTGTCTATCCCATGAGGTTTTTACCTTGCTTGTTCACAGGCAAAGAAAATACCATTTGTTGTGTGAGCATATGAGACAAGCAGCAGCTTGTAGTTTCATTATTAATTATTTACCAGACAAAGAAAACTTCCCCATCTGGGAATGTTATATTTTCCCAGGGTAATGAATGGACACTCATGACATGAGAATGCAGGAGTGACGTTGGTATTCCCAGCTGTTAGACAGAGATGCATCCATTGATTCAAAATCATTAAAAATTACTTGTCTGTGCAGGGAAGCTGGTCATAACCCTTTTTGAGATGTCGCCATGCAGAATTGCACACTGCAGGCAATCGGTCTGGCAGGTACAGGTACCCTGATAACACTGCCCACAGAGTGGCAGTTCAGCTCTTAATTATAACAAGCTGGACTGCGTCTGGACATTTGAAAATTAACCATCCGCTCCCAACTCCAGCCTGTCCTGCTTGGGATTTAAGTTCAGAGCTGACTTGGTAAGAGTGTGAGTCAATCCCAGTGAAACCCTCCGTAGCTCTGTCATGCTGCAAACCCCCAGGCCAGCTGGAAATATTTGTGTTTGAGCACAAAAGGAGGTGCACAAGCTCCTTGATTTATTCTCATGCTGCCAATCTTTCCCATTTCTTCTGTTTGCATCAAGACCGGGGGACTTTGTCCTCAGTCAGTGTCAGTCTTGATCCCTTAGATGACAGTGGGAGGATGGTGGGTGCAGCTAGGACGAGCTGCATTTCTCTGCAGGCATCTCAATGCACAGCCACTTTATGCACAACATTTTTGGCATAAGACTTCTTGGGAAATGTCTTTGTTTCTATCACAGGAGCACAGAGGAACCAGAGTCGGTGGCTTCAGCCAGATCTTCAACTGCTGTAAATATTCACAAGCTCATCTCATCACCTGAGATAGAAATTTCCTCCTGTACACTCACCTGAACCCTCTTGTCACCCTGCAGGAGCTCACATCACAAAGTAAAACCAGCCAGCCTGAGGCAGAAGCATCATGTAACTGAGAATCCTCTGGCTGCTGTTAGGATAACATAGCAATTTGCCATCTTCCTTTTCCTCTCTTGCCTGTAATTATGCTTTAGTCACTGGTCATCTGTTCTCTTCAGACCTATAATCCGGCAACCTTTCCGGTCCTGTCACCTACAAGTACTTATTTGTTTGCACAGTTAGGAAGACTTAGGCTTCTTTTTCTGCTCTTCTGGGAAGGCACAAACGGCAGCTGTCAACGTAACACCGATAATGTGCCTCACTTAGGAAAAAATCAATAGGTGCTGTAAGTGTTAACCATATGGGCATGACGGTAAACATGCTCTGAAAGCCTCAGGAAATGTTAAATGAAAGCTGCAGTGGGGGAGGCAGCAGGGCAGCCATGACTCGGTGCAGGCAGAGGTTCCCCTTCATGTTGTATGTGTAGCGATGCCCATCTCTGACATATTTAACAAGATATAAAGCTGTAGTGTCCTGTATGGTCACTAAATTGTCTTCTGTAAGCAACTCTGCGTATTTGACTTAGGCACCTTTCTAGCAGTGTGGAAAGCGTTTGTAAGGAACCATAAAAAGTCATTACATATGCAGAACAATTGAACCTCCTCAGCATCTGTGGTAGGAAACACATCTGTCTTCTGTCCCTTTCTTTCCTAAATGTCTCCCTGAATCAAGTTTTATGGGAGGGTCGTAAATATCCCTTTCTATTCGAATCCAGGAGTTAACAATACCCCCTGTGACCATAAACACAAGATGTTTCATTGAGGAAAGAGGTGCACTCAAGTAAGCAGAGATCTTTGTGACAGTTGCTGCCAGTATGGTCCCCATGCACCGCTAATCACATTAGTGGGAGAGCACTGAGGTGGCCAGCAGACAGCGAAAGAAAGAGGGAGAGAAAAGCAAGACTAATCTTGTTAAAAGGGAAGCAAAGATAGACGCTACTTTTACACAGAAGCTTATAACGTCCCCATTTTCCCAGGGCTGGAATCACCTGGATGCTCTCTGAGCAGCGCGGCTGCTGCTGCTGTTGTGGAAGCAAACAGCCCCACATCTCTTGTGTTACCGAGGACTGGTTTTTCTTAAAGCTCTTTGCCATCCGTGGCCTCTTGGTTTCTGCACAGGCAACCTTGAATCCTTCCTGAAGTAGAGGTTTACTTGCCTCCAGATGACTTTAAAAGCAGTACAACTGGTTTTAATCCCCTGCATGAGATCCTTTTCCACCAGAGGAAGACTCACAATTTTCAACAGATAAAACAAATGCCTGATCTAAAATATTTGTATGTTTTCTCATTCTCTTCTGGATTGACAATGTCAGATGTTTGAAGGTACCTTCTTCCTGAATGAAGTCTTTTACTCTCTGCTTGCATGAGGGCGATGGACAGATCCCAAATGTTCACTTTTCTTACTTGATGAGGCACAAAACACCCCCCCAAACTGGGAGCTAAGGATTAGGCGAGCAGTCATTGAATAGCCTCTGACAGTCCCCCCCAGTAGGGTTCCATCCTTTGTCCTGGCACACAACCTTTCCATGCTGTAAGCTGTGATGAAGATACGTTATCTCAGGGCTGAGGTGCTCTCTGCCCACTCCCTCCTCCCACATGTGGTGGAGAAGGGGTGAGGGAAAGGGATGTAGGAGGAGAGGTGCTCCTGAGCAGACACACTCACGGAAGCGTTGGCACCAGCACGTGCATTAACCTGCACACACAGCTCAGTGAGCAGGATGCTGTGACAATGTGGTGAGGCTCTTCAGCCAGCTGGGAGCCCAGAGCCCACAGCACCCAAGCCAGTGAGCTTGCTTTATTCAACTAAGCAAGACTAAGCTTTGGGGAAAGGTTTTCCTCTTTTGGGGAACCAGAGCCTGGAGAGGCAGCACCTGTCAGAGGCATTCAGGGTGACTCTCCAAGCCAGCGCTGGAGAGCTGATGGATGCAGCCTTTCTGAGTACTTCTCCAGCAAGACAGTCCCTTCTCCCACCACCCATGACTGTGTACCTAGCAGAATTGTGTTAGTGGGCCCCCTCCCACAGAGTTTAATGCAAGAAGGGAAAACAGCATCTTGATATCTGAAAGGAGCCTTAACCCGTTTTTTTGCCCATACTGTTTATTCAGTATCATACTACAGAGCTGAGGGGGGATGAACAAAGTTCTTGGGGCAGTGGTTGTGATGTCTGCTGCTACAAGCACCAGTGCCTTGCCAATTAATCAAATGGAGCAGGGGAAGGAGGACCTGACAGATGGGCAGGAGAAATCCTTGATGGTACCCAGTTAGCTGAGAGGGGAACCTGAAATTCTTGCTCTGCCAAGAGATGGATGTTTTGTTTGTTTCCCAGTCCCAGGAGCTGATCAGTGAGACCAGGACCCTTCAACCCTGCTTCTCCACTCTTCTTCCTGTGCACTTCTCTCCCTGCAGGGACAGTGTTGCACCCCAGACTGGGTGGCATCAGACGTGCCTTCCCTGCAGCCTCTCCTACCTTACATGGTATTGACATTGACCATTTAATCATGGCTGGGTGAGAGCCTGGGACTCACACAGAACAGGGAACCAGAAGCTGTGAGAGGAAGGAAAGGTAGCAAAGGAAGCTACAGACACCAGGAAACAGAAAAAAGAGGTGCCTGAAAGAAGGAGGAAGAACAGCCAGAGAGAGCTGCTGGGAAGCTTGTTTAGGTACTGCAGAAAGTCAGCATTTATTCCTGTGCAAGCCTTTTGCAGGCTGCAGGGGACACCCCTGGTGTGCAGGTCCCCGAGGACACACTGCATTTCAACTCCAAAGAGAACGGGCAGCTGAACCCACACCCTACTCACCTCTTCTGTAATGGCATGTCTGAGTTACTATTATAACAATTATTACTGGTTGTAATAGTAGTACTGCTATTAATAATATTACTATTATTATTATTATTTCCTGATTTCCCCAGGAATCTGGACTTTTGTCTCATGCAGGCAAAAAAATCGTCTGTGGTTTGTCTTAAAGAAAGAAAACACCTTCTTTTTTCTGTTGATGATGTCTGTCCCTTGGTTACAATTCGCTCATCCCCTTGGCTAAGACAACATATTGATCCTTCCCCTGGGCTCTGACCCCTCCGTGCCTTCTCTGTTTACAGAGTTATCTTTAGCATTCCTGCCTCCTCCTCACTGCTCAGGGGCAGCAAACATTTCAGGTGAAATTGATCCAGTGGATACAAGGAAAGACGTCACGAAGGAACCTGGGGCATGAGGCCATTTGTGGCCTCTCTGCCATCACGTAAGCCTGCTGTGGGTCAGTTCAGCATTAACTGGCTCCCGAGGGGGGCTCTCATAACGAGCGATACTGGGTGGCTCTCCTAGCGCAAACTGGGGTGTCAGTACAATTGTCATCATTGCTTTTGTGCAGTGAACTGGACAAACCCTAATTCCACCTTTCTCCCGAGACGTGCTCACAGGTTTTGAAGGCTAGGCAAATGATGCAGACCATCCAGCCTGACCTGCACTGCACAGCTCAGAGCTTCTTACCCTTAGTTTCAGCTTCAGCCCTGTGGTTTTGTGCAAGTGCACAAGTTCCACTTTCAGAAGTGGAACAGGACTCTTCTCGGTGTTTGTCAGCACCTTCATCAGACCTGCCTCCAGCTATGCAAAGGCTACTCAAAACAAATGACCTCTTCCTGGGGACATGCTGTATCCTCTCCATTTTGTAACCACAGACAGGGTACAAAAAGGATATATTAAAGTAACTACTTTCAGGTCCAGTCCCTCTTCATTGTTCCCTGGTCCTGTAGACCATCTTCAGAGGGTTGCAGATCAATACAAGTCATACTGGAAACCCATCACTTCCCTCAGGGAAATTACTTCACCCTGGGCTACAGTGTCAGGCTTCTATGTAGGTGCCCTGCTTGTCCTCCTGAAATGTCACTTTTTCCTGCAGAGTGGCCAAAACTCAGCCACAGGGGTGAAGTGGTGGCGCATGACTTCCCTCTCAAAGGTAGGGGAACGTTTAACCTTCAGGCAGAGCCCTGCTTAGAGTGGCAGTACCCAATTCCTGGCATGACACCGTTGCCTGCCCTTCCCCATGGTGTGTGGGATCATAACTCCAGCTGTGCTCAGAGGAGGTGATGAGGAGTGTGAGAAGGGGAAGGACCCACAGTGCACCCCACAAATCACAGGCAATGGCTTCAGTCCCTGTGCAAACAAGTGAACCTGCCAGAGCAGTATAAACCTGTAAATTGACGAGCACTGAGTAAAAAAAAAAAAAAAGCATAAACAACTCCACACATGCAGAAATCCTGTTTTGGCCACTCTCGGTCCAGAGAATTTCCACAAGCCTCCTTGTCCCATCTGGGGTGGCAGGACTGATGCCCAGAAGTGGCTACCTGAAAAGAGAGGCTAGACAAGATAAGAGAATAAAAGTAGGTATTTATTTGAAGGGCCTTCAAAGGTACACCCTGGGCAGTCAAAAGGCTACACCCAAGATGGATGACAGGTCACGGGTTTTTCACACTTTTATAAGTTTGGTCCATTTGCATATCAGGGTTAATTCTCCAATTATAATTTCAGTTAATGATTGCTTGCCCCTCCTCTCAAAGGCTTTAGTTTACATATTTTGGGGCCTGGGACAACAAGGTGTCCTTGAAGTGCAAACCTAGTGAGGGTTTGTTATGTCTAAACAGCATGAAAGAACCGTAGCCAACAGGCCATATGAAATTTCAGAGTTACAGGCAGTACAGGATTTGTAAAATATAAAAGTTAAAACCTAAGGCATCAGGTGATGGTAGCTTCAAGCACCATTGAGTGAGGACTCCATTCCCAGCAGCTGTGGACAGCAATTTACTTTGCAGGTCTCAGTCCTCAGAGGTACTTGAGCTGCGCACAGCTGCCGCAGGTAGGCTGGCAGGAAAGCTGCTGACTGGGATGAGGTCTGCTGGAGCAGCTCAAGAGTTGTTTGCCTGCTGGTTGTTCTAGGCAAGCTCATCCGACTGGCTTTCAGTTCTGAAAAGAACGAAATTCATCTAATGAAGTTGCACGTGCAGGAGTTTTCCCTTCATCCGAGTTCTATGTGGATTTTTATATGTTTGCTTTTATGTAGAGTAAGTGACTGTTTTTTCTACTGTTGTTTGTATCAGAGGAAACGTGTTTTCTAAGGTGTTGCCCTGGGTGGGAAAGTCTGTGAAAGGTGGTTGTGATTTCTCCCAGGGAAGAGCCAAAGCAGCTTTAAAAGTGGCTTGGTGAGGCCAAGTTGACTTGATGCACCCTACAACCATCTCCATCTTTTGAGTACTTTTGGAGCCCTAGTAATGAAAATTGCAGGAGCACCATTCCCGGGAGTAGTGGGGACCAGTAAGGGTGATGTCCTGATTGACATGGGGACCCAAATATATAAGGGCAATATAGGTGATTGAGTATTATTTGATAAACATACCAAACTCCAAAACTTTATGGTCCCTAATAAAGTGATGTCTCTGATCATACATCACTTAGCAGAATTTTCTTGTCCACAACTTCTCAGGTGAACATATCAGATGCAGCCTGAAACAGGCTGCCACTTCTGGCCCAAGCAGGGCATGTTCATGCAGTCACTAGGACAAGGAATAGTTAGGTAATTCTGCAGTACAATTCTCTTGACTAATTTAAATTTTTTTAAAAAAAGAGCTAAAACAATACCCAATGATCAACACAGGGACTGGGGTGCCTGAGGGAACAGGACCTCTGTTGGTGTTTCTTATGCCATTCTCCAGCCTGCAGTCTATACTTTTCTCCCTAGTTCATGCTTTCCCGACACTTCTGGGATTTCTCTCTGCTTATTTGGTATTTCAGGTTGTATCTGCACACACACGTCCATTAAAATAACAATTTCTGCCTTGTATTTGCAATCAGAGGTAATAAAAATCCTCTGTTTGCATAGCTTGGTTCCTGAACAACTTCTCAGTTTATGTGTTTTTAGACTTTGTTCCTATTTTTCAGCTCTCTTATGCTCAAACAGAAGCTTTACTGTATTAACCCTGTCCTGAGAGAAGAAGGCAGCTGCCACATTGGCCAGCTTCCACAAGCCTTCATTTTGTCCTGCCTTCCTGGGCAGATCAATATGCTCCAGGTGTCTCACAATGTACTCGAAGTGTCCTGTTCCAGTCTGAAACACTGCTGGCCTTCTGACCTGAATGGCTCTGAAAGGTTTGGGGCTAATAGGAAAACGAATTGAGGAGGACTGGGTGCTTCTTTGAGGCTCCTATATTTACCTCTATGATGCTGAAAGCAGCTGTTCTGGGATGACAGCGTGGTTCTGCATGCTCTGCTCCGTGGCCAGAGAGAGTGGCCTGCAGCGTGCTGGGCTCAGTAGGACCTCCCCTGAGCTCAGCTCTCTAGTCCAGAGCTCTGCAGGTGTCTGCTGAATTTACTGCTAAATTGTTTCAGTGGCTGAATCGCAGGAAAAAAAGCTTTTTGTTTAGAGTCCTTATAGCCAAGACCAGTGATAGTTAGGGCAAACTAACTATCTTTGGATGGACCAAAGGGTGAAAGCTAGGCTGGACACCTTAAGACATCATAGGTGCCATGCTGTATTCCAGCTCAGAGAAAGTCAGTGGGGGAAAACAGCGTATGGTAAAGGTCTAACCTCCAGGCCCATGAGCACAATTGCCTTGCAGTATAAAGGCTTCATTTTGTACTGCTACAACTAAAGAAACTTTTGGGAACAAATTTCCAGGGCTGCAGGATGGCACCCAGATTCCTGCAGCAGTCAAGACCCTGCTTGCAGCCGGAAGGTGGGTGTGCAGGAGGGAGAGAGCAGACCACAGAACCGTTGGCTGCGTGCTGTTCCACCACGAGACTCGGCGTGCACAAAGAGCAGAGCTCACATAACTTACCACAGCTGTCTTCAAATAAAGTGTGTTATTCCTGTGAGTATGATTCACTCACTGCATTACTCCAGAGTGATCTGGTGTTACTCAACAAAAGCAGTTTTGCAGTGAAAAGTTGTGCAGGCCATGCTTATTTTCTCGTTTGCATGATACGAAATGAGCTGCTTTTGGAGTTGCTACAAACATGCATTTGAGAAGAAGGAAAAGGATGGATCAATACATTTCGAGAGACCATTCCACACTGAATCATATGGCATTTCCAAATTGTCCGTGGGATGTTACCTGGTGAACAGTTCAGTCTGTGATCTTCCTGCAGGATTACAGTAGTCAAAAATTCACGGTTCAACTCAAAGTGTTTATTTTATTGCTGTCTTTGGGCCAATATTTGCCAGTGTTTATTAGTTGTTTGGAAGAAAATTAATTGCATAAAAGTCGTGTTGCCTTTCAGACTCTAGTGTGCCTTGGGCAAGTCGCTAATCTCTCTTATGATCTCTGCACGCATCAAGCATCTGACACAGCACACAGGGAATGAAGCCATTGCATCTCCGAGGCAAAGCTCACCGTGGACCTGGCTCCTTGAACTGCCTCGTGCCTTCACTTCCAGAGAAGTGGTTTGGTGGCCTGTGAAGGACACTCAGACCATCTCAGGAGGTCCCATCTCCACAGTATGTAAAAGTTAAGAGCCTAATTTCAAACTGAAGTGTAAATCCATGGGCTAATACTTATTAGCTAGTAAAAAAACTCTCTACAGCTTCCTGAAAGGAGGTTCTAGCAAAGTGAGGGTTGGTCTCTTTTCCAGGTAGCAAGAGATAGGATAAGAGGAAATGGCCTCAAGTTGTGCCAGGGGAGATCTAGATTGGATATTAGGAAAAATTTCTTCCCCTAAAGGGTTGTAAAGCACTTGAACAGGCTGCCCAGGGAAGTGGTGGAGCCACCATCTCTGTAGGTTTTTAAAAGCCATGTAAATGTGGAAATTGGGGACATGGTTTAGTGGTGGACTTGGCAGTGCTGGGTTGAACTCAATGATCTTAGAAGTCTTCTCCAATCTTAGTGATTATGTGATAGTCACTGCAGGCTGCCACCATTTCATTTACCTCTCAGATGACAATATCCAGGACCTACATTTTCCAAGCTCTCGTATAAAAGAAACCAGGCTATTTCTGTCATATCTCTGTCTGCTTGGCAGCAGTCATACATAACCAGCCTGATATTCCATTATCTAGCTCCCTTTCTTACAAAGCATCTTCCTAGACTTCTTCAGAGAATCACCCAAGCACTACTTTATTTCTGCTGTTACATGGGAAAGCAAATAGACACAGTGCTGTATTTAAATGGATTGGTGTTTTTTCTCTTTAAACCGGCAGATCTGAGAATGATGCAAGCTGTTATGTGGATATGTCAGATTTTGGAAGGAGGGGGGTGATAAATGTTAAGTTTCTTGATTTTTAACCTTGGTCCTAAAGACTCAAATCCTTCAGTCGTGTCTTTGTCTCCTTTTGGCACCAACCATAAGTTTTTAGGCAGGAATTACTTTGGAAGTTTAAAAACTCTGTCGAGTGAGATTGGACAAATTTATGCATGGCAACTGCAATTCTTTACCTACCGAAAACCCAGGAAAGCTTTTCCCACTTTCAGAAAGATACACAGTAAATTTACCACACTTGTTCACTGCTACAGATCAACAGATGAGCTTGAATATTGGCCTTGTGATATTTCCACAACATCCTTTGATAGCTAGTCACTTTCTACAAATGATGTCATAAAAACCCAAGAAAATAATAAAAAATAGTCATATTTCTGATACTTTCTGTCTTTACACTTACATGATAAAAATTGCCTGGCATTTGTCTGGTCATTAAAGTCCTTTACTGGGCTAAAATGATTCTGTGTTAACATTCACAATTCAGACCTACAAAATTTCCTTTTACTAGGAAAAATGTCTTTTTTTCTTTTTTCTTTTTTTTTTTCCAAAAATGAGTGAAAAAAGATTAGCTTCCTTTCCGTTCCAGATGGGAATCCTATTCCTTTTTGAATTGAAACCTTGTGGTACACATTTTAAGTTTTTTGCAGCTGTGCTCTAAGTTAACACCAATGCACAGCTCCCATATATACTTTTGGATGCTGACTACATCCTTGTGAACAATAGGCTTTGAACTTCACCCGTTGCTGTTGTGAAGGATTTCTTGCATGAAGACCTCATCTTCCATTGCTTTTATTCTTGTGGTTATCAGTATAATATTATCATCAATGATATTGATGTGTCATTTAGCCAGTTACTGTACAGACACATAATAAGAGACGTGCCCTGCCCACGTGCATTAGACAACCAAGATTACTTGGTAAATACAATTCTCTTAAAGACCATGTGAACAGTTCATGTTTCTACACTGCACTTGCCTAATTTGCCATTCTCCTTGTCTGGTTTAATTGGTTTATCTTAATACCTTTCTAGGCTAATGTGACTGTCCTCACATTCTCCCAAATTTCTTCACCATTGACTGTCTTGATGAACTCAGTTGCTGCATCAAAGCAAATCCCAGTTTGATAAGAAGCAATAGCATGTTAAGCAGGTTTCGTGCTTCTTCCACCGATTGCTTGATTCAGCTGATACAGCCTTAAACTATGATTGGCTCCATTTCCCTGTCATGGTCATTTGGTTTTAAAGTCTCTCTGGTGCTCGGTCTGCATAGTCAGAATGCAGTGATAATAACAACAGACGGAGTCTCTCTTAACGTTGAACTCAAACATCCTTGAAAATGTACCAAGATGTGTAGCAAATCAGACTTCATCTAGTGGACTGTTGTATGTCTTGCACAGAAGTGTATTAATTGGAGTGGCATCAAGTCAGAGTTTTCCAGCTGAGATAACCTTTCACTACAGCAAGAGATGCCACACAACCTTTATGCAGCCTCATTGTGCTGCTTCAAAAACATCCTTTGGCAGATTTAGATACGTGAACCAGAGTGAGTCCTTGCTAAAACACTCCAGCCCTGAGGGGGTCCCAGGTAAGCTTGAGCTGCAAGCTGCAAGCCTCTACAAGAAATTGACCTGTGTGGAGAGCCAGCCGGATCACCTGCAGATGTTAGTGGTGGTAGTACACACTTGCCCAGAGGAACTGGATTGAAGTTACTCAGCTTTCATCAGATAGCAAAAATTATCCCTCTTTATTGACCCCAGTTGTTTTGAGCCATGACCGTCCAGTGAGAAATGGCTCTGGATACCAGCTCAAGCTCACTGAATAGGGGCAAAGTTGCCACTGGTTTCCTCCTGGCGTTGGATGATCAATGCAGGCAGAAAGCCTTTGTCATTTCTGCCCTCAGCACTTGCACTTTTGAGCTCAGTCCAACTCTTAACACAGCAGACCAACTCTTAGCACAGCATCACAGATCGCAGCCCTTACCTGCAAGATCTCTGCATCCAGGTCTGTAATGAGCACCATATCCTCATCTCTCAATGAATCCTGGCCAGAGAGGGTGTCTCAGATAGCCTTGGCCAGTTAAAAACAGTCCAGATTAATACTCTTGGACTTGGACGTGACTGTAGAGTTAGCTGAGGGCATGAATCACTAATGTAACAGCTTTGTGCCTGACTGCTTTCAAAAAGTGATGGATGTGTCCCCAGACCAGGATAAGCCAGAAGCAGCAGTTTAAGAAATTGGCAATGAAGTAAAATACCATTCCTCAGACTCTGTCTTTTAGTGTGTGGTTGATGTGTAAGAGTCTTTACTCATTCAATGTCTGCTTAAATGACTGCAGATAGGATCGAGCCAGCTCGGAGGGTGGAGTTGCTGCAGGCACTTTCCAGGAAGAGAACCATGTCTTGCCTTTATCCCCTCTGAAGTTTAAAGGCAGCTACAGCCAGCCCTCCAGCTAAAAGGCAGCGATCTCCGGTGACAGGAAACTCAGAGCAAGGAAAATAATGCATTCTGGGAAGATTGATTGGGTGTTGACTATATGGAATGGCAGACCTAGAGTCACAGAATCACAGAATATGCTGAGCTGGAAGGCACCCATCAGGACCATTGAGTCCAACTCCTGGCCCTGCCCAGGACACCCCAAGGATCACACCATATGTTTGAGAGCATTGTCCAAATGCTTCTTGAACTCTGTCGGGCATGGTGCAGACTTCCTGCATCTGCCTGAAAGCTGGGCCCGTGCTTGAAGATCTTCATCTGCCAGGACACCTGCTTTTGCTCTCTGAGAAACCAACTAAATGAGTTGCAATAGGCATGAAAATGTGGACGCTGTAATAAACTGCATTCTTATTTTAGGCAACATCTTGGCTGTGATGAAGACTAAGTTTTTAAATACAGTTCAAAGAAACACTGCGACCTGGCTTGAGCATCCGGAAGGTCTGGGTAAGGTCAGAGGAGCACAGGTGTGTAAGTCTGTAGGTGTACCTACCCCTGAGAGCAGAAGCAGTTGGTGTGGACCTCTTTAGGACTAGGAAGATGAGAGCCAGATCCCCAGCTGGCTACCTATATCCCGGACTTTGTAAGAAACAGGTTCCAACCCATGCTGTGAATTTCAGTTTGGGATGCCCACAGTATATTATATGAAGCCCTGCTTGGCATTCCAGCTTTGTCCACCTCAAAGCTGAAATATTCTGTGTGAGAATTGAGTGGCAGATTGAAAAATGGAGGAAACCAGTGGCTGGGTACTTTACTTGTCAGCAAAGCTAGAGTGATTCTTCCCAGAGGTGTCCAGAACAGCAGTCCTTGACCTTGGTGGAAGGAAGGAGAAGGCCTTCTCTGGGAGCCCCAGTGTGTATCTCAGGACATGTCAGACAGCAAAAAGCCCCTGGTGGTTGTCTTTGCCCTCTTCACTTTTCTGTACCTTCCTCCCTACACGCATATATCTGTGACATTTTTTTCTCTTCAGGAGCCGTATGAAGACAACACTTGTCTGGAGCCAGCAACACTGTCTGGTGACTCATCTCTTCCCTTCCCATCAGATCCAAATGATCAATACATTCCTCAAAGTTTGTATTTCAGGCTGAAGTCCAGGCAGACAAGAACAGGACTGGAAAGCCAGTCTGAGAACCAGGAGCGCAGGCTCCTGTATGCGCAGCAAGAACCATGGGAGCAAGGAGGACCCCAGCACACACCAACATGTCAGCATTCCCATACCTCCCAGGGTCACACTGACACTTCCACATGAAGGATCCATGCTCAAGCTGATTTCTCCTGGACACCAGAGATCTGTCTCTCCCAGAGCCTTGGCTCCATCTTACAGCTCTGCAGCAGAGGGCCACAGGCCATGGAAGTGACCAATTCCCCAGTGCGTCACGGACAGCCTTGGCTCAGCCGAGCCCAGGAGTCCAGGCTGCTTCTCTGCCTGCAAGACAAGCTGGCAGCATCTCACAGTCAGATCTGATGGACATGTGCCCACACATCATTGAAATGAGTGTATTTGCATCATGTTCTGGCTCCTGCAGATTGATGTTCAAGCCTGGAAACCCCTGTCACTGTGGAGCTTGCAGCCTGCCCTGGCTGTGCCCTCAATCCCACTTTCTTGGATCAGGACAGCCCCTGCACAGCTCCCTGTGCCTCCCCCATCACAGCAGGCACCACTGCTTTGGTGTTTTCCACAGACCATGATTCCACCTGAGTGGCCATCAATGCTGTCATGCATGTGGGAGGCATGTGGGACATGTTTGCTGTTGAGTGCTGACAGGAGGTGGTGACCTTTGTGTTTGTGCTGGTGGGGATACGTAGTGAGTGTCAGCACTGTGTTATCGAAGAGCTTTCACTGCAGGAAGAATTAATAATGCCTGCTTCTTTCCTTCACACTTCCGCAGGACTCGCTCAGCCCCAGCGCCGTGATTGATGGCGTGAGCAAAGCCTTGTTGGCGCCGTCTCGAAGGCAGGTGCCTATTAATGAAAGGAGAAGACAAGGATGAAGGTGTCTTGCAGGACTTACAGCTCCCCTATCAGCGCTGGGCAGTCAGAGCGAGTGGCTTGTTCAGGGGGGTGTATTTGCTGACAAAAGTCTGTGCAAACAAGGACCTTGCGAGAACATCCAGGGAACAGCTGCGCTGTATCTGGGAAAGGTAAATGCCATTTGCAGAGCAAACTCACTCTAATTCAGGCAAATACTGTTTCAAGCAATGTAGCTAAAAAGAAAACACGTTTACTGGGATGTTAACATGACTCGTATCAAGTGCAGGAAAACGGGGAAAATGCCTGTGTCTGTGAGATTGACACCTGAAGCAAATAATTCCTGCTAGGAAAAGCCTTTCACAAAAGCATATTGCCTTGACTGAACATTCTCAATACCTGGGGTGAGAAGGTGTTTAGCATGTAGCAGGATTCGGCCTTCACAGGCCCCCTCCAAGCACCAGCTCAGTGGTTATTTGCACAAATATTATTGCTTCAGATTTTGGGTGCAGGTTTGAGCTGCCCCCAGGGTTGCACTGCAGAGGCAGGGTGTGCTGAGCACTTCCCGGGAATCAGCATCTTTCAAGGGGCTGACACTGAGCATCTCCATGCTGAGCACCTCAAACCACTATTCCATCAAAATTTCATCCCATGTTTCTCCCTTCCCACCTCCAGGACCACTGCCACGACCCTCAGCACCTCAGAGGGAAAAGCTGCACATGCCTTCAGGAAAGCAGGAAAATCTGCAAAATTTGGGGACAGAGCCCCACCTCGTGGAAACTGCCTCAGGCCCTGCTTGCCAGAGGCTTTTTTGGGTTGGCTTGTGAGCCCCAGCATGACCTCATGCCTCACATCCTGCCTGCTGCTACATTAATTAGTCTAGTAAGAGGTTTTCTCTCAGTGTCTGCCACAGTCACACCGCACACAGCACAGGCATGGGGTGGTGCCTGGGTCTTCCTCTCCCGTAGCTCAAGATATTCTGTGCAGCCCACGTGAATGGTAGTGATATTTGTGTTACTATTGAAAAGAAAAAAGGTTTTATTCATTACAGCGGGTTTCTGATTTAAAGATAGTGGGAGAGCTGGTTGAAGGCCAGGCCAAGTATCTTCCATTGAAGCAAAGTAATTAAGTGGCCTTTTTAAGTGGTCCAACAACTTCCCACCATGGGAAGGCAGGAGGCAGAGTAGCCCCGAGGACCAAGGGGTTGCCCACAGCCAGGTCAGCTGCCGGAGGAGCACTGGCTGGGGCAGCTGCTCAGCAAGCAAGGAGGGTATGGCCCAGGAAAGGCTGCAAGTCAGCAGCTCTTCGAACCCTGGGCATCTCCCTGTACTTGCTGGGTTTCAGTAGAAATGGCCCTCTCCTCATTTTCCCACCTGTACTCAGGGAAGGTGGTCTCTACCCACTTTTTTCATACACAGAGTGTGATAGTAACAACAGTTCATTTTCCTCCACCTTCTGGAAGCCCCCCAGGAAAGTCCTGTGGCACTGAAGCAAAGGGTACCGTGCTTTGAAATAATTATTCAGTGGCACCCACAGGAAACACAACCAGTCAGGAACTCCATCAGATTAATTTGATTTCTGTTGACAGTTTTTTGTTCCTGTCAGGAAAACAAAGTGAACTTTCCCCCTTCCAAAGAAGATTCTGATTTGGGAAATGAAGTCTAGTTTTGCCAGACAGGTCAGAAGAGTGATATTTCTCTTTCCTTTGGTTTTTTTTTTTTTTTTCCCCAAGACCTGTTATTCTCTCTAGAAAGAATTATACTTAGCTACCTGTTGCAGCCAACATGTAACTGTGGCTGCTACCCTCAGTATGTGTGGTTAGGGATCCTGGAGGGATTATTTGTCTAGAGTCAGCATGGTTAAAAGTCTTCTTTTCATTTGGTTGACACACAAAAATCCCTAGAAAAATCAGTGATGTTCTTTGATCCATTTGTGATAATTAGGGATGATCACATCTCTTACTGCTTGGCTGATTTTCTTTCCTAAATTCATATTTTTCTATCCTATGTTTCAGTGCCCAAATTCCTGTAAACCACAGAGGTGACTTAAAAAGCCCATGGCTTGGCTCACCAGAGGACAGAGCTCCAGAGCACACAAAAAATCAGAGCCAGTGGGTGTATCTGACATTGTTCCCGATTGTTCAGACTGGAAGTTCCCAATGTTTTGCTCAGGAATCATTATGAGTTGGCAAGATGTGAGAGTTGGTTAGACAGCCAAGTTCCCCACCAGCGCCAGACGCTGGCGTGAGGCAGGAGGTGCTCAGTTTGGTTAGCTGCCTTCTGCCACAGCAGAGAAGCAGCAGCAAAACCCTGGGCTGTGCCCAAATGCCCTACTGATAAGCAGATCAGGGTGTAAGGGTGACTATTTCTAAACCTCTTGCAGTAAAAATGCAGGGACTGAGCAGTGTCAGTATGCCTGGGGTTAATGAGACCCTTGGGTACAGGGTATGGGGAGGATTGCAGGGTTTTGGTTTTAGATGTTTCATAGAAAGCCTGAACAAGCCCCATTAGCCGGCTCAGTGCTAATTAATGATTAAGCTGGATAGCACCAAGCTGCTTTCAATTGATTTTTAGAGAGGAAAAAACAAGCTGGAATCGTCATTTCCGTGACACGCAGGTGTAAAGAGGAGTGTCGGGGGCTGGCAGTCTCCACCTGCCATGCTGGGGAGCACAAGTCCCTCAGCACACAGGACTGCAGGGGAGCATCCCCAGACCAGGAATGGTGACAGGAGATGGGGATGAAGATGGCGATGCAGACGAGGTGATGGTGGAGACCAGCTCCCCAGTGGTGCCGGCACCCTGCTTGGGGCAGGTGTCCCTGTGCCCAGCAGAGCTGACAGGAACACCTCCTCCCGTTAGGGCTCACCCCTTGCACAGATGCCGGCAGTGGAGGCAGAAGTTGGGGTGCTCTCCCCATGTCCGGCATGGGTCCCAGGAGTTTTCCCCACTCAGGATGCCCATGACGGCTGCCCTCTGAACACCCCTGCACCGGCCATGGGCTACATTTGAGGCAGACCTTCCTTTCAAGCCTCCTTGCCCGCCTTGGCTGCCGCCTGCAGTGGGAAGGTGGCTCTTTGGGTGGCTACGGGGTGAGGTTACACGCTTGGTGCCTGGTGCATGGCTGACATCTACCGGCCGTGTCTTCAGCTTCGTTTTATGCTTCTACGACTCTAAATTTATAAACACCCGTGCCAAGAAAGTGACACTCGAGGCTGTGTGCTGTTTTAGCAGCTCGTTTAACTGTGCCAGGGTCAAAGCCATTATTTTAATAACTGTGTGAAGGCTGTGTGTCCCATGCCACGGACCTTCTCTGGGGTTTGACAAAAGGCCGAGACTTCAAATGAAGCAGTGCAAAGCTGTAGGAAGTCTTTAAACACGAATGGAGGTTGTTCCCCTGTAGTTTATTCCCCTGAAATTAAGAATAGATTTTGGATCTGTTTCTTTAATTGAAAATTCACAACCAGTCCAGCGCGAAACTAAAATATGAAGTAAAATTAGTGACGTTTTCTTTAAAGAAAATTGCTGCCACTCATCCTAGGATTTATTTGAGAATGGCAAAATAATGGTAATTTCTCTAATATTTTTTACCGTTTGAAGAGTAGAAGGTAATTTTTTTTTAAAAAAGCACCTGCCTAGCTGTGACCAAAAACCAGAATAATAACTAATCCGACACATATTTTCAAAAATTAAATACTTGTGTCCTTTTTAAAAGAAATAGTTCCAGGCTGGTGGCTTTTGCTGTATTGGTATTGGATGAAATATTGTAGTTAAGCTCCAGGTTATAACACTTGGATCCATGCTCAACAAACTGCCCTGGCCAGATACAACTCACTGAGTGCTTGGCTGTGGGCACAGACCAGCCAGAAAGCTGTGGCTGGAGCAGTATTGCTCCATGTCCTGGCTCTTTCATGAGGCTGAACCTTGCAAATTCTTATCAATACAGCCATAAAGAAAAAAGTTGTAAACACACTACTCAAAGGGTCAAATTCAAAGGTGAATAGAAAGTAAACAACACTCATACTTTCAAATACTGAGATTTTTAAGCTTTTTATTATTTTGGCACCTGGCATATAATTTGTGAGTGTTTGGGTAAGGTGAGGCAGTGGTAGAGACTGTACAAGCAGTACTTTGGCATTCCCACAGTATAATAGCACCCGCAGCCACTGCAATATCTGCAGTGCCATAAATGCTAATCCAGCTTGTCCTCTTTTCTCATGGTATCTCTTCACACCTATAGCCAGCTCCTAAAGCACAAGACCGAGACAGGAGCACCAGGAGCAAGAATAATGTGCCCTGTTGAGAGCAGCCCTGCAGAGAAGCCTTGGGTGTTCTTGAGAATGAAAGGCTGGGCATGAGCCAACAGGGTGTGCTTGTAGCCCAGAAGGCAAAACCACATCCTGGGCTGCATCCAAGACAGCGTGGCCAGCAGGGCCAGGAGGGGATTCTGCCCCTTCACTCTGCCCTCATGAGACTCCACGTGGGGTGTTGTGTCCAGCTCAGGAGTTGGGGTCCTCAGCACAGGAAAGACATGGACCTGTTGGAGTAGGTCCAGAGGAGGGCCACAAGGATGATCAGAGAGCTGGAGCACCTCTCCTATGAAGACCAGTTGAGAGAACTGAGGTTGTTCAGCCTGGAGAAAAAAAGGATCCAGGCAGACCTTATAGCACCTTCCAGTACCCAAAGGGGGCTTATAAAAAGGAAGGAGAGGAACTTTTTATATGGGCAGATGACAGGACAATGGGCAATGGTTTTAAACTGAAAGAGGGCAGGTTCAGATTAGATATTAGGAAGAAATTCTTTACTGTGAGGGTGGTGAGGCACTGGAACAGGTTGCTCAGAGAAGTTGGGGATGCTCCATCCCTGGAAGTGTTCAGGGCCAGGTTAGATGAGGCTCTGAGCAACCTGATCTAGTGAATGGCATCCCTGCCCATGGTAGGGATGTTGGAGATAGGTGATTTTTAAGGTGCCTTCCAACCCACACCATTTTATGGTTCCCATTCTGTGACGGGAAACTGGTTCAAGCTGGGAGAAGGCAGCTTCAAGATCAGCCCTGAACACAAAAATCTCTTTTTCCCTGTTAGCCATGCCCAAAGGATGTGCTGAATTACTGTGAATTTCTTAGCATCCTTTCCAGGGACTGTGAGTTTCCACTCAATACAGCTGAGCAGATGGTCCAGTCTCCAAGGCCACCAGTTCTTCCCCTACAATGTTCCAATCCTCTTATGCACTGACTGAACATCTCCATGCACCCTCCTGGGGTTCTGCTCTCTGCCTTGACCACCAAGGAAATTCCCACCGTGACCAGTTCCTGAAGGATCTGCTGCCACCTCAAAGCCTGCCCTTACATATGTGCTGTGCTGCATCCCATTTTCTAAAAGCTGCCTGATAATTTCTCTGAGGGCATCCAATGAGATGCTCTTCAGATAGCCACAGAGACTAAATACTTTTTTTGCCCTGTGAAGAAAGGTCAGGTTTATTTGGTATTACTTACCTTTCTAGATCCATGTACTTATTTTTTTTCCTGTTCTATGTCCACTTCTTTGGCTTTCATTATTCAGCCCTTCATGGGCATGCAAATTAGTGGGCCCATAAGTTTTTCCTGTCTCCCATACTCCTTATGAGTAACCTCATCTCAGTCCTTGATTATATATATTCTGCAGATCAATAGATGTCACCTGCTGCTGTTAATAAATTGCTTTTATTACTTCTTTTATGTATTTTCTAATCTAAATCTTTCCTGATTAGCTCCATTTGATCATTAAGAAAACTTCCCCATGCTCCAATGCAGGGAGTTAGTTCATCCATTAATCGCTGCTTCCTCAGCAGTCAGCTCTAAAGATTGGAACACTCTAAGCAAGTACAGTATATTTCACACGTGATGCAAATGACTAATACTATATTTCATTTTGTGAATTACAAAAAAAAAATCCTTCTGGAGATACAAGAATGAAAATCATGCAGAAAATTATTTGTTCAGATTGACAACCATGTGGACGAAGAATGTTTAGCAGCTTTAACGTCTGATCTCCAGTACTAGACTGGATGAAATTTAATGCAGCTCATCTTGTGGTGCTCTTTTGGATAAAATCTGTAAAGAAAGCTCCTATAAGGAAAGCTCCTGCATGTTAGCGTCCTGCACTTTTATTTTTTTAAGAACATGGTTTAGCTCAGATGTCCTTTGGCAAAATTCTTTCTTTTCCTATTAGATGTTCTGTTCGCCTACCCCCAGCTGACATTTTCCAACCCTTTAATGGTACCTCACAATTATTGTGTTTGAAGTCCTTTGGAATTTACAGCTGTATAAATGTCAGTGCTACTCTGTAAAAATACCAGTTATGTGAAAATCTTGGAAACCTGCCCAGCTACGATACTGCCAGGAATCTGGATATAAGTACAACATGACTGTTTTGGATTCAAAGGAGACTAGGGCAAGTTTTTTTTGATTGATAGCTCCTAATAATCATGCTCTGAGTGCCGGAACAGAGTTTGGTGTGGGTTAGATTTATCCGTTCCTGCAGATGAAGAAATTGCTGTGGCAGCTTCTCGACAAACCGCGTTATCTGGGATGCCACCAGGTGGTGCCAGCAAGTCGGGGAAACGCGGGCAGGCGGACCCACGGAAATCGGCCTGGGTAGAGGATGAGTCGGTTCCCCAAACCTCTTTCTGTTTCTAGTCGGGGACTTCAATCCCAGTCCCTTCCTGCTGCTCTTAAAATATTTTTCATGATTTTGCGCCACGCTTCAATAGCCTATTTTAAGATTCAGCTCAGGATGCTGTAGGGCAGTTGGCATTCCCTCAAAAATGTCCTTTTTATAAAAAGACGAGCACTTCTGTTGTTTTTCCTAGTTCCTAAAAACTGTTTAAAATCAAATGACATGGAAAATCTAGTGATCTCTATGTCTTAATCCTTCATGCCTCATTTCTTTTGGATTAATGTTTGACTGTGACTATTTTTGTTACTTAGTCATTGCAGAAATCAAACCAAATTCCAGTATTTCTTTTAAGAAATCGTCATTCTACGTTGTGTACCAGACTCTTTTCTTCTGAACCAATATTGCTCACATCCTGTTAAACTGTTGTCAGGATATTTCCCATCTTTGAGTCTGGATATAAAATTAAGTCCTGCTCCAATTTGAACATCAAAACTCATATGGACTTTTGTGAGGAAGCCCAGAGGTCCATAGAGAGTGGAGCTGTAGTGTTGCTCTTGCCATGGGGTGGTAACAGGGCCAGGGAAATACCCTATAGCCCCATCCTTTCACACAAGCTGGGCAAAAGGATGGGGTACACGGTCTGTTTCTCAGCCTTTGCTCATACAGGCTGAAGTAAAAGGAACGTTGTAGTGGATCAAGAGAAGGGATTATCCCCCTAATCACCCCTCATTATACCACCTCTACATACTGCATCCAGTTTTGTACTTCCCAAGAGAGGAAAGGTAACGATGGGGATGATCGGGAGAATTCAGCAGAGGTCATTAAGACATATCCCTGAAGGTGAGTAGTTTGAATTACCTTTGAAGTGCTTTTCTCTCTCCTCTGATTTACAGAGGGAGCCTAAATACCTAAACTTAAGTGATATGAATCTCCTATGAGGTGAATTTCTGGAAGCTGTAGGGGGATCTGGGCCAGAAGGACTGAAAGCATGAGTTTCTTGAGTGTTTAGCAGCTACCCTAGCAACTGCCTTGGACTTGGTTTTAAGCTTGTCCCTGTGAGTGCCCGGGTTGCCAGGCCTTTTTCATGGGTTTCCACCCGTGCAAATGTTAACCTTTAGCCAAGCTTTCATCACAGGTTACTTGCCCAATGCATGTAAAACCTCTGTATCCACACCGCCATCTTTCAAGTGATCCAATCATCATTTCAACAGTAATTTTTGCATTGACCCTAGAAACAAGTCCATGTCCTCAGCTGGGCCAGCTTTCATGAGACACAGACTCCATAGACCAGAAGCATCCTACAGGCTTGTGTGTAGCCCTGAGAGAGAAACAGGTGTGATCAGCAGCTCCCGCTCTGTGATCTGCATTTGAGTATCTTGCCAATTGATGCTGTGATGCTGAGGTAGCCGTGGAAGTCAGTATCTCCTGCTTCCAGTGTTCAGCCCCCTAATCCACCCTTGTCTTCAAAGGTGGAAGATGAAGATGCTTGGCAGTGCAGGAAATTAGGCCTCTTGTGCAGGTCTGTAAATAGGGCTATAGATGCCAAGATGAAGTAAAGAAGAAAACAGATACAGCTGTCTCTAACACAGCTGCTGCCTTATAGACTCCTGAAACTATTATAACGCACAGCTCTTGTTGGCCACAATTTAAATGGTGACAGCTGTAGCAGGAAAAACATCCTAGTGTCTTCCTCACTGCATCTGCAAGCCACAAGAAGGGAGAATACAGATTTAAAATATTATTTTTATCTCAAAGTCACAAAATATGTGGTGAAAGTCTACCTTTCCTTAAAAAAGCCAGTATTCTAGGAAGGTCAAATCATTAGAAAGCTGTTTGCATTATTTAGTCATCTCAAGATGATTTCAAAATTTTAAAATAATACAAAGAAATTATACTTTTTTTATTTTCTTCTGCTTAGTTTGCTATCCTTGCAAGAGCTCTGTGCCAACAGAACATACAGTCTCTGTGCATGAGTCTCTTTCTGTAACAGTGACATTTAGGCACAGCTGTTTAAGAACTCGGTGTAAGAGACTCTGCTACAGGTTGTATTTGATAACAGAAGAGGTGCCAGGGAGTCTGTGACCTTTAGTGCAATAAAACAGTGGGATAACAAGGATCAAAACTTAAATCCTGAGGACCCACAACAAGCATGACTGGTGCTGAGCCCTCGGAGGAAAGGTATCTCTGGAGCTGTCTGTCATAGCTTGCTTGATATGTCACATTAGCATCTTTTCCACGCTGACCCCACTGAAATGTCACAGCCCATTTATTTCATCCCAAGCATCCAGTGCCAACGCTCGTGGCACAAGGTTGCATTAGCTCGGAAAGATTTCCTGTGCATTGGCCTGAAGACAGAAGACAAATAGGGGTGCTCTGTGCTCCAGCTTGGTCAGTCAGACTGACCTTTCAGAGCAGCCTTACTTGGATTTATTCCAGGTTTTCAGCACTAAAATCTGAGGGAAGTTTGTGCTTGTGTTGCAGAGAAGCAGGCTCTCCTCCAAGAGGGATGGCAGATGTGTGTGTGGGAAGAAACCTCGACTAATCCCTGCAGGAGGAATAAAAAAATCATAGACTCATTTAGGTTGGTAAAGGACCTCTCAGATCATCAAGTCCAACCATTAACCCAGCACTGCCAGGTCCACCACAGAACCATGCCCTTCAGTGCCTCATCTACACATTTTTTAAATACCTCCAGGGCTGGCTACTCCACCACTTCCCTGGGCTGCCTGTTCTAACGCCTGACCACCCTTTCAGGAAAGAAATTTATCCTAAGGAAAAGAAGCTCCTTGCCGTAGGGACAAGGAGAGCAAGGACGCTTCTAGCTGTGGAGGGAGCTCTGTCACCTTCTTCACAGAGTGTAGGACTTTCTCAGATCTTGCCTCTAGCATCAACATTTGTTTGCATGCTTGCATGTGTCAGTGTTTATCTGAAACAGGGCTTCCCAGCACACTCACCTCCAGAGGCAATGGGAGGAGAGACATGTCCCAGAAGACAGATATGTGTCTGAACACACTCCTCACTGCTGGTCAATGCTACTGCATGAGCATGGCATAAGAACCTACACAGAACAGAGTAAAACTTTTCCAACTCTTACATTAATGTTATTTTCTGGAGGGAAAAAAAAATTATCAAGAAAGCTTTAGAAGCAATTAATATTTACATAAACCAATAGCCAAATTATCCTTGTAAACCTTGGTCTACAGTTTTCAATACAGGGCAATAAAACCTGGGAAACAGGAGCTCAGTGTCCTTCAGCAGAAACCAAACAAAACCTTCCTTAGTTATTTTAGAAACCTGAATAGAACTGCATAAATATATTTTCCTCCTTCAAAAGGCAGGTCACAGCAGCCTTAATTATCAGAGGGACAGAATGGAAACAACATAAAAATAAATCCTTTGAAAGTTTGCTCTCATTACCACATTTGGCATATTTAAGCATAAACACCATCTGTGTTTACCAAGAAACACGGCAATAGCTGCCGTCCGCTCTCACAGTGACACCAGTGTTTATGGAGAGTTACAGTAAGGGGCGCATGCAAGGCTTCCACAGAAACTGAGCTCCCTGAAATCATTTGCTCAGTCACCAGCTGCTCATGTAGATGGAGGCACTTTTGCCAAGAGAAGAATCATCGCGGCAGAAAAGCAAAGCCTCAAACCTCTCATGGAAGCTTCTTCTGGCAACCCCAAGGAGGCAAATAGCAGCAAAAGTTACTCACAGCAAAGGATCGAGCCATAAAAACCACTTTGTGCTTTTAATGTTGTAACTGCCATGGTGGGAGGAGGAGCATCTGCAGCTCCGGGGTCACCCCACTGCTCCGCACCCCCGTTTGCAGAGTGGGGACCTGCTGTCCCTCTGCCTTTGCAGCAGGCTGGGAATGCTGGAGGGGACTGCACGCAAGGGCTGGCTGGGCTCTGTCCTCGCCCTGGCAGACCAGCTCCCAGGTAGGAAGAGTGTGGTTTGTGACTGGACTGGGCACTGTGTCTTTGCACCAGTCGCTCTCATCCAGCTCTGGTGCAACAAGAGATCCAGAGGGGTTTTGTAGACAAACAGGACTTGATGGTGCCAGTGGGAGCAATTCCTCTGTGGATGCTGCAGTAGCTTGCTCTGCCAACCACCTGTGCCCATGGGTCTGGACCCTGGATTATGTTTATTTGGGCTCTCCTTGATCCTACAGCATCCTTCTGTGCAGAAACAAAAGCAGAATGAAAAGATAAGGACAGGAGCAGAAGCAGGACATGCCCTGCCTAAAGCCAGGATGCAACACTGCCAAGGGGCAATGATGGCTTCATGACAACCTGGACACCATTGTCTAGCTCAGCACAGGCATTTAGAATCCTCCCACCAGGACCAAACTGTCCCGTGGATCTGGATCCAGGCAGCTGATCAGCAGCAACCAGCAACGCGTCCTCTGTGAAAGTGAAGCCCTGAGCTATCTGAAACACGAAGCCACAGGTAACGACAAGCCTGCCTTCACTGCAGGCTGTGGCACCAGTCTTTGGTTCTCCTTTGCTGACACACAAGGTTTAAGGAGACTGCTCGCACTGAAATCCCAGTGTGCTTTGGCTTCACCATGCAAAAGAACTGTGTGAATAAAGGTCAACTATTTTTAGATGATAGAAGTAATTATGTGAATATATAACAAGCTCTTGTACACTGAAAGATTAAAAGAAAAATACGTGGGCACTCAAAGGACATTACCTAAGTCTGAACAGCCTGGGCAGCATCTGATCTCCATTGCTCTAGCATCATTTGCCCAAAACCAGTTTAGAAGACTGATACTAATATTCTGAGCATAATTTGGCTCTTCCTTCTTGTAGAGGTGGCAGTGAGTGGCCTGATTGTAATAGAGATACATTGAACGATGCAAAGATAATCCAATTAAAATTAAAACGAATTAAAAATCCAGAGTATTGATGTTAATTTGTTCAATTCCAGCCTGATGGCTTTATGAGAAGCAGAACTGTGAAAGTTAGCAAAACCTGTAGACAGCAGTTTCACAGCCTAAACTCTCTCACCAATATGCCCGTAGTATTTAATTTGAATTTTCCTTGTCTTAATTTTCTCTCATTTACCCTAATTACATTGTCAGTGTGCTTGCCTAAGTAATTTTTTTCTATCAACAGTGTTTACTCTCCTCAGATATTTACAGACTGCTTTTACATCTGCCCACGCACTGTGTTATATATCAGAAAATCCCTATTCTGCTTTATGATTTTTCCTTAGAAATTGATCACACTGGTCTTCTGAAGTTGTGGCTTTGCTCTGGATTCTGTCATCCCACCAAGACGGTGGTCTCAGCACCCAGTGTACACTCCCAGAAGCTGTGAAGGCAGCAAGGATGACCTGCATGTTAAGGACCCTCTCCCACAGCCAGAGAAGCAATTTTCAACCTGTGCTTAACTTAAAGCACACAAGAAATCCTATTTGCTGTGCTGAGATTACACATGCCCTTAAAATAAAACCTTGCTCAGTTGCTGTGCTGGAGTAGAACCAGAGGGCTCTGTTCCACATCAAGCCCATTAAAAAAGGTCTTTTCACCCATTTTTCCATGGCAAAATGCATGTGTGTGAATAGAGTTCAGGGTGTGTTTTCTTGCAAGTGTTTGATTTGCTGCCCACGGTCACTTCAGTGTCTCTGGATGTGCTCTTGCACCTGCGCTTCTCCTCCCTAAACATTTGGGGCTTATGTATCCTGACTGAACAACTTCACGTTCCTCCAAGCCAAGTCACATTCTTGTTATTTTTTTGTCTGGCTAAAAAAGAGCACTTGGGTGAGTGGAGGGATGAAGAGAGAGTTTTGGCAATGTGTTTGCCTTGAGAAAATACGGCTTACAGTGGGAATGTAGGTGGAGTGGGTTCCTGGTGGATTTTGCTAGATTCTTTTGTGCCAGCGCCGAGACATTTATCAGTGGCTGTGGTAGTCCCAATGTACCTGTCTCGTAGAACTTCCCTGCTATCTGTGAAGACATTGGCCCTTTTCTCCTGCTTCCCCATGCGGACGTTCCCAGCGTCTCTTTTTCTCCCGTACATAGCCATTTATTTTTGTGAAAATAATGGGGCACGTTGGCTTATGCCAGTCACAGTTTGATAGTGCAGGAGTAAGGAGGAAGACCTGCACACGTGCTTTTCTGCCTAAACCGTGGTGTAGCAAGAGCTTCATTTCTTTAGCAAGCCTGGCTAAAAGAAGACTTGCTTGAGGAAACAAGGAGTTATCCCAGATGAGTTATGGAGAGTTGTACCGTGCCAATCACGTTCTCATTCCTTTTAAGTGAACAACTGACAAAATCAGGGCGATCTGCAATGCTGAGTGCCTTTAAAGACTGATCTGCTTTACTTGGATGCCCAAGTATGGGCCTCGGGCTGTAACGCCACTCCTGCAGAGCTGTAGCCGAGGCTCTCCAGGTCTGGCTGCACCCTGCACTGGTGAGGCAGACAGATGTTGGCAACTGCTTCAAAGAGAACAAGCTTGAAGATGTGACATCTGTGGTGTGAGGGAAAAACAATATCAGTATGTTTGGACTCCAGGAGACCACGTGATCAGTTGCAACATGCACCAGGGGCTTCATCTGTGATAATCAGGCAGTGAATTGGCCCCAAGCACAGCTCAGAGAGCTGGAAGATGTGTGGGGCAAGAGTGAAGGGCATCCAGCAGCCCTGTGGTGAAAAACGGTGTGTGCCCCAGCCGCAGAGGGCGTGGGCAGCCATAGCTCTATTCATAGTGAGGACACCCAGGCCTGGCACTGCCAGCACTGGTGGAGCAATTAACTGGGATCCTTGAAACACCCACACACAGCAAGGGGAGTCTTGCCTCCAAGGTGATGGTAGACCTGAGCTCTTCTGTCTGTCAGGTTTATTTTTTCATGAGTTGATATCTCACAAATCTTGTGTTGGTGAGCACAAAGAAATTTTCATCGGGGATGCCTGATTGCTCCTTTTGACACTTCTTTTGACCCAGAAGGGCTTGCAGAGCAACCCAGTGTGAGGGGAGTGCAGAAGGATGGACCCCATTGACCGCAACTGTGCGTGTGAAGTGAACATGTCCGTGGCACAGTTTGTATTTGCTGGGATAACCCGCCTGTACCTGCAGCTCAGGCATAGATCCATACAGCCCCATTGCCCCTGTGCGTGCACTGAGTCTCCTGGGAGCTGAACTGTGCCCAGGTGTTTGCTGCACTGAAAGGTGGCTGCTGGGGCTAAAAACCATGCCAGGTGGTGTGCTAAGTATTCCACCAGGACAGCTGCAGGCCAGTGCCAGAAGCCTGTGTCCTGTCCCTTTCTAGTTTACTTGCATAGGTGTATCCAGAGACCGAAAGGAGGCCCAGGAGGAGACGGTCTAGGCTGGTGAAGAGCAAGGCAAGGACAGTCTCTGGCAGAGGCGACAGCTTAAGAGCTGAGCTGGAGCTGGAGTAACAAGCCAAGCCACCATCCCCCAGAGCTAAGCTGCCAAAAGAGGTGAGCTCTGACCTCGGCAGAGCCAGCAGGAGGTGTCAGAGTGGAAGGAACAGGCAGGCCGGAGGGGGGACGGCCATGCACACCAGGCTGGATGGACCCACCATGCAGCTGAGGGCTGGATGGACCGTTTCTGTAAGAAAAATCATCCTCTGGCTCAGAGCCCAGACTCTCAAATCTGCTGTGAATCAAGCCGCCCTCTTTCAGCGCTGCACATACCTTTCATATTTCTTTCCCTCAAGGAAGTGTTTTGTGATGATTAATGAATTATGAAGGTCACCTTTTGAGTCTTCAGCTCTTACAGAACTCGAAAGAAAACAAAATCCGGAAGAGTTCCAGCTAAAAGTGTCATGGCAAATGCATCCCTTTTACTTTATTTATGATTATGCTCACAATGGACTTATTAAGTACATTCTTTAAATAAACAGAACTTGAGACTGTTTGTGAAATGCTGGGGTTTTCTGCCTTAAAATATCTGCTGTCTATTTCTTAAGGACCATTTAGGTAACACTAGAGCATGTACTGATACGCGTCTATTTCTTGGAAATTGCTTAAGCACACTTCAAAAATGTAGAAATCTGCGCCTTTACCACCCAAGAAAACCTGAGACTAAAACGAATGAGGCTGGGTAGTCTCTAGCTGAGAGAAATTCAATAAATCTACCCTGCACTTGAGCTGTGTTGGTATGTGAGGCTGGAAAGCTTGCTGGCAGGAGACAGGGAAGTTGGCTGTGAGTCTGTGTAACTCAGACTAATAATTCATGATGCTGCATAAAGCAACCTGGCTCTTTGAGCGCTGTGCCTTTTCTAATGGTGTGCCTATTGAATAAACATCTGGACTTGCATCTCCTTCCACAACTGATGATGCTCGGGATGGGAACATCCTTTTCAGTGTCCGTGTCATTATATGGTTAGTAATTTATATTCTTGAGGAATCTTCTTCTAGATGCCAAGTATGAAGAGGCGTTAGGAACATCTGCAGGATAAGCTTTTCATGAGATGTGTTCCTTGACAAATATCTCCATGATGTTTGGTTTCTCACCCCCTCTCTGTCAATGGGAGTCCAACTGCACTCTGACATCCAGTGGTTCTATAGACAGTGCTAGACCTTCTCCAGTCTGGCTGCTTCTTGGCTTTCCTTTTCATAACCATCTTCTCCCTAACCAAAAGGAAGTCAGAAAATTAAGTCAGATTCAGCCTTCAAAGTCCGGCTGCTGCAGAGTGCTCCACAGCATTTCTTGCTGCTTCCTACCTTCCCTGTTCCTCAGCCCATCACAGCCTTGATGTTCATCCGAACAACAGCATGTCCTGTCCAAGTTTGCTTGAGCCATGCTGAACTGACTTGAAGGATGCAGCCGAGATTGTAAGGAGCCCCTTTGAACGTTTGCTAAGCTGCTGTTACATGGGACGTAGATATCCCATCCCATTCATTTATGGTGCAGATTGCTGTTCTGTTCTAGAAGAAAACAAAAGTCCAGTTTCCAGTGCCTGCTGCTACCATGGCTAGGCTTCACAAGCACCTGCCAGTTACAGACAGCATGATGAAACTCGTTGCTTGTGCCTGTTATGCTGATTGTTGGTCTCTCCAGTAGATGAACAGAGACCACATAAGCTTGTGAGTTTTGTATGAAAGCTGCCCTAGACTATTATTTCCCTCTTCCAGAACTACCACACCTCATCAAAGACTAATCTTGCTCTAGGCCTGGGAAAAAGAAGAGGGTCAAAAGCACATGAGTTGTAATATAATGTGATGTATCGTCTGGCTTGCAAGGAAGGCTTGAGAAACACAGAGCAGGACTTAATTAAGACCACAATGGAAAGAGTCTTTCTGGTCCGAAATGATAGCCACGTGATCCCAGCAATGAACAACCACCCCAACAACAATCCTTTAGGACATAGGATTTTGAACTATCTTGAGGGCTCACAGATCATCTTCATGGCAGAAGGGTGAGTTGGTACCCATCCGCTCACATCTCACCACTCAGCTCAGGAGCTGTTCAGAGGACTTACTTTCTGAAGCCTTTGAGTAGCTCCCTTTCAGCCTCGCACTTGCTGGGTTTGCAGAGCATGATATGTGTGCAAAGGCTAAGTCGACAGCCAGATTCTTTTACATTTAGCTGGGGGCATACAAAAACACTATCACAACCCCTTAAGGATCATCTTAATTATTTACAAATGCACAAATTCAAAACACCTGAAATCTAAACCGCCTCTTTTTATTGAAGAGATTTTGATCTCAGTCCATTGTTCCCTTGGCCTTAACCTGCTCTTAACCAATCAGTTGAGACACATCAGACTGCTTCCTTGCCATTTCAAAAGAAACATCTTTATGCCAAACTCTCTTATTCCTGCAGATGAAAGATTTGTCACTTTGTCAGCTGGCTAGCCACAAGTGCAAGCTCACAACATCTGGTTTTACACTAGTGATTGACAGCACACTTATTTATTCCTATCTAGCAATGTCTCCATAGCCGCCCTGTCAGCTGTGCCTGCCAAGATGCACATTGCACGGCCTCACTGCTGCTGAGCTGCATCAGAGCAAAGGCACCTTGACCTCTGGTCATCACGTTTATATCCTGGGAACGGCTGTAGTGACTCGCACATGTCTCTTGAAAGAGCACCAGTCTGGATCCTGCGTTGTCTGGATTTGTCATCAGTGAAAATGCACTGATCCTGCTGAAGTTTCTTTTCTCTATTTCTTGTGTGGCTGAAAGGGAGGCTAAATCTGGGCATGACAGCACGCTTGATTGCTAGTATTAAATATGGTGTCTCTGGGCCTTGGAGCTTCTTGTGCTCTTCAGGATGGTTATTAAATTCTCCAGGCAGGAGCACTGTCTGCCTTGGCTGGCTGAGAGCAAAAGGATGGTGTGATCTAGGATATGTCACTTGGAGAAAGTCCTTCTGGTCAGAGCCTTAGCAAGAGAAGCAAGGATCCTTCCTCAGATCAATCTCATCTCAAGCACACATTAGAGGAGTCCTGAAGCAAGTCTCATGTAAACTGCAGGCTATCAGGTAAGAGGGTTTGCTCTGTCATCCAGGAGTCATTAGACGAGAGAAAACTTTCTTGCTTGAGGGACTTCAGCAGCCTCCCAGCCTGAAGATTCTATTTTTCCTGGCAGCAGCAACTGCCTGCTGATATTATTTCTCTCTTACCTGTGAAGAGAAAATAATAGCTCTCTCTTGGGTGTTTTTGATGGAAGTTGTGTTTAAGAACAGAAATTACACTAAAATGCCAGAGTCTTGGCATCTCTGGGATGCTGAGCAATGGGTCTTCCGCCTCTGCATACACCAGCAGTGGGGTGGGCAATGCTCCCCTTCTCAGGCAGGGGATGGCCCATGGCCTCACTCCTTGGAGTGACCTTGCCAAAACAGCAGCTCTGTGTCACGTGTGTGTGTCAAGGTGCACAGGGTGCTAGGGATTTCCAGACTGGTGAGGAAGCAGGCTCGGCACAACTGCTGACCTTGCCAAAAAAGACCCTAACACAAATCTTCAAGTGAAGTCCAAATATAATCTGTTGATAATAAAATTTCACAGGAATTAATCACGTTCATCTGGATTCATGGAGTAGGAAGCTTTTGCTCTGCTCTGATTCAGTTAAATAATGATCTGTACCAGCTGCTGTAAACTGGGTGAGTTCACTTCTTTGATTCAGTTATGCCTACGCCTTTTGGAGTCAGCATCCTTCTCCTGCATGGAGCTATCTTCAGAAACTTTTGCCCTCCCATGGGGCTGGGGGAGTTTGTCTGCTGGCAGCAGTGGGGCCGTGCTGTCCCACAGCCCACCATTTGCGTGGGCACTGCCTCCCACCTGGCCCATTGTGCGTGGATGAAGCACAGATAACCAGAGGCAAAAGCCACAGTTTGCAGTGAATTCCCCCTTAAACCTTGTGTTTGCTCAGATGGTTTCAAAACCCTGGGTAATATTTCAGACGCTGATGTGCTGCGTCACCCCCTCGCATGTGTTCGAGGTTTTCCCCCTGTCTCCCTCAGCCCCTGGCCTTGCCAGGAGATCTGCCATCTCCCACCGTGTCCTGGGGTACTGAGCACCTTGCAGGAAGGGACTGTGCCTCTGCACCACCAGTGAGATGGGGGCTGTGGCGAGAGCTCCCAGTCAGGCTGCTGGGGCTTGTGTGGGCTCGGTTCACACCGCTGTCTCCGCACTGTCAGTATGGGGGGCTGGGGGTGGAGGTAGGGTGTCTCTGTGTTGGTTTTAGCCTCTACCAGCAGAATATCTCTTTTCAAGATTTCATTCTGTTCTGCTTTTTTCTAGTCACTTAGCCATGGTCTCAGCCCTCCTGCCGTGTGTAGGGCTAATGGATAGTAACCTCTTTCGAGAATGACACGTACTTTCCTGAGGCGTCTTTCACCTTTGGAGATATTCCCTGTACATATAGATGACTCTTCCTTGCTTCTAAAGAGAGAACCCCTTAGAGGAAGGTCCGTAGTGATAGATGTTGCAGAGCCTGGGTGTGGAGGAGACAGAACAGTCATAGACAGAGGTCATTTCAATTTTCCAGGTAGGCTCAACTATCCAGACAGGACAATGAAGTTACTGTTCTCAAGACCTGCCTATTTTAGGCCTTTGTGCCTAGGTCCCTGTGACATGTACTGAGAGTAAATGTTGCACTTCGCAAGCATTTCTGCCAAACTCACTGACATCACAGCAGCAGCTGGAAGGGGCAGTGATGATTTCCACTGTGCTTTCCAGTTAGGAGTTGGGACGTCTTTCACAAACCTTCAAGGAGGAGAAACGTAGCAATGAATAGATTTAGGTTCTGGCCTTCTTTTGTTCTTGATTCGAACAGCTCCTGTCCTAATTATAATCATTTGCCATGTGATTTTAAAGCAATTATGAATTGACTGTAATGCATGCAGATTACTGATCGCTCATGCACAAAATTAATTTACTCTGCCAGCAATTTCAGACACTGAACTTCAGCTGGTGACTCACAGCTTTGCGTAAATGATTCTACAGAAAACCGGTGAAATAGTAAACCTTCAAGACACATTTTTCTTTAACAGGATCGTCATTGTTGTTACTCCTTATAAGGAAACTTTGCCAGTGAAAAAGAAAACACTCCCACACAAACACGGGCAATTTAACTGGATACCTTTTATGAGGTATATACCTGATGTATTATACCTGATGTATTTATTATGATTACACTTAATTACAGAAAAAAAAAAAAAAAATAAAAGAAAATCACACAGGCAGAGGTGCACTAGAGAAGCTGAGAGCAAAACCTTACCAGGTTCCTTGTCCAAGAGTCACTGGGTCATCTCTGCAGGTGCTGCATGCAAACTGCTGCAGGTCTAGTGACAGTGGCTGGAGGATGCAGCCCAGGAGGAGAAGCTATAAAACTCAGAGCGGTCCTTAAAAGATAGAAGCCCTTCTGAAACCACTGGCTGATTGTGAAACAGGCCAATTCAGTCAAACCAATGAACATTCTTACTTTGCAATCAATAAAGTAGGCTTAAGTCTGATGAAATAGTTGAAAACTGCATGGAAATCATAGAATCTTAGAAAGGTTTGGACTGGAAAGGACCTTAAAAGTTCCCTAGACGTCCTTCCCAAATCTTGGTCAGCTGTACTAAATTATTCAAAACAGTTGCAGACAAGACTGCCAGGGACCCCTCTCAAACCATTCCATGTACCAACACAAGCACAGTTGCTCTCCAATGTCAGGGAAGCAGCAGATCCACTATATATACACAAAGGCCATTTGTCAGGAACTTATGGATGTTAAGAAGCTTGGGAAGCTAACCTTGGAACTCAGGAGCTCTCTGCCCAAAGAAGCACCCAGCCATCTGAATAAATAGGGATTGTTGGCTTGACATAGGAACCTTACAACTGGTGACACTGTCAGGAGAGGGAACTGACACCAAAACCCTTAGCTCCAGTTAAAGTTATGTCAAGCAGTTCAGGCTGCAGAGTTACATCAGTCAATTCCTTGGCCTTTATCATTGCCTGCCCAATACTTCCTTCAGCAGACTTGTGATGATAAATTTACTACAGTTTCATAAAATATCATGTACAATTGCTTGCTCATGAACCACATTGTGACTCTTCTACAGCAGAGACCATTACCAAGCAGGAAAAGAGTGCGCTAATTCACAGCATCTCTTCTGGGAGGGCAACCAGTGGCTGTGAACATCAAGATCAGCCCCACTGACCAGAATTCCTAATTCCCAGCTCTGAAGCAAGTGTGCTTCTGTCTATTCTATACAATACTTCTGAACGCAAGGCTTGTCCTTTTTTTACTTACTGATATCAGCCACAGCACCTGAGGCTCAATTCGTATCAAGATAAAGTCCTGCTGGCTCCAGAGAGGGTCAAGCCAGGCCCGCGGTGATGAAAGAGTGTTGGAGACCAAGTGTTCAGCCGCCTCACAATGCGGGAGTTGTTAGCAAACAATGAATCAGTTCTCTTTTATCTTTCATAAAGATCTTGCAGCAGTGCACTAAGGGAGAGGAAACATAAGAGCCACTTGGAAAGGAACAACAGCACTACAGAGTGAATGAAGCCTTCATCGCACAGCGATCCAACAAAAGCAGGATTCCATGGCCGTGGCAGAGGAGTAGCAGCTCAGCGGCGCTGCAGCCCTACAGGTATATACCTTCAGGCAATTACATAAGCCGAGGTGTCACAGGATCCAGTGCAGATAATTGAAGGGGACCCTTATGGAGACAAAGCATAGGACAACTCTTTGTTCTACGGATCTGCAAATACTTCGCATCAGCAAACAGGTTAAAATATCGCGGGGTCTTCTTGTTTCTGTGTCCCGTGTGTGTGCACTCGCTGTCTGGGGCTCAGGCAGGGACCACGGGCAAGGACTTGACCTTAAATACAACCCTTGGCCAAAGCTGAGTTGATACCCAGAGTCCTCACACTCACCCCACAAATGTGCCCAGAATGAAGCAGAGGCACAGTCCTTATTTATCTGGAAAAGAGAGAGAGGCAAGTGTGCAATGCCGGTGGGAAATGCTGGGAAATACCTGTGGAAGCGCTGCTGGCCGAAAGGTGGGTGAGTATGATACTGCTGAGGACAGCAAGTACTGATTTTACTGAGTCAAATGGAATTTGGTGGGACTTGCCCACTAGACAGGAAGTCCTGGAGACTAGATCCAGGCATTACTGTACTTACACCACATGTCTGGTGGTATCCATTTTAAAGGCAACTGTGGCAAATGTGACCACAACTTTACATTATCTTAGCTCTCCCCATTTTCTGCCATCTTCCTGACAACTCTAGCTCAGGAGGAGCTAAGAAGGACAGAAACCAACCCAGGGAATTTAGCAGTTCAGGCAATTAACACATCGAATATGTTTTCTGTCTCTCTGTCTATCTAGCCATTCATTCATCCATCCATCCCTTCGTTTTCAGGTACAGTCTACAGAGGAGGGCACGGTTGAATTGGGTCAGTCAGGAGATGGGACAGGTGATAATCTGGGACTTCCCTTGTCCTCTGACTTCTACCCAGGCAGAAGTTGAACCCCACTTGAGTGGTACTTTCACTCAAGCTCAAGTGGCTCTTGCTTGACTCTACACTTAGCCCAGGCTGTCCAGTAAGAACTCTCTACCTTTGTCTGAGACATAGATGTCTTCGCTGGCCTGGGGCCACACTTGTTTATGTGAAAAACACGTAAGTGGACTAAAGGTATAAGAACAAGCAGTCTTTAAAGGATGTACCTACTTTACTGAGTAGAAGAGAGCTCAGGAGGGAGACAGCTCAGGTACTGAATCCCCCAAGCAGTTGCCCACACTCTGAGCTCATTCCCTGGCTCCAATCTGGATGTCCTCAGCTATCTCTTTTCAAGAGAAATCTCCTACAGAAGGACTAGCCCTGAGTGTTGTGAGCACCCAGAGCAGCATGGCAGTGAGGCTGGGGTATGTCTCCAGCAGTATTTAGTCTCCAGAATTACTCATCTAGTCTCCACTGTGTTTAGCAGTATGGAAAAAGCTGTGCAGAATCTGGGTGTTCAGTATATGGATTACTGATCCAGCCTCGTCATGAGCATATCCTTAGACTTCCAGAGCGAAAAAGGGAGTTAGAAGTAAGGAAGTAAGATACAAAGTTGTTCATGATCCTGAAAATGGAATAGGGTTGAAAGCCCGCAGAGGAATCAAGAAGTAAAAATAGAGGTGAGGCTACCTGCATAAAAGTTTGAGAAGCAGTGATTCAGGTAAGTCCTAACTAGGACTTACCAGGTTTTCTGGGCTGAAAGCAAATGTATTGCTCCTTGGAGAGAGATGTGCAGTGTTTCCAATCCCTGATCCCTGAACAGGTTTTTATCAAGTCAAAGGCAACTTGAGTTCACTCCTTCTCCATTGGGAACAAAAAGTGACATGAGAACCTGATGGTGGCAACTTCTCTAAAATCACTGATTGGATCTTAACTAAGAGTCATATAACAATGCCTTCTGTTCAGGAGAGATTTTCCACAGCTGGTTGATTTGGTTGTGTGCCACTGCCCAAGATGTGAAGCTGGAAATGTTAAAGCCTAACTCAAACTCTTCTTCTTTGATGTTCAGGCAATACCTTGAATGTGTTCCCCAGGAACTGAGAGTTAAAAGGGTTTTGGAAAGTTCAGCTCCCAACAGGTAGTAAGACCCAGAGGAGCATCTCTTCTGCATGGAGAAGCCTTCCTCCTTCTTCTTCATAGCTGCTTACATTTTCTTTCTCTCCATTCTTTTAGTACCTTCCCTACAAACAAGAACATAGTGATGCTCTGCCCACTTCTTTGGGCTTCTTTGGATGACTCAGAAGCACCGTGTGTAATTTTATGACTTAAAAGATAAAGAGGGAAGGGCAAAGCTCTACCACTGTTACTGTACTTCAAGCTGTAATTGGGTGCAAGTACTTGCAAATATCAAGGCCATCTTTGGAAACAATGATGTGTAATGGCTCTCCTAGCTATGTCCCGTTTGTCCAGTGGAACATAACGGCTAAATCAATGTAAAGTGTCATGCATTTCTTTTTTCTGCTCTCCCTGGGGCTGTTCTTTCCAGTTACGTATGTTCAGCTTTGATCTCTAGAAAAATCAATGAAGATTTAGTTGTTCTCAAAAAACCCCAAGCTAAAAATTTAAAGCATTTTCTGTCATCTTGGTGTGGAATATGTAATCCCTCTCCCTCTCAGGTACCCTTCAGAGCACGTGACTTAGCAAGCTTTTGTGAAATAAGCAGTAGCATAAAAAGAAGTTTTTACTTAAATGGGTTTTTTCTTGAATCTCCTTCCTCACCATAATCAGTGAAGTTTTATTATTTGTACTCTCATAAAAGAAACACTACTACTTTGCTGTTCCTGAAAAATAAAGGCAGTTTTCACTCCCAGCAAAATGAAATGAAAAAAGAGTTGACTTCTCTATTCATCCTTTGACATTCTCTTTGTGACAAACCCTGGTTTTCAGTTCACTTCTGCACAATAGAGATGCCCATGATGCAGTTAGCCAATGACTGCAAGAAGACAAGGCATAGCTATCAGACTGGATGGGGGAATAATCTGAAAATAATAAAAAAAATGAGACAGCACACTAAGCGCAAACCAAAATATTTCTATGTCTACACAAAAAATAAAACTTTACAGAAGATGTAGGAATGCATTTGCAATAAAACCTTCATTTCAGCACCCAGGTCTTCGCAGTGGCTCTTGCTTCCAGAACAACTTTCCCTACTTTATAAAGGTCAGATACTACAACCAGTAAAATAATGCCTTACTTCTCAAGCCCCCTTGAGAAGCAGTAAAGTTTCATACCCTCAGATGATATAATTCTGCTCTCATTGCAGAAAAACCTACGATTTTCAGGAACGATGGAACACCATCAGAACATCTCTCAGCAAAGCGCGGCAGGGGCCTTGGGGGCTAAAGGCATGGCAGCCAGAAAGTTTTGGCATCACAGCTCACAGGCTGACTGCTCAATGAAGCAGTGGGAACACTGAGCAATCCGGGGCAAACGAAGCAATTCGCTGCCATTTTGGAAAGTGCTTGGTTCTGATTTTAGCAGCTCAAATACCAAATCTCCCTGGATATCATAAAGTCAAAACACCTGCTTAGGAGCAAAAGGGTTTCAACAGGTAGAAGGTAAAAGCTGTGAAAAGTACCTTTGTGGCACCTCTTGGCCCATTCCTGTGATTTATATATTCTTCCTGTGAGTTGTGTGGAAGTTTTGGAGTTTTGCGTTGCAAACAGAAGCAGACTGAAGCAAATTCAACAGCCCAGTTCAACCAGTTTCTTGCACTTCTTCTGAGGAAGGAAAGAAGACAAATCCTCCTGCAGTGTGGTGGTGGGGGGGTGTATCAGCACATCAGCTGGGTTAGTGCTGACACTGCCAACCAGGCAGGATGCAGAACCAGGCACAGCCATTCTGGTGCTGATCACACCTGCTGTGCCCCAAGCACCCTCATCATCTCCAGCAATGAGCTCAGTGATGGCGATGAGTTTACTTGGGTCTGGTAGGAAGAATGTGTAACCCCATTTTTGCAGGAAAAAAAAAAAAAGAAAGCTCTTTATCTGCAGCTGCTCGGCAAATGATGTCATCAAGACTGTTTCATTGCTTTAAGTGGAAAATATTTTTGTCAAGCATCTTCCCCGACTCTTTTGTAAGAACAGACCGCACGGGGGGGAGATTGCCAGGAACCGACGCACACCTACATCTGTGGTCACCGGTGCCATCGTCATAGCTCTCGTGAGCAGAGGATAACAAAGGGGAGCTTGAGAACTGAAAAGGCTTTTAGTAATGCCACTCATCAAACACAATGTCCTTGCAGGCCGTTTATGGGGAGCAGGTAAGCCAGGAAATGAAGCTGGAAGGTATGGAGCGTTTGGCTCTGTAAGAAAGCGCAATAGCCCATGGCATCTTGTCCGGGTTTATCTCGCTCTCTCTCCCATCTTCTCTGGCTCAGCCAAGCGTCACCAGCCACACTGCAGGAATCACCGGGTACTTTTCTTAAAAGCCACAAGCCAGCTTCAACTTGACTGGTGTCTTCGGAGTGACCTGAGGGAAGTTAAACCAGCAGATTAGATTCTCTCCTCATCTGACCAGCAGAAATTTCTGGAGTGAAAACTGAAGAAACCCTGGCATATCAGAGGTGGCTCTGAGGACGGGTCAAGCACACAGGAGTTTGAAACACAGTGTTTGAGATTGCCTAATACAAGTGAGATTTCTGAAGAAAGAAATAAGTTTTGGCCAGCACTCAAGACTGTACTGGGATGTGTGTGGGGCAGAGCACAAAGGCTCAAGTAAACCTGCTGCTTTCCAGGCCTTGGTGTCCTGGCTGGGCAGGTGTGGAGGATGTCCCTGCGGATGTATGCAAAATGCTTCTCTCTTCCAGAAGGCTCCTGGAGGATGCCCTGGTGAGACCCCTTCCCTCTGAAAGACCACGACAGGTCTGTCGGCAGGGGATGACAGCACCTCCTTTCCACCTGGCTGGACCATCCATCACCCATTCAGGCCACTGCAGCAGAGACAAATCCAATTACGTGCTGACCCACCAGCTCCTCCATTCATCTCCTTCTGCGGGGGAAAAAAACATCCACACCAACCTATGCAGCAAAAACCACCACCCCCCTAATAGCTCACATTTGGGAATATTGAGAGTACAGGGTACCCTGCTCTGCCTGGGCTGGAGGGGTGATGTCCAGTCTCTTGGCACAAACAAGGGCAGGAAGGAGAGCCAGCACCCCAGCAAGGGGTGTGGGGACAGGGATGGGGGCAGGGATGGGCAGGGAGTACAGGCTGTGTGGTGGTTCTGCACCCCACCACAGGAGTTGTCCCCAGCAGGCCTGGAGCCCGTGCCTCTGCTTGATGAGGAGCTCAGCAGAAAACGTTAGCTACACAGAACTCAGCAGAGGTTTAAGACCGCATTATACACACAAAACCAGTACATGCTAACAAGATGAGACTATATATTTATTATATGCTGGAAAAAAGGAAAAAACAGTCTTTACAAAAGACCTTGTAACTTTCTCTTGTGCTCTTTCTTTTGTGTTCAGCTTAAGCTGTCACATGCTGTCTCTGTGAGGTTGGGGACAGACAGCAAGATCCCCACCTTGGGCCACCACACAGCCAAGGGTACTCCCTGCCACAGCAAAAGCTCTTGCTCAGGTGCACTGATGTTCCTGGGCTCGGTGTTAGCCTGTGCACAGAGGAAAATAAGACTCAGCAACTCCTTTCTGAGCATTATAAATTTCTGGTGGAGACGGATCCTACCAGCCCTGGGGTAAGAGCCTCCCATGTTGTTCACATGTCATTGATGCCTATAAGCACTTACTGAGCTCATTTTAGGAGACAGGACTAATGCCCACATCCCACCCTCTTTAGAGGCTCATTTCACTGGGCCAGGGCTAAGCAGTGCCAGTAGCTCCCGTCCTCCTCGGTGCGACCTGCCCCAGGCAGCAGCCCCCAGCTAGTGTGCAGCCTTGGGCACACAAGGCTTCTGCTTCCTCCTCCCTCAGCTGTCTGCTTGGGCTCTCCTAGCTGAGCACAGCCCTCTGCCCCATGCTGATTGATAGCAACAAGGGCCTAGGTTCAAATTAGAGCTGTTGATAGCAGCAACTTGCTCAAGCCTCCGAGCACAGCCCCAAGGAGATTAAACAAAGCTGTCAGAGTCGCCAGTGGGCAACATTTCCGACAAGCATAAGGGATGAATCAATCAAATTTCCTCAATCCTGGAGGAAGAGGGCAACAGGAGAGCAAGCAGATGATGTACAGTAACCAGCATTTCCTGTCCCAAAGCACACCAACCCCCGTCTGGAACTCTCAAGAGCTGCAGCTCACAGATTTCCATGACTCAATGATTTTGGCTGATACCACTTTCTTCAGCTCACTCCAATGGATTGCATGGCCATTTTCTTAAAGTACAGAAAAGCTGGAGAAGGGAGAAAAATCACCACAAGCCATCCTTCCTCTTTCCTAATTCTTTCTCCACATTAGTAGATTGATTTAAAAATCATACCATTTAAAATATAAGCTTTGGAGCTCAGGATGTTCTCTAATTTTCTGAGCCTTTGGGTCACATTAGATCATAGCCCATCACTTTTCTTTTAGTGTGTGAAGGTTAGAAATTTGCATTGAATGACAGGAGAGATTTGTCTCCAGGAGCCGAGGGTTTTAAAGTAAAAGTCACACCACAGGACTTGAGCTGTAAAAGCAAAAATTTATGACATTAGAAATAATTTAGAAAAATCAGTAAGAAAAGTCTAGCCTGCCTTTCATTTCTGGTGAGGAAAGTGGCATTTTCTTGAGAGCAGCAGCAAAGACTACATGAATCTATCTTTATTTTTCAGACAGAAGAATCTGTCTGTAGTTGTCAGTAATAAAATCTTCTCTCAGACTACCTGCTTGTGGATGGATTATACAGAGTTTATCAGGAGAAGAAGAGGAACGTAAGAAATAGAAATAAAATATAAGATATAAAAGTCTTCCAAGTTTCCATTTGCTTTGGGAAATCATTCATTAAGGCATTTGATGCCACAAAGTGTCCTTAGGACTAAAATTGGCATTGACAAACTTCAGGAGGCCTCCTGAGGCTTCCCCATTTTAAATGTTGCTTAAATAGTATAAACTATTACAGCAGTTGTGTTGTACTGCTTGAGGGCACACTGTTATATGTACAATACTTGCCCCCCCAAAAAAACATCATCTTCCCTATCCCCACCCTTTGCAATGTGCAAAACACTATCCCAGAACTAGATCCCACCTGGATTACAGTTTTGCAGCAAATTCTGAGTGTTCACTGGGAACTAAAACAAAGCAGTGAACATCCATGGGTTAATATTTTTACAAACCACTTTTGAAGAGCTGTGGAACTGTACATTGCACAAGCTCATCAAGGAACAGGCTGATTTCATTAGGTAATGTGGAGGTTTAGGGGTGGTTTTGCTTTTCTCACATCTGGTTTTAGCTAACTGGGGCAGAAATTTGTGACTTGGGATGGCTGTGAGTGTCCTTAACTGTGGGTCCCATGGGGTAAACCTGACCTGCAGGAGGGCTGGGGAAGAGTGGATGTGATTAGATGTCCCTGTTTTCTTCTGGAAATGCACATGCTGAAGTGAAGAGCTTCAGTCCAGGTTTGACTGAAGGTTTTGGGGAAGACAAGGGTGGACAGCACAGGTGGGAGCAGCTTCCAGTAGCCCTTGGAGCCTCCCCTGGGGAGCCAAGCTGCACCCTGAGCACCGGTGCTTTCCTCTCCAGCGAGTACAGAGCCCCACGTCCCACACTTGATAGCAACTGATGAGGTGGTGCAACCTTCCCATGGCATGCTGCTGAGCTGGAGATGGAGGAGGTGCCCTGACCACAGGACCACAGGGCACAGCTGTGCTGCTTTTTCATATGGGGAGGACAAAAGGGAGTTACTGCTGAGAGTGGAAATTATGACAATTATACCAGATTTCTGCTGGTATTTGCTGAGTGATCTCTAAATGAAGTCATCTAAAATGCTCCCTGGCAATGTTTGAGCCGCTGCTGATGGTCATGCTTGAGAGCATGGCTTCCCTGCTAGATGGGAGCTGCTCCAACAGACAAAGGGAGGTGGCCAGTTCCATCTCACCCACCAGTATTCCCAATGCTGGTGGTGGGCGGCCATGCTGGGGGGAGACTTGTTCTGGTTTGTATTTCCAGCTCCCTTTCAAGATCAGCATTCCCTGCATTTCTCTGGGTCCTCCAGGAAGGAGCTGGTGGGTGGGTGGGCAGCCTTCAGCCCCATTCCCCATGGGAGGACAACAGCCCCTTTCCCCAAGGAGCTTGTGTGCTCACACTAGCGTGACCCCGTTGTTTTTCAAACCATGAAGAGATGGATCTGCTGACCATGAAGATATGAAGGAATGAAATGCATTTTTCTGGACCAGAAAATGGGAGCGTCAGAGAGAGCCCTTGAGGACCTGGTCATGTGGAGAAAGAAGCTGAAATGAGCAGAGATGACTGAACAAGGCAGATGGTACATTGAAGAGATGACAAAAAACTGGGGCTGAGCAGGGCTTAGGAATTCATCCAGCTTTTCCAGACCCAGAACAGGAATACCTAACCCCACTGCCCTCTTCTTTCTTCTTAAAAAATTCTGAAGAGTGAGATTGTATGGGATTGCTGTGTTTCTTTTCCGGACCTAACTGCCCAGACTCTTAGAAATTATGTTCAAATGTCTTGCCTAAATCCCCATGCTGCAGCTTTATATCCATTATTTGCTGTCTTCTCTACAGCTGACATGAAGGAGACAAGACAAGCCCCGCAGAGAGGGAGCTGAGCTGTCGAAATGCCTGAGGGCAGGAGGGTTCCTCAGCACTGTGCCTGTGGTTCTCAGAAATGAGGTGAGATCTGAGGTGGTGCCATGGACCCAAAGTGCAAACAGATGGGGGGCTGCAGTCTGGAGGTGGGATGCCAAGGAGGAATGCTTGTGACCTGACACCCTAAATCCAGCTGAGGGCCTGGGAGATCAGAGAAGAGTAACAGTGGCCCAGGGAGTATGAAAATGACAGCTTAGGAGCAAACCATCCCCTTGTGCAGCATGTTGTCTGAGCAAGTATCTTCTCAATTAACTGACATGCAAAATAAGAGATAACGTCTGGAAACACAACCAAAAGGAGCCTACAAGCGTCGTTCATTCACTCTAGGATGAAATCAGAAAGGACAAAGCCCACCTGGAGCTTAGACTGCATGGGACAGGAAGAAACGTGAAGGACGGATGCTGCACGTGTCTGAGCAGCAAAAGCAAACGGGGAGAAATTGTGAGTCCATGGACGGACGTGTGAGCCAACCCACTGACAGATGATAAGCAAAAAGACCAAAGCATTTAATGCTTTTTATTTGCATACATTTTCATTGGCAAGGCTTACCCTCACACCTTCATGTATCCAGCATGATTTGAGAAGAAGGGGAACAACCAATAGGAGGAGCAACAGATGGAGGTCTACTCTGAGAAGCTGTAAGTGTTCAGATTCAGGTGAGCAGATGGGATTCACCTGAGGGTGCTGATGTGACCTCGTGGCTGCTGTCCATCATCAGAAACTCTCACTGATCAGAAACAGCTCTGATAGCTGGAAATTCTCCCGCAGCATTTTCATGCAAAACCTGAGCAAACACAAATTGGATGAACAAATTGTTAGATGGATTGAAAGTTAGCTGGACCAAAAATTAGCTGGACCATTAGGTCAAAGAATAATAATCAATGCTGTGATGGGCCATCTGGCAGCCAGTAATGAACAGAGGACCCCAGGGAATGACACAGGAGCTGATATTGTTCAATATTTTCATCAGTCATCAGGCTGATGACACAGAGGGCACTTTCAGCACATTTACAGATGGTAATAGATTAGAAGTAATGACAGCCATCTCCATTTGGCAGAGCTGGCAGAGAGGCAGTCCAGAGGGACCTTGAGAAACTTGGGATGTTTGACAATAGAAATCCCACGGCGTTCAACGAGATCAGTGCAAACCCTGTGCTTTGGTGTAGGATGGCATCCTTCTGCCTACATAACAGCCATGCAGGAAAGGACCTGGGCTTTGCTATGAGACCTCTGGGAGAATTCAGTGCAAATGAAGCAAACAATATTCTGGAGATGCATTCTGAGCAATGCAACCGGCAGTCGATGGGTAGGTATTGCTCCCTTTCTGCTCAGTGCTGGTAAACCTGCCCCAGAAGTGTTGTCCCATTTAGGACCTGCAGTTCAATAGCTCATTCAGAAACTGGAGAAACTCCACAGGATGGTCAGTGGCCTAGAGCACATGAGCCACAAAGAGATGCTGAGGGACATGGATTTGGGTAGTCTGGCAAAGAGGTGGCTTAGGAGAGGTCTAAAATCAGCCTGAACCTGCATGAAGGGGAATAACAAATACAGTAGAGCCAAACTCTCTGCATTAGTGGCAAGCTGTACAGAAAAACCCTGATCTTCACTGGAGTGAACAGGTTTGTCTCTTCAGGGGCCTGAAGGAGGGTCATGGAGTGGACCCCTGTGGTGGAATTCTGACCACCTACTCCAGCTGATAGCTCACTGCCTTAGCTCTTCCATGGGTGGCCCCAGCCAGCTCCTTCCAAGCACTGCCCTGGGAACAGCTCGTTCCCACAAGCTGTCTCCCAAAAGACAGCTTGGATGGGGTGGTGCTGGGTCCTGCCCATACAACCTTTAACAGGACCCTATTGAGCATTGCACTCAAAAATGCCTCCATGAGCCTCGTGCAAGAAATCACAAAGCCTGTTTTGCATGCTAAAAATACTACTCTTATGGGCTCAAACACAGCTCTCAAATAATTTTGGGTATTTTGAAGTGCAGGGGGAAAGAAAAAAAGGAAAAAAAAAAGAATCATTAAGGACCTGAGTATCCCAGAAGGCCCAGAAGAGTCCCAGGACTGAATATTATTTCATGTAGACCTGCCTAATCTAGGGGAAATTAGCGTTAAGTAGAGTGGGTATGGATCAGTCCACTGGATGTTGGGACTGGGATTCAGTCTCCAGCTCTCTTTCAGCTGGCAGCATAGGCACAACGGTGGAGACTTTCAGTCAGTTGCTAGGAGGAACCTCCCCAGTGTCTAAGGCATGTCTGCCAGCTCAGCTCCCTACTGGGAGGATGCTGAAGATCAGGAAGGGCACGAGCAGCGAGTGGAGCCCACTGTGTTGCCTCCAGGTAAGCAAGAAGCTTTTGCAATTACCAGTTCCCATCGTACAGCACTCAGGTACGTGCCTGGGTGGTGTGGCTGGGAGCAGAACTGACATCTCCTTACCTCTCCTCTGCCGTGTCCACATGAAGGTGGGCCCCTGAAAATCCCAGTTTCCTCCTGTGTTTTTCCTTTACTGTGCAAGAGGACAATGCAGCCAGCAAGACAGCTCACGGCCCAGGTTAAAATAACTCATTTCTGCTTCATTATATTTTATCAGCTTCATATCTGAATGTCTCATTAAAATACACAAATAGATTATAATGCCTTCTAAGCAAGCTCAATCAGAAATCCCTGAAACAATCAAAAGCCTGGGAAAACAATTCATTGCATTTGATGCATCAGTTCTTGGAATTGCAGCTATATTAGGCAATACGTCTTTGTTCACTCGCATTAAGCTAATTGGATGCATATTTATTGTGCAGCATCCAGGCAAAATCAAAGGAGTCGGTTTCACTACCGAGATGGTAATTTTGCATAAGAAATATGGACAGGTTTACATCAGACTATTAATGCTATTTCATTATTCAACACCAGAGCTAAAATTAGGAGTCACCTCAACAACCAGATGCATATTTTATCTTCAAGGTATGAGCCTGAATTAGCACAGACCTCTGCCTCCTGCCAATAGCCCTTAATTCTAGACAGGCTCTTCTACAGCAGGGTCATTGGCATGAGAGAGGCACAGGAGACTCGACTAACTCTCATGTTTGTATCTTCCTGTTTAAATAGTGAAGGGTCACCAGAAGTCACACTCCATCTGCATCTATTTGCTATGTGCTGAAAACACATGAGCATCCAGATATGACATTTTATAAACATTTTTTAAGAGCAAATCCCTTACTGGTACCTGTTTGAAGGAAATGGAGCCCGCCTGCACCTGACCGAGCTCACTGCAGAGGCACCAGTGCTTTCCTGAGGCCTTCCATAAACAACACAGCCTCTTTCCCCCTGCTGTGTGGCTGAGGGATGGGGAGCCCCTCGCACAGAGCAGGTGCTGTAGCCCATCTGCACATTCTAATAACAGCCAAAGCCTTGTTGTGCAACAGCCACAAACCAGCCCATTAGGAGGCTTTTTAATAGGCCATATGTGAGCAGCACTTGGGCAGATGTAAAATTTCCCTCTTGACTAATGCTATGCTTTAAGTACCTTTAATCTGCAGGGACATTGCCACTTGAATGGGATGCTGGGCACCTTGAAGAACGCAACAAACCCAAGCAGAGCTCTCTGGTTTAGCCTCTATATGCTGTCTGAGGCATGAAGGGGTAAGAGAAAGGGTAAAAAAAAATCATAATTCTGATATAAAATCCTCAAATGCTCCTCCTGTCTGTACTGATAGAGTGGTTACTTCATGTCTAAAGCCCGGGCCAGCTTTTCCCCAACTCAGCTCAGAGGCTTGAAGATGGTGAAGAATGAAAAAATACTGTAAGTCTGGACCATGGACTTATCTCCTCATTGCTGGGGAGCACAGCCCGGGGGTGGCTGCCCACAATGGGGGCATTGTGCAGGGTGGTTTCTCCCTGTGGAGGAGCAAAATGGTCTATCTCAGACACATCTCCTTTTCAGAAGCTGCTGAGACGTCTCAGTTGAGGTGAGGGGAGTCTACCCAGCCATGGGCAGGACCCGGGGTAACCCCTGGGGGCTGGGGGGCAGCTGCCCTTGTCACTGCCACTGGGCACACTGGGGTGACAGCCAGGCCTTTTCTTCCTCAGCATCTGAGTGCAACCAATGAATTTTCACCCAAATCAGCCTAAACACATCCATATTTATTGCCTGCTGTTTTGTTACAGGAAGGCAGCACCTCCTTATCTGCTTCAGATCCTAAGGGGCTGTCAATACCACGCTGCTGTCGCTATGGTTTCTCCATGATCTCTGCTCTCCTTGGGCTTCTGCCAGATCTGTCTTCTAGGGTTAAAAAGGACGTTTGGACTTCTTAATACCAAAAAGAAATGGGATCGTAGAGAGGTCTGCTTGCTGAGTGTGGTTCAGATCAAACCACCAAGCTCTTAAAAGGCTCATGGAAGGGTTCAGGCTCTGAGCCCCACACAACAGGCACATTACTTTGCCTGCTCTGGGATTTGTTTGCAGGAGTGGAAGGAAGTATCAGCTGCAGGACCAGAGTCTGTAATTCACCTCACTGCCCCAGCTGGGGGAGAGTGTAGTCCCCTCTGCTCTGAGCTGCTCCCAGAAACAAGGTTTGTTGATATTGGCTTACCATCCTAAGGGGTAAAATTACTATGAAATGTTTACAGGGACCATTTGAAACCTGAGAAGAGGATGTTTTTAGTAATGCAGAAAGAGCCAAATACCTTAGAAGAGAAATATTCCAGCTTTAAGGATTAATTACTGCTTCCCAGTAATGCAGGCTGACAAATAACCTTGCGCAATTTCCCGGACAGATACATTTTAATGGAAATGTTGTGCACAGGTCAAGAGCAAAATATAGTTACTGAACCATGACCCCACAAGCTTGAGCACATGGGTACCTCTGCCCAAAAACTTGCCCAGCAAAGCCCAAAGAACAGAGCATGGGGCTGAAGCAGCCACCTCTACCCAGCAGCTCACACCGTGAGGGTCTCTGGTGAGGATTGCTCCTAGGGCTGGTTATTTTCTGTCACAAAGGAAAAATGCGGATAGCAAACAACCAAGTGCATTTTTCAAAACAGCATCTATGACATCTATGAAGCTCTATAATCATTATGCAAAATTCACTGTGCAGCTTTTCAGTTGTAAATCAAGTATCACAGGGCACCGAAATGAAAGCTCAATCTCCATATCCTAATTTTTCTTTTGGTAGTGTGGGAAGATAGTATAAAGCTGATAATGCTCCACAATATACACTGGCATAACGAGTCACAATATACATTTATAGTTCTTTCAGTCAAAAGCATCAACCATTGAATGTAGTAAGAAAACTTCATGAACCAATTCTCTCAAAACCATTTTCAATAAAAAGGTTTTTTCCTTCTCCTTCTTTTTAGATAGGTGAAATGAGGAGAGTGGGGGAAGAGCAAGTCTGAGAATCAATAGGGAAATCTGAATTGTCATTAATTACCCCAGACCCAATCTGAGCTGCTGTTTTGTGAGCCATGCTCTCATAACACTCAGAACAAGCTTTTCAGGGATGTCACTGCAGGTACCTCAGGGACACAGCTCTTTGGAGTGTGGCATGTAGTACAGTGCAGTGACCCAACAACAGCATCACCCCCAACGATATTGCTCCTAGGACAACAGGCTTTGGATCCTCCCTTCAGGAGAAGCTGAAGAGATCCTGCTGCCGTACTGGTGTGAATCACCAGGGGTCATGCGCCAAGTGCAACTGCCACAAAAGGTCACCTTTGCCTAAGGGACTTTATTCTGAATCTGTTCAGACCTTCCATTCACCAAAAGATAATGAAGTCCCGCAAGAATAAAATTGTTTTATAGGACATCCAGGCATGGGATGCAGATTTGTTTCTAGTCATCCATCCATCCATCCATCCATCCATCCATCCATCCATCCATCCATCCATCCATATCTCAGTCACTTTTGTTCCCTGTCTGAAGCTTGAACACAGCTCTTGCCCATGGTGTGAACACAGTCCTTGCTCACAGTCTGCCTTGTCCACAGTCCTTCATACAAACAAACCACAGGATAGAGCATGAGCCTGCAGCACTGACCCTTTCCTGTGCTGAGAGCCAAGTCCCCATCAAGAGACAGTGAGGAAGCAGCTTGGGTCCAGGTGCTCAAGTGGGAGAGAAAATAAAGGGGATATCCATAAAGCTTTTTGAAGAAAACATCCCTTTCTCTGTCTAGGGATGTGCAGCTTCTGAGCTGAAGTGCACAGAACAGGTTGATGGCAGCTGCTATTTTAAAATTCATGAAGTCTTAAAGCATTACTGGATGATTTCAGAGCTTGGAGATAAGTAGACAAAATAGTCCAACAGGGGGGAGATGCTGATGTAGTAGCAGCCATAATAGTGTGTGATGCCGCACACATCGCTGCTTCTGAAAACCCACTCATCCATCTTGTCAGGGAAAATTGCTGTGATTCTGTTTCATAGCGGAGGTGGTGGGAGGAAAGAGGCAGAAGCATATTTTCCTCTGATCAAGGAGAAAGGCCAGGCTATGCACCATTTACCCTTCTGAAGCCACTCTGCCCTCTGCGTGAAGGGCATAGAGACTGGGGACGGCACATATTCAGTAGGGAGGGCGTAAGTGGCCGTGGCCCAGGAGAAACAAGGCTTTGGAACTCCCCTGCTAGTACCTGAGAGATGCTCTGCCCTCCCTGCCCTGCTGTGCCCCTCTTTGTTCATTCAGGACTGAAGAAAATGCTGGGGCCAAATGAGCTGGGAGCCAGCGGGTTCTTCTTGTACTTTATCTGTCAGCTCAGGGTCGAAAACTTCTGGGTGAGAGTAGATCTGTGCCAGCCAGGGAAAATTCAGACAAACAGCAGAAATGCCTAATTTATGCACCTGTACCCAAAAGTGTTATCCAGAGTGGACAACAAAGTTATCCAAAGCAGCTGCTGTCTTAGGCTGGAGGCAAATCAGAGCAGCCTTCCCTCCCTGCCTTGGGCATGCTCTAGTCAGCCATATTCTTCATTTCATCCCTGAGGGACTCATCCTGCTCCTGACATGTGGCTGAAGCAGCCCAATAGCACAAGAAGTGTGGGGTGGAGACAGGAGGATTTGCACCTTGACCTGAGCATGGGTGCCTATATAGCAAGAGCCATCTCTAGCTTTTTCCTCATGAGAGAAAGAGATGGGGAAATGACAGTATTTATCCTCCTGCTCCTGCCCATCCCCGTCCCTCAAGTGCCCACTGCTTCCTGCACAAACTCTCCCCCTGTACCACAGTGGGGACCCAAGCTCCTGCTTTGCCAGGGGCTGTGGGAGGCACCTAAGTCAGTGCCTAATGTGATTTTTCACCTGGCCCTTGAGAACCATGGTGAGATGCAGACCTGTCCAGCACACATTGTCTGCCCCTTTAGTATATTTTGTACCCATGTGTGCACTGAACATCTTTCGCAACTTGCTTGGTAGAACTCTGTACCAGATACATGAGTAGGAAACAATTTCCAAAGATAAAAGTTACAGGTTAAAAAACAACCAAAACTGCACCAGAGTGGTATTTTCTCTTGAAAACAATTTGTTATCCTGGTTCCAAGATGGTGAAATGTTTCACAAATATCCCACCTGTGATTTTTCAACTCCTCTTCAAATTTCCCCATGGACACATGGTCCATATGGTGAGTTCAAGTCTGCCAGGGATGTGCTCGTTCTCACCAACTCCATCATCCTGCTCCCCTCAAGCCCAGAGTCCTGGGCCTGGCAGAGCAACTCTCACAGTGAAGAAAGATTTGACACGTGTTAAATATTGTATTAACACATTTAAACAGTACTTTGGTTTTTCCAGGCTGACACCGTGCTTCTGACATGAATTAACTCTGAGAGTTTTGGACCCAGCTTGCAGTCCCAGTTCCAGTCTGTTCCTGCAGGTCTGGGTACCAGCCCTCCTGTGCCCTTTGGTAGGGCAGCACAGGGCCTGCAGGGAAGAGACGCACAGGCGACATGCCTGGACCGAAGATGTGCGCATAGCCCTGGGTGGGGAACGGCGCTGCTGGCATCCCACAGCCCTGCCCAGGGCTCACACAGGCCTCTGGTGCTTCTGCACAGAGCGTCACCTTCAACTGGCTCACTCACCCTTCCCTCAATTACCACCATCAGGAAGACTCATCTGCAGATAAAGAGTGGAGAGTTAGTGCCACTAAACGCAAGGCACAGCACCTACCTGCCTTTCCTAACACAAGAGGAGAAGAAAGTGGTCTTTGGACTTAATCTAGGAGATTTTATAAAATAAAATCCTATTGGAGCTGCTCTTGAGTGAGGACAGCGAGTTTCCCCTGTACAGATGAATCCACTTCCACACTTTCTACTCACCATGGAGCAGTTTTATTTCTTACATACACAATTCAGAGGCACACTGGAAGGGCAAAACCCACATTCCATGCTCAGACATCCAGCAAACAGTTGATAAAACCCATTCTAGTATGGTTTAGAGTTTATGTGAACTAAGAGTAAAGTCAGACCTGTTTCCAATAGCTACAAAATTACCCTTGGGAAGATAAAGGTGTGATTCCTTTCAAATGTAGCTATTTTCTGTCCAGGGAACCTACGCTTCAGCCCTTCCTATCACACATCTCCAGAGAAAGCAACAGCCATCCCACACTCCTCTGCTGTGGATTGCTCAGCACTTTGTTCCACAGCAATCTGTAGGAGAAACTCAACCCTCCTGTTAAATGCTTGGGGCTCAAATGATTAATGCTGTAGAGCAGATCTCTAAAGCACATCAGAAACTGGAGCTCATTCCTAACAGCCTAGCAGCATTCAGCCTATTACAGGTGCAAGGAAAACAGCAGCTTTGAGGGAGTAAAGCAGACCTGGTAGAATTCTTACAGATGCTTTTATATTTTCATGTTTAATAGAGCTTTTTTTTTTTTTTTTTTGTCTTCTACAAAGTTTTCCACCAAGGGCTTTCCAAGCATTGTGTAAAGGCAGGTAATGATTTACATCATTAACACTCCCATTTTACAAACAGGAAACGGAGGCCTCCAAAGAAAATCATTTGAGTAGCTTAATACAGAAAATCCCAGCCCCCTCAAAAAAGAAATGGAATCGAAGCCTCCTGGCAAAAATCCCTTCCCAACTACCTCTATTTAGTTGCTATGCAGCTTTTTTTTTTTTTTCAAAATTACCCAACCAGTCAAATGAGAGAACAGCAAGGAAATTGCAAGCTTTGACATACTTACTTCTACACTGCTGGCATTAGTACAAAAATAAAGATTTTTATTAACTAGTTTACAAAAATAAATTCTATTGAGTCACGCAGGATCTCATTGGGAGGTTTACTTGACTTTGGAAGACAAAGCCTGTTTGAAACGTCTCTTTAGATCCTGCATGTTGGGAGATTTGGGCCGAGGGATGATGGATGACCGCCTCCTGTCCGTGCTGCCAGCGTGCTGTAGCTTGCTAACCTCCTTGCAAAGATACTGGAAGACATCACAGACGCCTTGGGAGTCCTCACTGGTGGAGATTTCCAAGAACAGGCTGCCCAGTTCGTTTGCCAGCTGTAGTCCCTCTTTTGCCTGTACTTGCCTGGCGTGCAGGAGGTCTGCTTTGTTCCCCACAATAATGATGGGAGTCCTGCCATCGGGGTGGACCTTGCGTATGTGCTGGTAGAGGGGCTGGACTGACTGGTAGCTGCTGTAGTCTGTGATGGAGTAGACCAGCAGGAAGCCCTCTGCCCACTTCACACACCGGGACAGGGAGTCCAGCACCTGCACGCAGTCTTCCTGCGCCTGCGGTACAACAGAGAGCACAGATTCGGCATCGGGTCATGAAAGCATAAAGGCTGTATCACGGCACCGTCAAACGGGTCCAAAGGGAAGCCTGAGCTATGTCTCAGGAGACGAAGTCTGGGCATGCAGGAAATTTGGGCTCAAAAGCTGAGCCTTTGGGTGGCAGAGAAGAACCGATCGATCTAAAGTATCTCCGTACCTGGATGCATCCCGGCGTGTCTTGTATCTGTACGGCAACGTGGTCCCCGTCCAGATGGACCAGCCGGGAGTAGAGGTTGCCTGGGGAGCAGAGAGCCGTGAGCCGCCGGACGCGGGGCCCCCGCGGCGCCCGGCCCCGCCGCCCCCCGCCTCACCTGTGTTGGGCTCGTAGTCGCCGATGAAGCGCTTGGTCAGGAACCGCACG
>VZTA01019305.1:1062370-1076743 GCA_013398855.1 Mohoua ochrocephala | reverse complement strand
CGGAGCCAACGGCCCCCCGCCCGCTCCTGCCGGCAGCACGGCCCCTCCGTGGCCGCATCCTCCCTCCGTGGCCGCGTCCCCCCGCGTTCCCAGCGCGTCCCCCCGCAGCGGCGAAGGGGCGCGGGCGCTCACCGTGCGTGCGCACAAAATGGCGCCCCGGCTGCAAAGGAAAGGGGGCGGCGCCGCGCCCGCCCTTAACAGCGGGACCTTCGCGGGGCTGCCCGCGCCGCGCCTGACGGGAAGTGCCGCGGCGGCGCCCGCCCACCCACGGGAAGGGAATGTCCTGAGGGGCAGCGACCCACGGGATGCTGATCCCGAAAAACTGCAGCGGCACAAGTCTGACCCTCTGGCTAAAGCAGACACAAACACCGGGAGGGTTCACGGCTATGCATGTGTTTTCATGGCAACGGGCAGAAAGCGATGCACAGGAAGTTCCAGCTGAACATGAGGAAGGACTTCCTTACTGTGCGGTGACCGCGCTCTGGAACAGGCTGCCCAGAGAGGCTGTGGAGTTCTCCCTCACTGGAGATACTGAAGAACCGTCTGGATACAACCCTGTGCCAAGTGCTCCGGGATGGCCCTGCCTGAGCAGGGAGGTTGGACCAGATGCCCCACTGTGGTCCCTTCCAGCCTGACCCATCCCGTGACTCTGTGAGATGGGGGTGGAAGAGGTTTGGCAGCGGCGATGTCGGGGAACAGGGAAGACGAGCTAGGTGTCTGTCACGGATCCCGAGGAGCGAGTCCTGCGGCAAGCAGCTGGCCTGCCATCCATACGGAGTTAAGTTTGGAAATGTAAAACATAAGCAGCCAGCAGGGTGTTTTGGGACAGGAAAGTAGTGCACCAACATTTAAATTCGCGGCAGTGTGAGCCTGCTGCCGCTGCTGTGTCAGTCACGGCTGCCCGGCCGGAGATCCCGGATTCCCGGGCAGGGAAGCGGGGTGGGAGAAGCATGACAACACCCGAGGCGAAGAGGCTGCGCGGGTTTGGGGTTTCTTAGTATTGTAATGAGGTTTCTCCGTATTAGGATGCCATAATCTCCAATTTGTGTGGCAGAGATTTGCACCAGATAAATAAAGCCCGGATTCTCTCCCAAGGAGCCCTTACAGTGCCAGAGGCTGCATCGGCTGCGAGGTGCCCGAGAACGGAGGGAATGGTGAGCAGGTTCCCGAGCTGGCGGAGTGACTCAGGGTGTTTGTGCATCTCCGGTACCGGAGCAGACAGGAATCACCATGGGAAACTGACTGCAGTGAGTCAAGAGAGGGCCTTCTTCCCCCGAGCTAAACATGCAGGGACGGTTCAAAACTTGTCTCAGCGAGGAGTTGCCCTACTGCAGAAATTTTTGTTTTGAATGAACGAAACACTTATTTAATTTAGGGGAGGGATGATTACTTAAAGCAGCGTATAAAAACATACTTGATCCTCTGACTAACTTCACAGTTGTACTAATGTTGTCTTGCAAAACTCGAGCCCTTTCAGACATCACTTTAAAGCAAGTTTAATATTTATGGATGGCAAGAATAGATACGGAGGATTAAATACACTATCAGGTTCTGCTTGCAGAGCTACCTGGCAGGACATGTTCTGACAGACAGGCCCCGTCTCCACACGAAATCTTTCGGAGTAAAGTGTTATATTTAGAAAAATGTGTCTGTACTCCATCCCGTCACCATGAAAAATCTGGAATTTACAGCGCCTGATACTTATGCAGAGAAAAATCTATATAATTTAATATGCATTCAGCCTAGGTACCATGAAACTTTTCCAAGCGTGAGGATCGTTACAAGCCTGAACAGCTCTTAGGTAAGGAAATGCATTGGCAACAGATTTCAGGGAGGATATCAACCAAAGACAAGACAGGAAGCCAAATCCTAAAAGGCATTATGGGATAAAGGAGGCTAGGCATTTACAGTGAGTGAGCTTAATGCCTTAATCTTACCAGTGATTTACATGGAGGGCAAATCTCCACATCGACCTGGAAGGAATGGGGAAGAAACAGCATGCCTTGAAACCCATGTCCGCATACAGAACACGCATGGAAACGCGTACGGAAAGTGTCATTCATAAGGGAGTGGTAACTGTGAACTTGCTTGAACTCTGCTCTGTTTGTGACCAAGGAACACATTCAGAATTTGCTACGTATTTTTTCCTGAATAAATCGCACGACAGGTTGATTGAAAATTTCAGTAATGTTTTTATTCATAGATTTACCTCAATTAGCACATTCCCAGGATCCTTCTTTAGCTCCACATTTCAAAGAAGCGATCGTGTTTCACAGTTTGTCTCCGTTGAACCATTCCCTAGGCGTGCTGAGTCTGATGCAGAAGTCCAGAAGTCCATCCTACCTACCAACATTTGATGTACAGTTTTCCAACACTGAGACCTGATGAGCAGTTAAAGATTGCAGAGCCTTTGCATGTTGCTCACAAAAGGATTTCTTAATCATGGCTGTCTCCAGCAGATAAAGGTGCACAATTTGTGGGGTGAGTTCTGGTTTGGAAACTGGAGCTAAAAGCCAAGCAGATGTGGAGGAGACCTGCAGCTCCACATTCCAGACTGTGTGTGCTCCCCTTACTGCCCTGCCCTGTCCTCTCAAAAACCCAGCCTAAACTGCTCTTCCCTGATCAAACTGCCAAGTTGTAGGATCCAGACTCCAATTTCTCCTAGGCTGTAGGGCAAGCACCACATCTGGTTCTGCTCCAGAAACACCAGGTACTCAGGATGGGTGAACACAAGTAGCAATGCACAGCTTAACACAAAGATCCAAAACACCATGAAGGTCCCAGACTGGTGCTCCACCCATTGATGTACTCTGGAAATCTTTCTACACCACGGTAGACTGTTTCCCTCCCACTTTCCCTGGCTCGCAGGTAAAGCAAGACAGGGAAAACAGCTTCAGTGGGAGCCAATTCAAAAGTTGCTGGGGAAGGGAGCTTGAAAGGGAGGGCTCATTAGAAGTCAGAGGAGTGGAGAGTAGATAAACATCGCTTTGTTTTTCAGAGTGGAAAGTACCGTGCCAAACCCCAACCATTTTCAGTCCCCAAGCTCCCACAGGCAGGATCCTGGTATCTTCTCTGGGAGAGCCCTATTTTGTTTCTGACATTTCTCTGCAGCATCTGTCTGGATGATGGCTCTCTGTAAAGAATAAATGTGCTGTGGTGATTCTGCACGTGGGGTTGCCAGGAATCCTTCACTGAAATTTTAATGCACAGTGGGATCTGGCTTGCTCCGACGCTCAGCGGACCAAGTGATACACACAGAGATCTTGAGTGTGACATTCCATTTGTGTTGGGTTATTCAGCAGGGGTGTGGAAGGAATTTAAATTAATGAGAGTTTGTAAAGGGCTTTGAGGTGAAAAATGAAAAATATTCCCCTTCAGTAGGGTGTAGGTCTCCTGTGTCTCACATAATGCATCCATTACATGAAAAGAAAAAAAGATAGCTGATTAGGACTGGAGCAAAATTTTAACAGAAATAACTGAGAATGGGCGTTAAAGAGAATTAAAATCTCCAGTTCCTTTTGTGATAACATTGCAAAACCAAGAGCCTAAATTGAAAATCAAGATTGTGAAGTTAATTGGTTACCCCATCCACATCCCAGCATCTACACTGCGCTTTTGATCGAAAAGGTACTGACCAAAGTAATCTGTGTCACCTCCTCAGCTGACCCAGTTATCCCATTGTTCATTCTTTCCAAAAGGATCGTGTTATATGGCATCTCAGAGTCATGCTTCTGTCCCCTTTTATGGTCTCTTCAGCTCCCCCATGATTCTAGCCCTAACAACCAACCTTTTTATTTCTGTAGTTGGTTCATCTCTTTATCCACAAAACCCCTTCTTTAAATACAAGCCTGAGCCTAGTTCCAGGGGAGTTAACATCAATCAAATTAGTGTCTAAGCAACCAATCACCAATTCCAAAAATGACAGTGCAGACAAACTTCTTCAAAGGGCTCACTGTGGAATTGCAGAAGCGCCAGTACAGGTGGCTGCACTGAGCTGCATTGCCAGTGATGCAAATCATGGGGAAAGGAATGGGAAAAACGACAGCCTGCCTTTGAGAGAAATGAAAAGACAAAAGCTCCATAGACCGAGAATTGTGATGGGGCTCAGCAGGTCACACAGAGGTGGAAGTTTTCATTACAGTTATGGTACTCCTAGATCCATCGCCAATTCAAAGTGTTCCTCGTGAAGGTGGATTGACACCAGAGCGAAACAAATGGCCTTTTTCCCATCATTATCTAGACTGCAACACGAAATCTGAAATACTGAACAAATTCTGTCATTCAACTGCTTATTTGATTAACATGGCATTCTACGTTGTATTTGCATGTCAGTGAATACTGCACTACTGCCCCTACAGAAATCATCAGGAACTTCCAAGGAAGCCGTTTTGTAACTGTGACCGTCTTCTCACAAATACCAAATAATACAAGACGTTTATCAAACTTCAGATTTATCAGACTTCATTTCAAAAGCTATTAAGGTCCTTTTCTTCCCTTACTAACAGAGCAACTTCTCGATCAACTGGTTTTATTATTCAAGGTATCCTTTATTCACTTATTCAGCTGGTGTCACCATTCAGTGTTTTCTCAAACTTCTTGTGTTACCACACTTTTGTCTCTGTGTAACCTCTCCTGAGTCCAAACCAGTTACCCAGGAAGAAGCAACTCCCTACGTTGTCACCATCAGCTTCACTGTACATTTACCTGTTTTGGCTAAAGGTGATTAGCCACTCCTACACTAATACAGCTGATAATTACAGATACTTCTGCGCCTTTGTCATGGAGGAATTCAGCTGCTGCCAGTAGTAAATCTGCATAATGTGGGGATTTTTGTGGGGATTTTCTTTTGGTAATGTACTGAATGTACGTATAGAATTAATACTCAAATACATTATTAAAAATTCAATCTTTCACATTCCAACCTTGAGCCCTTTGCCAGCCCTCTTGGGAGTTACTGACTACAGTTTAAGAACTGGCTTAATGACTAGGATGCTGTTTTCCTTTGTTTATGTCTGATCTTACGCGTACTTCTAGCTGGAAGAACAATGATGCTTGCCCTTTTTCTGTAATTATTTGCACAGAATATCTCCTTTGCACTTTCATTTTACCAAGCTCAATACTCCATGCTCCTGAAGCCTCCACATACTCAGCAGGCTCTGTGCATTTGCCCCTATTCCCACACACCTCCCTTGATTATCAGTGTTCCAATTTATACACAACAGTTCCTGTTAACTTGTTTACTGCGCACCCATTACTTCTGAGATACTTTCTGCTGTCACTGAAGATGCTCACAATCATCAACAAAAAAATGGTGCTATAGTTTAAAAAGGTCTGATGGATGTAGTGGCACAAAGTAAAAATGTAGGTGGAATAATTTTCTATTCTACAAATACTCTATGGCATTCTATTAGCATATTGGCATCTGAAGTAGCCATTTGCATTTCTCATTAATGGTTCTGATCACAGCTATTAGCACAGTTGTTTTTAATTACTTATGAAATGGCCAAGAACCTTGCTGGAAGGAAAGGGCTATATAAAATATTGCTAGTTTCATTTCAGGTAAAGGAATGTTTTCTACTTAGTGTTAGCTGAACTCCAGTAAGCACAAACTTAAATTTATCTTCCAACTATGCCAGATTAAATTCGTTTTTCTGTATGAATGCCTAAAGACAAAGTAGAATGTTTACGATTTTAATAGTACCACAAAATGCTCTTTTTAATAATGTAAGAAGTAACCAGAGTTATTGCAAACTCATGGTAACAATCTTTCAGTAAACAGTATTGTCTTCACTCTCGTTCTAAATACCTTCTGGATGCCAAAAGAAAATCCTATCCTGCTTTCATAGCATCGTCTTGAAAGAAAAGAAAGGAAGGAAGGATGACATCCAGAAACTACAGGAGTAAAAAGCCCACTGTTATCTGCATTAGAGCACTTCACGTGTGTTTCTAATTCCACTTACGTATTCTTTCCTAGGTGCTTTAGCAGAGTTTGAGTCTGTGGTCAGAAAATGTTAGCCTTCACTGAGAGATTGGCTTTCTGCCTCCTTTCCAAAGTGAGAAGTGGTCTGTAGCTTCTGCAGTCTTACACATACCAGTATCATAAATGATGAACCTGAGACCGCCTTTGACATCACAAGGTACAAATGCCTTTAAACAGTTGTATCTTTAAAAAGTATATGTGCTTTTATTTTCACCCTGTTTTGAACATTTTTCAGTCCTGCCATCATTTTTCAGCTTTCTAGCTTATTGAGCCATAAACTTGTTATAATAAGGTGAATTTCTCAAGTAATCCTCCTCACCTGAACCCGGGAACTGTGGTTGCAAGGGAGCTATCAAATATCACAAGGCTTGCGATAAAATAATGAGAGTTGGCTTCACTCTGACAACCCCTGTCAATGAGACAACAATAGCTGCTCTGAACAAAAACTGCAGCCAGAAAAGAACAAATTAATGGTCAGCCAAGGAGAAGTGAAACAGAGCATTAGCAAAGGAGAAACTCGACCAAACTTTGACCAACCGAGGATAAACCGGACCAACTTTCCCATCTGTGTAATAGGAACAATAGCACTATATATGGAGCAGGGTTATTGTTAAGGATCAATTAATTAATATTTGTGAAATACTGTGGAGTCCTTCATGGAATAAGCAAAATAGCAATGTGAGCTAATAAGCATATGGGCTGCTCCGAGGTAGCTGCAACTTATCCAAGGGAGAGAGGCAGCTGAAGGGACAAAACAAGTTAAAAAATCCCACAGGGCAAATGGCAGTAAATGCTGCAGGGAGAGAGAAGGAAATGAAATTGCAGGGCAAATGGAAGGAGGAAATGAGACCACGCGGGACAAAGAGGTGATGCTTGGATTACTGCAGTATAAAGACAGAGCACAAACCGTATGAAATGGAGCTTTATTAGTTCTGCTGCTCATGCAATAACTTGTGGTTGGTGGGTGGGTTTGGATTTTTTCTTTGTTTGTTTTTTTTCCTTTCTTTTCTGGTTTGTTTGTTTGTTTGTGGAGTTTTATTTAGCTTTGTTTTTAGAAAAAAACTAAGTATAACCAGATGGGAGTATTTAACTGACCATCTGCAAGTACAGAGGGGAACTGTGGCTTCTCCAGGGTATAAATCTTGCAAGAGAAGAAATCAAAATCATTCTACTTCTGTATTGCTGACAAAGAGGGCATTGTTTGAGAACTGATTGCAACAAGGACTCGAACAATAGCTTTAGATCAGCGGAAGGAAAAAACATTGCTGTGACATATGTTTCAATTAAAACAAAAGTAATTCACCACCCGTTAGTGTCATGAAAGACACAGGCTATTAACAGTAAATGCTCTTTAACAAATTTATTATCTCCCCAAAGCAGTTTCCAGTATTTTTTTCTGCCTCTTTTTGGATATTTTTTTCTACTGCATCTCTATCTCCATGCTGGTTTGCATATTCCTCCTTAGCTTCCCTTATATCTTGGTACTGTAGAGAACTGATTAGTGGGGGAGACTGTAACGACACAAACTCTTCACCTGGAGGCTGCCTGTTGTCAGATTGTGCGTCACTGTTGTTATTCCATGACAGCTAATCTTGCTTTTGGGGAACTGCTGCGCAGATCACAAAAATAAAACCTTGCTGACTGCAACGGGAAGCGTTGCTTGGTATTCTGCTAGAGAACACAGAGACTGAGGAAGCATCTTGCACTTCTTACCTCTAATAATGGATTTTCCAAGTTAGCATTAGACGCTGTCACTGACTCACAAAGTTTCAGACTAAGGAGAAACTGGGAGTTACTGAAACAATGGCATCTCAAGTGCCTGGCTCAAGGATCAAAGCCCTTAATTTTTAAAAAGTTTCTGTTATTGAAAGCATTTCATTACAATATTAACCCCTCCTTCTTTTGAAATATACTTGTGGCCCTATTTACCCAACAGATTCTGTTCAGAACAGTGAAGAAAGCACACAGTTATTGTTTCTGTGCCTAGCCCACGTCCTTTTACATCAAGATCACCGAGACCCAAGCTAGACACACTTCTCTTGCAGAACACAATAACATCTTTCAAAAGAGTTGCCATTTTATAAATGGACTCTCTTTCTGTGAATTGGAGCTTTATTTCCAGTTAGAATTCCACCTTCTTTTAGAAGTCTAAAGACTCAAACAGTGATAACAGTTTAGAAATCTACTGTTATTTTCAACACAACTAAATTCTTACATTTTACAGTCCATTGGACAGCTCTCTTAACTGATGTATATTTTATATGTGTAGAAATTTTTATTCAGTTTAGTAGCATAACATTTTTTATTTTCCCTTTTAACTTCTCAGATGCTGGTTATCCTTTGTATAGAAGATTAATTGTTTGCCAGCTATACATATATGGCAAGACGCCCAGTATCAGCTGAGCTGTGAAAATCCAAGTATCAAAATATCTCCATGTGTGAACTGTGCAAGAAACAAATATTACCCTCTGCTTAAAAAGAAAAAAAAAATAAAACAAACCAAAAAACACGAACCAACAAAAAACCAACAAAACTCAACACCCTTACTGAGGAAAGCTTTGATCTTCTAAAATGAATGTGAAGGAAAAATCATCATGAGCAAATTTTACCCTGTCAGAGAACTCTCGTCTAATCCATTTTCTTAACAGATTTGGTCTAATAATAATTATTTCTCACACCTCTTTGCAAAATATTATGAGACTTACTGATAAAAAATGCTATGAAATAAAATAATATTTATCTACAGTACATATTATCATTTATCATATAGTACATCATCATTTGTACAGTTTATATACTTTCCTGAGATAATTTATTAATACATTGCTTATGATTACAATATAATATTGTTTAACTACTTGCTCAGATCCTCCCATATCCAGGCAGTCTAGCACCACCCCTGTCGTGGCTCCCAGAGAGCATGTACACCTGTTATGAAAGTAGCTGTATATTCTGAAAATGTACCCTCAATGTAATTTACAAAAATAATTTACTAATACAGATGTTTCACTATCTGTCAGTTAGTACAAGGTGGTTTGATAACATTATTTTCCAAATATATTTCCTGTTGTCTCTTCAGTTCCCCAGAAGGATCCAATTTCAATTTTCATAATGTGTTAAGATTCCAGTTCTGTACAATTCATGCAGCATCAGGTTTTCTTGGAATTATGAGATACGAGTTGGGGAAAATTTCTTTTATGTCTTACTCTCTATTGCCTCATAGCACAAATCCTGGAACGCCCACTGACCACAAAGTAAGGTGCATTTCCATAGCACGGCTGGTTAATCATGAGAGTGGTGGATGACCTTCACTGGGACATGTGTCAGTAAAAAAAATGATGGTGAATTCAGATGGCTTTCTTTTGCAAAGACAAAACCGCCTCCCCTCCGCCCCCACTATTCCGTCTGGATCCAAATTTAAGAGTTTCCGGAACAAGCGGAGGTATATAGAATCATAGAACCATTCAGGTTGGAAAAAGACCCTTAAAATCAAGTCCAAGTGTTTACCCAGCATTGCCAAGTCCACACTAACCCACGTCCCTAAGTGCCATATACACAAAGCAACCTGCTCTGGCCTCAGATCTGACTCTGCTATGAGCAGAAGGTTGGACTGGAGACCTCCAGAGGTCCCATCCAACCTGAATTATCCTATTATAGTATGCTCTTGCAGCCACACTGTACAAGTCCAGGAACAGGTGAGGTATATCTGCAGTCAGGTAATGCAGCAGTAGTCGGACCAGCTGGTGGTTTGACTGGTTAGCGGAGGGGTAAATAGACTTGTGGGACCGATTCTGTTGTCAAGCAACATTAGTGAAAACCTGAGATGCCCCAGATTCAGCGAAACCATCTATAGTCACAGATAGATGATACAGGCACGAACACACCTGTACCATGCCTACTCCTCAGTTTCTGAAGCCAACCTACCCACACACCCCAGAGTAAGCTGGGTGCTTGCCAAACCACAAGACTATGAAACAAGGAGAGGCACAGGTTAAGCAGCAGCAGTTTACCCTTGTTACACTTTCTCTTTGCTCTTCTGAGTCTGTGCATTTGGAATGCAAGTCCTTCAGAAGCCAGAGTGCGGTTTTCTCTTAGTGTCTCACACGTAGACTGAGGAGGTGAAGCGCTGTGGCTTCTGACTTGTATTCTTACATGTTGTGGTAGTACAAATGCTATGCAATAACAACAACTACGTGCTCTGAGAGACTTCCAGGGCAGGGAAATAATTCTAACTGTTCAGCTAATGTACCTCTGTAAGAAAAGAATCCATTCTTTAGCAAAGCCCCTAGGAGATACTGTAGGTGCCATTTCTCCTGGCAGCACATTCCAACCATTAATGTCTTCCACTGTTAAAAAATGTGTGCCATTTATAATTAAAATTTGTTTCATTTCAGTTTATAGGTATTTTTCTTGTTATGCCTCTCACTTGCAATATTAAAGATCGCTGTAGCCACTTTCCAGTCTTTTTGAAAAGCCAAGCAGATTGTGCCCTTTAAGTCTCTCCATACAAAGAATTTTCTCCTGCCTCAAATAATTTCTCAGCATTCTTTTGACAACAAGGACACCAGAGGCTAGTGCAGTATTACCACAAAAATCTGTTCAGTGCCATATCTAAAAGGAAAATAATGTCTCTTCCTGCTTGCTACGTCCCTGGTTCCCTTGTTATATGGGCAAGGATTCCCTTATTTGCTTATATCATAGCATTAGACTGGCCCCTGGCCACTCTAAATTTCTTTTCAGCCACTGCTCTCCACATCAAAGCCCCTCATCTCTGCAGAGGTGACCTGCTCACTGTATTTTAAGTAACTCTACTTGAGTATATATTGAAATATACTGTATCTGAATGGGATGAATTTACCAAACAACGCAGATCTTACAACAACCCCAGACTGAATTTAATTTCTCATTTAGCTACTCTTTCTGTCTTGACAGTATATCAGTTTTGCTTTCTCAGTGCTGAAAATACTAACACCTCTATTTGTTTTTCCCACTGTTAGGATCCTGGCACTCTCCTGCCAGCTTTCCCGAGTAACTTCACCCTTCAGTGCTGCTGTTCAGTGCATCCCATCTACCAGTTTCCTGAACAAACTTGTCTGCTCCTCTAAATCCAGGGTTGGTAATCTCCTACTCTCCTTCCTCAGACCACACAGAATTGTGTACTCCACTCCTCAGTCACTACAGCTCAGGCTTTGATAACCAAGGGATCGATTACTACGTCCCCTAGTTCTTTCTTGTTAGTGAAGAGCAGACCCAGCTGTGAAAGACTCCTGGTTGGCTCAGCCACGATCAAGAAGTTATCCTCGATGCCTTCCAGAAATGTCCTTGATTGCTTGCATCCTGATGTGTTATACTTGCAGCAGATACCACACAGGCTAAAATTACCCCAAAACCCATGGTTTGTGAAATAAACCCAGGTTTATTTCTTATTAAAGTTCTCCTCAGCAGATTGGCTGGCCAGTTGGCAAAGATGCTCTGGTTGCCTTTTGCCAGGTGGATCTTGTCTCTCCCCAGCAATACAAGACATGACCGATACCTTTCCTCAGACCAGGTCAGTTACCACGCTGATGTTTATGAATTACATCCATTCTGTTTTCAAAACTCTGTAGCCTCAAGCATACACAAACATATGCACAGTCCTGGTCTGCCCACCCTATTTTTCCTTAGCTCACCAAATATACTTAATTTTTGAATAATTCCAATTGCCCCAAAGGGCTTGATTAAGACAATTAAGGGATGATTTTCAATTCTATTCCTCATTTCCTCATATTTTACTCTAGTCTAATGGTTGATAGTATAGAAAGTGTTTCTGTATTTCCCCTCATTCTATGTGGCCTGAGTTCAGTTTGCTTATAACACAGCAACTCAGTTTACACAGTATTTTAGAACAAAATCAGTCTCTCTGTTATGTTACTAATTTAGCATCTTCCCAGCTGCTCTGCTTAGTCTCCAGCCACGATTACCCACACCTGCCAGATACAGGCCAGCACAGCCATGCATTCTCCACGCTTTTTGAAGTGTAGTCCAATACTCCAGAATGATTGAATTTTTGCCTTGGGACTAAAGACAGAAGGAGCATTTCACAACAAATATATTTTACCTTCTTTCTCTAATTTATGAGCAGGAAGAAACTTCTAGGCAATCTCTGACTTTCCGGTTGAGTGCCTTTCAAAATTTCCTGCAGTATTCTCTGGCCTGTACGGTTCCACTTGATGCCACATAATTGGTTCCAAACTGAATTATCTCCCAGATAACGGTATCAGCTTCTGCAATAGTGCAATTGCTTTTCGTGCTTTTCTGCTTCAGGGAGACAGCACACTGCCTTATTTTTCTCGTGTCGTATTTTGAAGCTTTGGTCTTCTCTGGATGATAGAGGAGTATCTGTTGTGGTGGGTCTGATTAATACTGTAAGGAATTGTTTTGGAGATGTTTCTGGCAGCAAATGTATTTCAGTAGATGAACTGCTGGATATCTGAAGGTTTGACACTTCTATCCTGCTAAATATCCATTCTTGCTTTTTTTTGCTCATAAATGGCCAATCCACTACTTTTGTTTCTATTCTTTCTCATTCCCCTGATGCTGTCCTCCCCCATGGTTTCTGTGGCAACAGTTTCAGAATGTAGTCATCCAAGAGGTGTTCATTTTCTCAGCTACTATACTTTTGAAATATACAATTCTAGATGACAGGTATCATATAAAATGATTTTATATGATATTTCAGGTCGCAGTAGAGTTCATAATTTATAATACTTTCTAAACTCATATTCCTTATGTTTCAGCTGAAGGAAAATTTACTATTCCATTAACTTAGTTGCTAAGGAACATTTACGTCTGAAGATTGTAGAAATTGTAATGATTTAATGTTATAGATATTAAAATATCTTTTTTACAGCAAAAGGATGTATTTATGATCAAGACCTTGTGTGCATTGACATTGTTTTTAATAATAGTGCATCCTGATCTACTAGATTTCTCTTATGTATGAAAAAAGACAGGGCGGCAGATATCTTGGCTAGCTTTGTGCTTCTTTAGTGCAGGTATCAACAGCTTGAACGAGTCATCCAGATTCCTCTTGCAGTCTGCAGGCAAACAACATGATTAAGCTCTTTCTCAAGTAGGTCCCTCAAGTACTTGGTATGACTACTCTACACATCAGCTTTATTTTCCAAGATGTCTGAGGCGGGGGCATGCAAATCCCAGACTCACAGAAACCAATGGATTGGTCGTCTACAGCAAAGACGGGAAAAAGAAGAGAGGAATTAATAGGCATGTGCCTTTCCACATCCCCCTCCTCCCAGAGAGACAGCTTTTGCAGCTGCTGTTGGGATGAGAGAAGTCACTTGGAAGTTATCTTGGCATGAGTGACTGAGTTGATAGGAGGCAAAAGTTTTCTTAACGCCAGTCCATAATTTTCTTTTATTGTTTAGCTGTGAGTTATGCCTATTCACTCTCCTCACCTCTCTGGGACACACAGGAACTCTCTCCCTGGACTTGGCTCAGTGTTTGCATGAAGCCATCACACACCAACTTCCCTCACCCCCAACTCTCCCACTACCAGTGCTCACCCAGCACCTACCCGTTAGGTTTCAACTACTCTCTTTTTAGTCTAGAGGGGAGGAGGTGATCCTTCCCCTCTACTCAACCCTGGTGAGGCCATATCTGGAGTGCTGTGTCCAATTCTGGGCTCCTCAGTACAAAAGAGACGTGGAGGTCCTGGAGCAAGTCCAGAGGAAGGCAACAAAGATGATTAAGGGACTGGAGCATCTCTTCTGAGGACAGGCTGAGAGAGCTCGCCCTGTTCAGCCTCAAGAAAAGACGAGCGAGAGGGGACCTCATCAATGTCTGCGAGTATCTGAAGTGCCAAGAGGATGGAGCCAGGCTCTGCTCGGTGGTGCCCAGTAATAGGATGAGAGACAACAGGCAGAAACTAATGCACAGGAAGTTTGCTTGAATATGAGCAAGACCACACAGTGGAACGGGCTGCCCAGAGAGGTTGTGGAGTCTCCCTCACTGGAGACTTTCAACAAGTGTCTGGATGCAATCCTGTGCCATGTGCTCCAGGATGGCTCTGCTTGGGCAGGGGTGTTGGACCAGATGACTCCCTGTGGTCCCTTCCAGCCCGACCCATCCTGTGATTCTGTGATCAAGTATTGGAATAGGTTGCCCTGGGAGGTGGTGGAGTCACTTTCCCTGGAGGTGTTTTAAGAGTTGTCTGGATCTGGCGTCGGGTGATGTGGTTCAGGGGTCACAGTGGTAGTGCTGGGTGGACGGTTGGACTCGAAGATCTTATAGGTCTCTCCCAACCCTGACGATTCGATGACTCTATAAACTTTCGGGCCACCAAGGGACCTGCCCGTTCCCTCTGCGCCTCCCGCGGCGCCGAGCGCGTCCGGCCG
>VZTA01019305.1:913327-1061698 GCA_013398855.1 Mohoua ochrocephala | reverse complement strand
TGGGTGGCGGGCGAGAGCGGAGCGGAGTTAATCGGCTTTGGGAGACTCAACCTGGATGCGGGCGCCGAGGGGGTTGGGCTGGGCGGGCGGCGAAGCGGGGTCCCGCCTGCGGACGGGGCTGGAGCGCGGGGTGACCCAGCGCAGCCTTCGCCAAAGTGTGCCGAAAGCGGGGGCAGCGCTCGAGGGCATCGCCTTCAGCTCGGGGCTGCTTATTGCCGGGCGTGTGGTGGTTACGGTCGGGTTTCTGGAAGCGCCCTCCTTCTCCCGACACACTCCTTAGCGTCCCTGCTCTCCCTCCGAGTGCAGCGCGCTGGGGCTGGAATCGCCCACCAGCGGGCCGGTGCTCCCCGGCGTACCCTGGCAAGTGCGGGCATCCCATCCCGCCCGATGGGCTCGGCCAGGCGCGCTCCTTGTGATCTGACTGGTGTGCATCGATCCAGGTCCCGATAGGAGGCTTCTCCTTGTGATTGCTTTCTCATTACTCTCTCTCGTGATGAATTAGAGCCATAAGCAGAAGCACAGATGTGATTAGGCTCTCTTGGGTTGTTTTAAAGAGGGGTGGGGAGCTCAGTAGATTCGCTGATGGAGGAGTGATGAATTTGAGGAAGGAAATATCCCTTAGTCAGTAGAAGTTACTGCTTGTCATGGAAGAGATGTGCTAATGGTTCATAGCAGAAGGTCTTGTATTTGTGCTCTCTTGTACCTATTCCATGGCCATGTGAAAGTTCTTGTTACCAAATCCGTTTCCACGGGGGAAAGGAAGAGATGATTTAGGAGAAGAACTCACTCTGTCATCTACTCTGTTAATTTGCTGAATTGCTATTATAATGCCTCATAACATCAAACAGTGGGAAATGCTTACGTTTCATATTGGAAACTGATTTATGGTTTTCATAAATCTTGCTGCAAAGAGGCTTTAATGTCTCAAACAGATATTTCAGAGGTGGCCCGTGAGAATTTTGAGTGAATGTCTGTAAGCCCATAGGATAGGATTGCTCAGGTGGTGTTTAGTCACTGGAATAATGTTTTTTGTGACATGGGAGATGACGTCTTTATGTGGCCAGATTTGTAGGACATGTACCATGCGCTTCAGGAGTTTCCATTCTCTGAAGGCAGGTTTTAGGTTGTTGAGGAATCAGTGTGATTGATCCCTGAGCTGGGGCGATCTCCTTTTATAGCAATTCTAGCTGACATCTTTTCACCCAGAGCTCGCCGCTGGTCTTTGTGTCAGCACAAATTCAGTGCTGGCCTCTTGATTTGGGTCAAGTGTGAGACCTCGCTGCTCTGCTTCTGGACTGCATACAAACCGTAGGTCTGGACTGGCCAAGCAGACAGTTTAAGATTATTCTGAGTATATGTTTATTAGAAATGATGTTATGTCACTGAGATTTAGGTCAATCCTGAAACAAATTTTTCAACTAAAAATCTTCTTATTACTAACTAAAGCATCTGTATCCATAAAGCTGAAATTCTGATGGCAATTAGATATTATCTGTCCAATCATTGTCATGTGCACTGAGGTGGATAAGCTCCAGGCGTAAGATTTTTGCTGGGCCTTTCTGATCCATGAGCTTTAATAATATTGTGATATGGGACACCTAGCATAGGATACCAGCTGTAAAAGCTTTTCAGCAGTTTATATAAGATAGTTCTTAAAAGTATATCTGTAAAGATAGTGTGAGGGAGCACTTGGTATTTGCTGTGGAGCTGTTCAGAACAGTGTGGTTGTGGTTTTAACAAGAGTCAAATACTTATGTTTAAGCATATGTTGTACAAAATTGAGAAGGATTATAATTGCTGAGTAATACTGGGGTTTTTTTCTGGCGATGCTTCTTCGTGTCAACACACTTTGATAAAGTGCCAGACGACTACCTAAGAATTCTCACAAGTTTTTCTTGCCTTTTCCCATGGCTCTTACAAGAGCTCTCAGACTGTTGCTTCTCTTCTTATGATTACTTAGTACAAAACCAGCAACAGGCAATTTTTGTCAAGAGACAGTTCATGCCTACACAAACCTAGCATGCATGTACACTTATAACCTGTAACAGAGCAGTCTAGAACTATACTGAAAAAGCTCTTCCATTGCAGTCCTGCATTTCGTGACTTCTCTTTTTAAATCCGAATTCAAGTTTTGCTTCTACTGACTCATTCATATTTTATACGTCTTACCCTCATTGTTCAAGCCCTGAATATTATAAAGCAATATATTATGTTTTACAGTACTGGCAGGTTGTGTGGGTGCAGTGAAGAGTGATAACCAGTATGTTTAGTTTACCTGTAGTACCTTTTGGGGACGATCTTCCAAGAGGACATCCTATGTATGTTGGTTGGTTCCTTTGTATGTGCTCCATTAGTTCATTGATCTACACCCCAGTGTTCATACCAGTGTTAACAGAGCTCTTTGTGTAGCAATGTATCCTAGTGGTGTATCGCCTTTCATCTTCCTTAAAATTCTTCGCTCTATATCACCATTCCCATTCTGTGGTAAGTCTTAATGACAAGGCTGGAGATTGTGGAAAAGCGCTGGAAATACCTTTGCCCTTGAGTGGTTTAGCCACTGTTCTTGTTGCAAAATGGATGAGGTTTAAATTGTGTGGTCTGTTTTTTTAAAATTATTTTTAATGTCTTTGCAGTAAAAGTGGAACTTGGTCTTCTACCCTCATCCATGAGTCAAACTGCCATCACAGTCTTACCTGACTGATTTGTGTGGGGTTTTTATGCATGGCTGCGGAGGGATAAAGTAACCCAGGCTAACTGCAATGAACATGTGCCCCACGCTATACTCACAGATTGCATCTAGTAGTTCTGCTTCTGTTGTCTAGAATCCAGAGAACACTTGCCAGCAGTTGAAAGGTATCAAGTCTTTGAGTAGCTGAAGCAAAGAGAAGATAGAAATTACATTTGTAGCTTAAAAGCTATGAAAAGCCTCAAAGACGTCAGCCTCAGACGTAGACAAGGAAGTTGTAATGGTAGTAGTACTTGTTTTCAGTGCTTCTCGTAGAAGGTGGTTGATGATGTTGGCACAACCTGAAAAAGTGTGCTGGTATTTTAAAACAATGCTAATCTAGAAGCTGTAGCATTAAACATCAAAATCTTCATGTTTTGGGTGTTTGTCTATGTATTCCCTTCTCTGTCTACCAGCTCAGCATCTTGCATACAGGGTCTGTCACTGAATGTCTTCAGTGATCGTCTCAGCCCCCCAGCACTGACAGCAAATACACAGTTTGTGGTTAGGTGTTGATTGCGTGATGTAACAGTGTGTTCTGCATGAGAACCTCTGCTTATCTTACAATCCAAATTTTTGTTCCTTTTTTTGAAAGGATTAAGACATGTGGAGACACGCTGAATGGCTGGCTGTTGTCCTCTTCCTGCCTGCCTCCTCTGGAAGGGCACTGTTATGAGCACCCTTTTGCCCGTTTCAGTCACATTTCACAAGGGTGAAGATGTTTCAGAGGTACTAGAGTTCAAACAAGCGTGTGTGGGAAAGGCATCCTAGAGGAAACAGACCCTGGAACTGCCCAGCTGAGGGAAGGTTGCAGTGCACCTACCTTGAGTGTCTTAGCAGAGAGGCTTTATAAAAACTCTTAATTGCAGGAAAATTTTGTAGCTAACTGTGGGAGAGGTGTGCATTTACGGGCTTTCTTACTGCTTCAGGAATTGTTTGTTTACAATCGGGTTTTCAAACCTGATTGTGAAATCTGCACTTAATGTAAATTGACGTTTGCCAGAGTCTGCAGCCAGCCAGAAATGGCTATGAGGTACTCACTCCTGTTCCTTCTAATTGCACTGTCTCCTCTGAGGCATGAATTACAATACTTAGACATTAATTGATGATCAGGTTAACAGATTCCACAGGAAAGTATACAGAGGACCCATGCTGGGAGAAATGAGAATTGAGTAACAGCAAGGAAAGAAAAGTTATGGGAAAACAGCTTCAAAATGAGGAGGTGACAGAAAAAAAACAGCAGAGAAGAAGGAAAGGACTAAAGTAACACAGAGGAAACGGCAGTGTCGTGGCATTCCTTTATCCAGCTGTCTGACTTGCGCACGTAGCACGGTTGGCAAGAAGGAACATGTGCCACTGCCACTCATCTCAGCCACTGCATTTCACTCTGGCACGATGACCCGAATCTGCCGTGCTCCGTGGACTGGAGTGTTCAGGGAAGCGTTCTGTTGTGGTGGCCCTGTTGCAAGCACAGGAAATTTTGGAGAAGTATTTGTTAGGCAGCTGGGGTAAGAGTTTACGCCACAGTGGGGAGGTTCGCTTGTCTGTTGGAGTTCTTATCAGGAGGCTGTTTCCTGATAAACATGACACTAAGATTCAAGCATGGTTGTGACATCTGTCATCATCATTTTGTAGCTGTAATATGCTACAATATGGTAATAAAAGAGGAGTGTTTATATTTGGTCTTTAAACTACTGGGTTTGTGACACTGTCTAGTGTACTAATTCATTTAGACGAATTTGTTTGCAATTTTCATCGAAGTAGGAATTTGACTCTAATATAAAACAATTGTCAAATATGAAACACAGAGAAAAAATTCTCAAAGTTACTTAGCTGTGAAGCAGTATTTATACCAGCACAGGGAATTATTTAGTTGACATATTACTTAGTTGGATAATTTTATTTATGTAAGTGTTCCATTTTCTTTTTACCCGCAGACGTGCGTATTTTCATCTTGCAAGTTCTAAGCACAAAGAAACAATGAAATACGAATATGAACTCTAGTCTTGGCAGCAGAATTTTTAGCTGTGTCAGTGGGAACAACTGATCCTGTTACTAGACAACGCTTGAATATTTAGATTGGTCAGTTATGTAGTCTTTGTATTTACTTTTTACATTCCTGGAGCAACTAATTTGCATTAAAACTTACAGGAATGATTCTGTAAAAATATGGCAAAAGGGGCTTTTCTCTTCAAATTTCTTGAGGGAAAGGTGTATAAAAGCCCTGTGTAAGGGGTAACTTTTTTTTTTTTGTAGCTTAGGAAGATTGCTAAAGTTAAATGCTTTTAACAAATGATTTATTTCAGTAAGGTCTATCTGATCTTCCGGTTAAGGAAAAAAAAAAAAATCTAGATCTTTCTTGTAGCATAAAACCAGAAGGTTGTATTAACATAAGTAGACCAGAATAGGAAAACATTTTTACCATCTTTCATAAACTCACTTTTTTTTTTTATGATTCCATGAACATGGGAAGTTATAAAAGCAATATATTTGTTTTCTGAAACTGGAATTATGTAGGTTAATAAAAGCATGTGAAACACATCACAAGATGCAGTTTATCAAAAACAGCGATTGAGCAAATGTGTTTTCCCCTCTCACCCTGCATTTTGGGTAGTTAGGTGAGTCTGATTTTTCTGAAATATTAACTTGTCTTTGACTTTGGTATTCAAAAGGATACACCATTGTACACTTGTTATACACAAGGAAGTGTGACTGTATCTAGTTGTGAAGGTAAATACATTGTGAATGTTCAGTGGGGCTCAAAAAGATGGGTTTGGTAGACATACCAAACATGAAGAGAAATTAGTTTTGTGATTTGGTATAATTTTCCTTACCCAGCAGAGGTGTTTTTACTTCACACTCAAAAAAATCTTTTGTCTTAGCTGCACATGATATGAATATACAGGACTATGTCTTAGACTGATTAATTAATAAAATAACACTATCTGGAAGTATTTTAAAAATATTAACTGAAACTATCCAAATATTTCATGTATTAATAATGCCTGTTCTTTTGCAAAGACATGAACAAAAAGGATTATTGAATTCCACTCATATTTCACTGCTGCTTCCTGGCTAGAAACAGTATCAAAAGAATTGCCTTTCAGTTTTGGTTGCAACTGAAGCAACAAATACGAACTGATTTAATGTAGCTGTTCTCTTCGCTCTTAATCCTGATTCATATGAATAAACAGAAAAGTATGAATTCGCATATTCTGATAAAACATAACTGGAAGAGTAGAATTCTGCATTTCTTCATTAAGAGAGGAAACGTTCAGTCACAGTGCATTAATTAGTGCATTAGGCTGTGAAATTCTGTATATCTTCACTAGTGGCACAGATAAGGATAGTGGAAAAAAAAATTGAAAGCACTAGCGAGTGGCTTCTATACTGAGATTTATTTTTGCAAATTATAAATAATTCCATTAATTTTACACTTGTTCAGGAACATTGTTATTCCCGATTTCCGAGTTTCCCTTTTATTTGTAATGCCCTTCTGTCACTAGGAACAGTAATAATTCTGTGTTACGTGGTGGTGGTATTGTTCATTTACCTATAGCTAAGGTCATGTTTTAAAACCTTGGCTTATATATACACACCTGTTCAACATGGTTTAGTTATATGAGTTACCTTTAATCAGTGTTGTTCCTTGCTTCTTGAGCGAGGCAGAGAGGAGGGAAGGATCTAGGGTAGTGCATGTGTGAAGGGAGAAATGGATCTTCAGGACGTTGGTGACAAATGTCAGTTTTCAGACAAGAAATTTGATTTAAAGGTGAAATTTTGATTTTACTCAGGAAATTCACAACTTAGTCAGACTACAGGGTAAAGCTGTTAAACTTCTGCAAAGATGACCCACAAAGCTGTCAACCGATATTTATTCTAGAAAGGAATAGATCAAACCCTCTCTCCCGTGCCAGTAAAAAGTGTAAGCTTCCAAGCGTGTTAGGCTGGTTATGAATCAAGCCTCTGTAAGGGAAATTCTGCCTGCTAGGTTGGATGATAATGACAAGGTAGGACACTTTCAAACTGCAATCGTTTGCCTGCTTGCTGACATGTTTTTAGACAGTATTTTTAATATAGGGTGGCATCCCAATTTACTATGCTTTGGTTTGCATTTTGGGAGCGCTCTTAGAGTGCACAAATTAGATGGCTTTTGGAGGAAACTATATCAGACAACACAGGTCAGCTGCAGCTGGTGTTCAGTCACAAAACCAGCCTACAACTAATCAGGCAAAAATGCTATGAAACCCAAAGTGTGTGTGTCAGATCCTAAGCACCAACTGATTTGTTTTACAGATTGGCTCCAGTTATCCTATCCATGTGTCAGCTCTTAGTGTGTCTCAGGAGGACTAGTTCAACATGTAACACCACACCAGTGCGGCCTCTGAGGCTGTGAGGAAAGGCAATAATAAAAGTGGAAATGGCATTTAATGATATTATTGTTTTAGCAAGTGAAAAACTAAACAAACAAACAAAAAAAATCCATCTGTGTTTGTCTGTGCTTTTTTTTCCCTGCCCTTTTCCATTGAAATGTATGGCATCAGTGGGTTTTTTTAGTTTATTTTAGAAATTTGGGAGGATGTATATTTGTAAAACGTGAAAATCAGGAAAATACAACTGTACTCAATTCAAAGATAATACACTTTCCTACTCCACTGTGTTTCCTGGGCTTTGATTCCACTAAACTGAAATAAAACCCTCATCTGGTTAATGTTAAATGTGTTGATTTGTAGAAAACTCAAGCTCTTTTAAAAATAAAAGTTGAGAAACTTAATTAAGGGACTTCAGTGGCAAACACAGATTCTTATCCCTTCATTAAGAAATTAGCATTTAAGGTGATATTTGTAAATCCAGTCGTGTAGCTTTTTTCTTTAACTTGATGGGGGAGATAAAGCAATAAATGTTCAACTGATTTGAACATGATTAAATAAAGGTTACATGACATATCATTTTGAAGGATGAGATCTGCAGTAGTTCAGTTTTACACCTAACTTCCGTTAGCTTTGTGAAGATTTTTGTATAATCATCGCTAGCTTAACATTGTTTCCAAGATCATTTTCAGTAACAAATAAAAAGCAAATCTTGATTTCACGTTGTGTTCTTGCAAACGCACCTTAGTCGCTGAACTTTCCACTTTGTAAAGCTTTATTTCATCAACTGTGAGAAGTGAGCGTTCCCTATGCCTGACTAATTGTTATCCCTGTGCTGGAAGGGGGTTAGTGTAAGGCAGTGCTTGGGTGTGTAGCTGTGTAGCTTTTACACTGACATAATGCAAAGAGTGGTAAATCCCAGTACTGCTGCAATATGATTCGCTTTTTGGACTTCTGCTGTGCCTCTGTTCCTTCTCGTTTCTGGGTAGTGACCTTGTGTGCTTCCCCTCGGAAGGACAAGGGAAATTGGAGGTGGATGTACCGACCAAACTTACTGATGTTCCCTTCTGTCCCCTGTGTAATATCGAAGCCAGGTTGCGGTGTGAGGATCGAACACCTGCTGTATGTGTTATTAAGTGAGCCCCCCCAAAAAGAGGGGTTTATTTGGGGGTTTTCCCTGGGGATCCCGTTTAAGTGGCAGAGGAATAAATTATCTACTCCACAGCATACAGCACAGCCTGAAATTTCCCACGTCTAGTTCCCAAGTCCAGTAAGTCCAACTTGGCCCATGAAAAGAGAGACACTCTCACTTCTGCCTTAAACCTCTGCTGTCCTCATGTCCAAAAGATGCTACAGTCCATAATTGTGGTGCTGCAGTGCTCCCCCCCTGCTTCTGTATTTGCATAATGGAAGAGTCAGCTGGGGCTGATAATGTGTGCTGTAATCGTGTCTGGGAAACATTTTGAAGCAAGGGATAGTTAGGTTTTAAAATAGCTTTTATGGGTCAGTTGTGAACATGCATTTTAGTGTACTCTCCCTGTGTTTCTGCTCTTTGCAACCAATACTCTGTGCACAGTATAAATGATTGTTTTGGAGGGAGAGATAGCATCCTTTATGACAGACAAAAAGGGAGCTGTAAAGGGAAGTCTGAGTAGCTCGAGGGGTTTTGTATTGGTGTAAAAACATCCCTGCTGGTTTGTACTAACATTCATAAACAACTGCATTCAAACATAGATGATGCAGTGCTTTGAAATCATGTGAAAGTCTGAGCCTTGAATGAAGCATCTTTGAATAATTGGGAAACCATGACAATCTCGTAGTATCTCAGCATGTCTTTCTTATTGCCAGGTTGGATCCTTATTGTGCTAGAAAACTAAATACAGTGTTCAGGTCTGTACAAACAGAAACATCAATGTTTATATCATAATATTTTCCTTTCAAATATAGAATAAAGCAGCTACTCCACCCTAGCTTCGAAAAGAGAAAGAATTTCCTCAAGCCTGCTCTTGAATTTATTTTTAAAGAAGTAGAGATTTTAACAATAGCATAAAAGGCCCCCACAGTTCCTTCTTTTTCCTAGTTTATTTGTAATACTCACCTTGCCAGAGCTTGTCGGTGCATTTTAATAAGGCTGCAAAACTAAATATTCAGAGTCACAGAGTGCTTTTATCTTAAGTGAGGGTTTATACCCCTTTTCCTCAGCACTGTAATCTCCATTTGAGAACAGCTGCTAAAGTAATAAGCCCTGCAGCTAAATCCCCGGTAAAGGAGAGGCTTTATCAAACTGGGTAATTGGAGGGGATGTAACTGATGAAAGCAGCTGGGGCTGTGCTGTGAATGGAGCAGAGCTGCAGTGTCTCAAGTGTGGAGTTTTGCTATCTTTTGCCCTATTCTAGTTAAAGTTGGTGCCTCCTAATGGGCCCTTGAGCACATGCTTCCAGTTTCAGAACTGCTGAAGTAGTTTGCGTGAAGTTCTGCAGTACCAGGGGTCACACCATGGCAGATGCCACATCGTCGTTTCCTTTTAATTGTATACATTTTGATACAGTTCTAATCTTCATTCTGTTCCGCTTCTCCCTGTCTGTAATTAATCTGTGCAATCCTGTGGGCTGTTTTTAGTGCAGTCTGTGATTTTGATTTAATGTAATTGTTGTAATAGCCTGTGTGATGGCTATTTGCTATATCTTTGGTGTAAAGAAAGAACTCGTTGGGAGGGAGTTGCACCTGGTTTTAAGGTTCTTTGCTGTACATTATGCGCTGTTTTAGCTGCAGTTCGGCCTGCTGGAATATTCATGCTCATGTATTAGTCTCATAGGAGATATAGATAGATAGATATTAGTTTTGTTGTGTGCAAAAAGTTGTATACGTTTCCATTTCTTTAAAATCAATCAGTGTAAGAGCTCATAGAAAGCTGGGGGTTTTTTTGTTCTCTGAATTTTCCAGCATAGAGGTTTTTCTGTCTCCATATGAAAAAGAAAACAACACTTTTCTTTGAAACCCAGTGTTTACTGCACCAGTTCAGTCATAGAGTAACCAAAGTTGCCTTCTCTGACTTTTTTTTGAGGATCAGACCCAACAGATTTTTTGGGCAAAGCAGCGTTTGTGATGCACACCATCAGTAGCTATGCTGCATTGTCTTTTAGTTTTACAAAGTTCAAGGTATTTAGCAAAGCACTTGGTACAGCTTATATTTTCGGTGTAAGTGGAACAGACCTATGAACAATCCCCATCTCAGCTTTTCCTGAAGTGTGCTTTACACAATGAAAGTTAGACTTGTTAGAAGGAGCTCACCAGTGGGTCTTGTATGACCTGCTCTGCATCCTGCATTAGTGCAAGTGTTATCAAAGTAATTAGACTCTGAAAATAATAAGTGCAGAACATCAAAACAGTGTGATTGCATGAAAATATGTGAAAATTATATAATTTCGAGGTGGTTTTGGACAGAATGTATTTGGAAACATCTCTAAGGTATTTTTTAGTTGTAGTCAGTGTGTTTTGTGGGGTTTTTTTATGGATGGTTGGTTGGTTTTGATCATTTATCCTTACCAAAAAACTTCTTTTTCCTCAGCTGCTTAAATTCACTGTTGCCACACTAATATCTTGCTACTTTTGATTTTTTTCTAGGGCGCCAATGCCTCAGCTTTGGAGAAAGAGATTGGTCCGGAACAATTTCCAGTCAATGAGCACTATTTTGGTTTGGTTAATGTGAGTTTCAGACCGTAACTTACTGCTTTGAAAGGACAGGAATGGGTTTGTTAAATAACAAGACTGTGATGAGTGAATAATTAAAGTTCTGAAAGATATAGTCACTGAATACTCATACTATTGAAATGTGTTTCAATACTCAGTGTATTTGTTGAAATATGCTACTGAATTGTTGAAATGGGCTCTCTATTGAGTACTTCATTTCATTTTATTAGTTGTAGGGTAATTTTTACATCATTTTCATGTTATTAAAATGTGTAAGTCTTAAAGAAGGCTATTTAAAATATGTAGCTGGTTGTTCATAATATGCCAATGAAGTAAAATAAATACATTAAAAGAAAAAAAAAATCTTCTGAAAAACTATTGATGATATGAAGTATTTACATCTGCTATTTGTATTAAGATTAAAAAAAATAAAATATACAGCCCAAAGGGGAAAGCAGTGGTGAAAGAAATATACTGGATTGTTTGAATCAATAATTAGTTTTAAGGAATGATTTAAACTTTAATTTCTGGTATTACTGGTGAAAAGTATATCTTGTTAGAAATTGCATTACACTGACATGAAATATTAAATGATTCCCTTTATTGGGGCTTCAGAAACTACATAGCTAAAGCAAGCTGATTTAGCAAGAGCTATTGTCTTGCTTTTCTTAGTGAAGCTGGTCATTTAAATGTTGTCCCAGTACTGTAACATGTCTCTGCCTCCAGGTGCTTAGCACTGACCTGGTTCGAGGGTCTGCAATCCGAGCACGCACTGTGGAGTCAGTAAACACTGATAAACACTGACTTCCATGCATCTCAAAACACCACCACTTAAATTTAAGTGATTTCTTTTCCTTTCTCATGAAAGCTGAAACACCCTCCGAATGCCGCGTTGTTTCTCTCCGAAGAGGAAATCCAGCAGTTTCACTGTTCCTACCTGTCAGTTCTGCAGCTGAGCTTAGGCTTTCCATTTTTCCAAAAACAGGTTTTTGCAAATCTCTTACTCTGTCGAGAGATAAACTGTTTGCCCAATTTTTTGTCCAAGTCCAGAGAGGATTTAAGACTTAACAGTGAAATTGTATTTTACACCTAAGCTTGAAGTTTTACATAGTTTGTACCCTTAAGAGAAGGTTCAATAAAGGACAATCTTCCTAGTATGTAATGAATATCAACAAGTTCTGGCTTTTTGTACTCATAATGGAGTAGAAATTTGAGGGAATATCTGTCATTGTCCCCAACCATACACGTAAGAGACAGGCAGCTTCAATCTATCAGAGTGCTTTTAACTTTCTGTCTACTACAGGAATTTTGCTTATTTTAGCGTCACACAATAAAATTTTATGGACTACAATTCTTTGAATTGTAACAAATAATAAAATGGGATCTCTTACATTTATGGCACACGGGTGCTGGTTTTCAGGTACAGTGGCTGGCTAAGGAAATTCAGTGACATTGATGCCTGAATGGTTTTAGATCTGTTCTGCAGCACGTACACACCATAAATGTGTAATAAGCCGGCAGCATGTAAATCTGCCAGGAGAAGTGAAAGTAACAAACTATGGCCAATGACTAGAAAGAATGACAGAGATAACGGTAATGAAAAGAAATGTGAGATAATTAGATAATAAGTTAGTACTATTAGATTGAGAAGCGATAGAAATCACAATTTTTGCCTTCATTGATTTCTCTAATGTTTTTGTAGCAATTACAAGAAGTGAATCTCCCAGAGGTTCATTAACATTTACTGCTAAATTTTTCTAATTTGTTTATTGATTTTGTTTGTCCTAGCTTTGTCCAGAGTAATGGAAAAAAGGGAAATAATGTGTAAGTCAGTAGCTTTCTTCTAACTGTGTGATAGCTAGCCATTTGAGGTGTCTGGAATACAGAAAAGCATTTTAGATAAAGACGGCAATCCTGAAATGGAGATCTGTCAATTTATCCAGAGGTAGCATAAAAGAAGAGGAGGCAGAAGCACTGCCTTATCTCTGTTCCAGTTTTCTGGTAGAATCTAGGGATCATTCAGAGGGTGTGCTGAAAGAGCAGCTTGAGAGGTAAAAGAAGACCTAAGAAAGGGCAATTATGGGAAACATATGGAAGACCAGATGGTTGATGGGATTTGAAAATTCAGCTTAGGCTTGAAGGGACAATACCATTCACTAAATCAGCAGGAAGTAATGCAAGATATGTGGTAAGATGAAAGTGTTAGTAGTGTGATGTGCCATGCATATGGACAACCAGGAACATCAAGTCTGCTTATCATTCTTCTTTCCCTCTTCAGTGCAGTAATGCAAACTATTCAAATCTATGTGCTTCACAAATTGAATCAATCATTTTATCCAGTGAGCATGAAATAAGATTTTTAATCTCAAAGAGCTGCTCTGGAAACTCTTTAGCAGTTTACCAGACTTGTAAGGTTTGGTTATTCAGTCTCTTGCAGTAGATCAGTGTGTTTTGGAGAAATCCTATCCTAATGGAGTGGCCCATTGCAACAACGAAAAGTTGTTGGAGCTGCCAGTGCATCAGAGCGGGGAGGAACCCTGGAGCTGCTCAAAGACAGTGTTCCAAACAGATCTAAGTTCCTGTAAATCCCTTTGTTGAATGGGGTTCAGCAACCACACTTCTTCCCAGCTGGATGTGCATCAGAAGAGTAAACTATAAGTGTTCATGGACGTGCAGTGTTTTTGTTGCACAGTGTCTTTGTTTTCCCTACTGCCTCATTTTTATTATTTCCACACAGGTTTGGGTGCTGTAACTTTGATTTCAGAATTTAAAAGGAAAAGAAAAAGGGAGGGAGGGTGTAAAACAGAGAATGCAGTATTTCTGTGAAAGGAAGCAATCTGATTTCTCAGAATTTAGAACAGAAGGACAGTATGAACTGATAAAAAGAGAAAACGTGGGTTTTTTTACGTCTCTTAGAAATGCACAGCGTAAGATGGTCTTTCTTATATTTTCTACCACTGTTCTGAGGCTGGCTGGCCAAGCATGAAGTTACCCAGTGCAGGGCTTGCACTCCCGAGTGTTGTGGCTCTGAGGCAGCGCTGGCTGGAGTGGGGAGGAGGGAGCAGCAGAGCCCGGTGCCAAAGACCCAGGATCAGAAAGCAGAGTATAGGTGTCGAGTGGGAGGATGGGGAGACTGCAGCAAGGTGTTGGGTGTTTCTCTGTAGTGGAGTCAAAGTCATTACTACTTTAGTGGGAACTAAAGTAGTAATGGTGGTAAGACCAGCATTTATTAATTTATCAAATTGAGTATTTGCATAGTCTAGAAACTTCCTGACCTTTTCCTACTTGTTGTTTAGTACAGGTGCCATTTTAATTTTTTTAATGGCTGGAAGCATTTATTTTTAAAATATTTTGAGTTTTGAAGTGATAAAGACTGATGCTTTAGAGATAAAACAAATGTGAACTAATTAAATTTTCTTCAGGAGTTTGCTTTCAAACATTCTTCTATTGCCTGCTGTGTTTCTGAATTTGGTTGGAGAAAGCCTTTTATGAACTTAATCTGGTTGCTTTTATTTCCTACTTGCAGGCATGTAGGTTAACATACATTCATATTAAATTAATCTGGATTTTGTTCAGTGTTCTGAGGTCTTCATATTTGGTTCGTCTCTCACTGCATGGTTGCCATTCTAATTAATTTATCATCAGACTGTTCCTTTTTAAAATTGGAATCTTATGAAATTTCTAATTTGCTTGCTTTTCATCTTTTGACACTTGCTGTAGAAATTTTAGCACTTTTCCAATTTGATTAAATTTTAAGAACTTTCTTAACACTTTAATGTAGTTCTCTTTTTATGGCTGTTTCTACTTATAAACTCATAAATAGTTAGCTTACAATATTAAATGTTTTGACAGCAGCTACTGTGTGATTTCATCAGCTTCCTTTAAGGTAAAAAGCCTCTGTTTTCCTCTTAAGTTCATTGACTTATTTGCAGATTTGGACCACAAAGAAGCTAATATAAGCATTTTCCTCGCTTAAATAAAGAAAAATAGTGGATGTTAAATTCATCACTTTTTAATATGGATACCTTAATGACGTCTTAATATATTTTTAAATATACTTCTTACTTATTCTTTGAGTGTGTCTTGGTTATTTAGAAACTAGTTCTTCATATTTCATTAGTTTAAAATAGAGGACAGTAATTAATTTTTAAGTTTTGTAATTAAGTTGTATTTTTGCAATGCATCTCGTTTGTCTTAATTGGGAGAGAGCAAAAAGTAGTTGCTTCCCTGTTATTCCTAAGATGTGAAGGCTTTTAGCTCTTTTTCTCTATTGAAGGAACCTGCTCTTAAAATATCTCTAAAAGCAGTCTTTACCACGTAAGTCTCCCCATCACAATAATAAAGTCTTGGAATTTGCTATCTCTAAGTGCTGCTATCTTTGTGTAACGTAAATCTGAATGTTATTTCCACATTTTGCAGAAGGTGTGGTAGGTACACGCCTCAATTTGCAGGTTGCGTGACTGCAGCTGGAAGGTTGGATTGCTTGCTGAGGGCCGTGTAAAGAAAAGATGTTTCCCACACTTTCAGTGCTGGATAATAGGTTTCGCTGGAGGAGGGCAGCATAAAATTAGAAAGGCAGCGTAAAATTAGAATGGCTTTATCCACTGACAGCTCACAACGCCTTCACAGGTGCGATGGGGATGTTTGCAGTGTTGGGGTGAGCTGGAGACAGTGTCAGTGATCTCGGGTGCCTGAAGGAGTCTGAGGAAGGGGGACATCTGGAGTGTCCCACCTGGGGTGTCCTGGTACAAAGTGGGTTATGGATGCTTTTCCTGCTGACTCTGCTTTCCCCTTTCAGTCCAGCGGTTTGCCTCTTTCAGAGTGTGCACATCCAAATTGTGCTCTGTTTTCCTCGCAATCTTGATTTCAAGCTACCAACCACCATGGCTTTGAATCCTAAGCAAACCATGTCACACTGGCATTCAGGTGTTTCCTTAAATCAATCTTGTCACCCTGGAATGAGAACTGAAAATGTAGGAACAGGTTAAATTAGTTGTTTCTGACTTCGATGACAGCTATTAAGATTTGGAGAATCTAATTTCTGTAGTGTCTGAGGAGCTCTCCATTTTCAGCTGAATTTCTTCACAGTACAAGGTCATGTCTTTGCTGTTGTGGCTGATGTGTGGTAGACAGAGACATATTTTTACCTGAGCATATTTTGGGAGTTGTGAAATTGGGGGTGTTTTTTGAACATTTTGACCCAAATAGATGTGAAATATTATCAATAAGTTAAATTTTGAGTGAGACAAGATTAAATAGTATTGTTCAAATTTACCTAGGTTTTTACGTGCATTTACATACTTGGTGATCCTTTGTGTGACATTAATATGTTTTTCTACCTTAAAGTCAGGAAGAAATGATTTGCAGAAAGTTGGCCCCTGCTTGTGCACTGTTACACTTTGGAATTAATTTTATCTCTCTACTGTAATACAATGCAAACTAACAGATCTCTCTTTTGTTTTGTAGTTTGGGAATACGTGCTACTGCAATTCGGTTCTCCAGGCACTTTATTTTTGTCGACCATTTCGAGACAAAGTCTTAGCGTACAAGAGTCAGCCAAGAAAAAAAGAGAACCTCCTTACGTGCTTAGCAGATCTCTTCCACAGTATAGCCACCCAGAAGAAAAAAGTTGGAGTAATACCTCCCAAGAAATTTATAACAAGATTACGAAAAGAAAATGGTAACTTTTTTCTTTCTTTTTCTTGTGTAATAATTATGGCAATTATGATTTAATTCTGAAGTTGACATAGTGGAATACCTATATATAGAAACTGTTCTTGGTGCTGGAGTATAAACAAGAGGTGGCCCCAGGATAAGGGTGTAACCCTGGAGTGGTTTTGAGAGAGAATCCTTGTCTCTCTCTTCATATAGAACTAAAGTATCTTGTCATGTTGTCGCTGGCTGCCTATGAAATTGCTTGCTAGTTCTGTTTCTCTGTGACTTTTATATTTGTAGTCAAAATTCACTGTAAGACCTTTGTTCTTTGTTTTAAAAAAATACTTTTTGAATGAAGGAATCAGTCTCCCAGACTGAGTGTGTGGAAAGACTTGTCCGTAAGAATCTAACTTAAAACCCTCCACATTTTAAAATTGATTTAGAATTTATGCAGTATGTAACTTGACCTACTTTTAAAAGAATTAATTAATTTTAAAACCACTAAGTAGTTTTGGCAAATTGTTTTTTAAATGTCATTGTTATCCTAAATTTCAAGAGATTTCTAGGGATTTTTCACATTTCTTGTTTCTTATCTGCAGGGCTAATTGGTCAGAATGTTTTAGAAAATGATTTGATGTTAAAATATAAACGAAGCCTTGTGATCTGCTACTCAGTTTGGATGCATTTTTATAAAACTACAACTTTTTTTCCTTAAGAAGTAATTACTATATTTAAATAAACTGCTTGAGGTACCATACTTGACACTGCTGCAATAGACATGTTCATACTATTGTAATCTTTCCAAGACTATGGATGCAGACTGAAAAAGTGTTTAAATGGTATGATGACTATCTCTGTAGTAAATACAAGAAATAAAATATTCTCATGGCATTCCTAGTTTGGCATGGCTGTTCCAGCAAATGCACACCATGAGTTGTAATGTTATTGTTAAAAAAAAAAACCCTCTTGGGTACTGTACAATCACTTGCCTGTGCAGAGTAGAAAACTCTAATTCCCTTCTTTGGCACATCTACTCGAGTAAGTGTGCTTGTGTTTGATACATTTACAGAAACAGTTCATTATAACAAATGCAGAGAATCATTCAGATGGAAAGCAGAAAGCAAACCACAGGAGCCATTAAGTTCATTACAGAAAGTGTTCTTTGTAATGCGTAATTATGTCATGCCACTAAAATTCTGCACAGGGCAAGGCAATTGGAAAACCTTCAGTAGAGAAATCAGATGTGGAAGTTGTCTTTTTGGGTCTTTTTTAATGGTGATACTCTCACCTTTTGCACAAATAAATAGCTACATTCAGGCTGCAATCACATGGGTATCATATATGCTATTAAGTGCTTGTTGTAAAGGTGTATAATTTTGAGCCTTAAAGAAGCTTAAGTGTAAGAACCAGGTAGGTGTGCAGCAGCAATCCAGAGTCTCTTCCAGTCAGTGTCCAGCTATACCAGGGTGATAACTGAGGACACAGTCTTAATGTGTTCCAGACTACAGAGCTGCTGCTCCATCTTTGTTTTCAGTGTCTGAGTACAACATGTGCATATTACACATCTCTGAACTGTAGAGGAGCTTTTCACAAGGGCGTGCAGTGACAGGACAAGGGGAATGGCTTTAAACTGAAAGAGGGCAGGTTTAGATTAGGTATTAGGAAGAAATTCACACTGTGAGTGTGGTGAGGCTCTGGAACAGGTTGCCCAGAGAAGCTGTGGATGCTTCATCTCTGGAAGTGTCCAAGGCCAGCTTGGATGGGGCTTTGAGTAACCGTGTTGGAAGGTGTCCCTGTCCAGAGCAAGGGGGTTGGAACTCAATTATCTTTAAGGTCCCTTCTAACCCAAGCGATTCTATGTTTCTCTATTAATGACCTTAAAGTTTAATTGGCTGGGAAGCAGCTGCTGTCTTGAAGTCAGCTGAAGGTATATTGTTAACATTTGCATGAAGTTCTTCTAATTGTAAAATGAACAATCTGTAGCTTTCATTTTGCTGTAGTTAATGCTAGTTACTGACTGGGCACATCGCCCTGAGAGGGCTGTGATACTACACTGTGAAGAACCTCTGAAGTCTTTTATCTCAAGAGAATTGTCGCTCTTGTTCTGCCTTGATTTACTTGATTAAATAAAGACCTTGCAGTTGGCTAGATTGAACTTACTCGTCTCAAAAATAGTGTAGTAGTTCATTAAATAAACTGCATGGTTCGTACTCTTGCTGACCTATTGCACTACTTAACCTCTCCAAATGATCTAGATTAGCATCAGGGTTTCCCTACCTAGCTAATAACCCTGGACTTTTTTTTTTCTATTTGAAGTTTATTCCTGGATGCCATCAGGTGAATGACAGTAAAGCTTCCATGGAGTCCCTGTATGCTTTTCAAAACTTGAGCTTCACTGAGTACCTTTTTCATTCATCTTTCCACTCCTATGCTGAAGACATGTCTCTTAGAACATTCTTGGACTGCCAGCAAAGCGAAGTAATTGCCCAATAAAAGACTTGTATGATATTAGCCGGGGATAGAGAATGCTTTTTAAATAGGCAGGTAAATTTCCTCTTAGCAATTCCTGGTCAGAGAGAAAAGAAGTAACTGTTACTAAATCTGTGTTGTCCCAGACATTGACCTAAGCTTGGCAGAGATAGCATAGCCCCTGTAGGAGATGCAGTGGCGTCTGGAGGCTGCACAGGATGAGCCGTACAAGTTCAGGTGGCGTTCCACGTACACCTCCTGTGTTTAGGCAGCTGAATTGTGCCCTGGTTTTCTTGCAGTCTTCTGGTAATTCTGATCAGCTGAGTCATTTCTGCCAACGCGAGCTGACTTGCTGTCCCCTCTTCCCACCCCCTGTTTTTTTGACTTAGTTTGTCAAGTAGGCATTTTGGGTTGGTGTTGTATCGCCATGAATGATTCAAGATGTGACATAAAGGACTGGTTTTGAAATCTGACTCTCTTAAAAACTTAACCTGTAGTACAGCACTAACCAATCAATTAAAAAAACCTTCTGCTTTATCTGGCAGAACTTTTTGATAACTACATGCAGCAGGACGCACACGAGTTCCTAAACTATCTGTTAAATACGATTGCGGACATCTTGCAAGAGGAGAGAAAACAAGAGAAGCAGAACGGGCGCCTGCCTAATGGCAACGTGGACAGCGAGAACAACAGCCCGCCAGACCCCACCTGGGTGCACGAAATCTTTCAGGGAACATTAACTAACGAAACCAGATGTCTTACCTGTGAAACTGTAAGTCTTCGTGTGCTTTGCAAACGCGAATTCTGCCGTGTTTCAGAACTGCGTGCGTCACGATTCATTCATCCCAGCAGACCAACAGATTAGATTAGTTTCTTTCTTTAGTGATCTTTATGTTTGTGTGAATATATGTGGTTTTTTCTTTGTTAGTGAGAACATTCCAGCAGCTGATGCGTGAATTGTAGGAAAAGACGTTTGGTCAATATTAGGAAAATGCCTTGTTGGATTTTTTGTCAGTGTGATCATAATCACCTTCAAAATTTAGATCAGAAAATTCTGAAGTGATGTATTCTTAAACAAAATAAAAATCTGCGATTTGAGGGTGTGAGGTTCTCAAATTTAACGTCTTAATAACTGAGTGTCACACTCAGTGATACATCCCATAAGTAAGTATTATGAATCAGTTTCCATGGATTCCTGGTTTTTAAAATTAAAGGCATTGAAATCAAGATACATAATGGTTGGCTTTTGGCACTGGGATAGTAGACTGGGATTCTCAAAAAACATACCTTCGTGTTCACGAAAAGTAATCCTTTCCTAAATGTCTGTCCACAGGAATTCTTCTAACATTACACCCTGAAAAATAAACCCTTTCTCTGAGTATGCTATACAAAAATATTCTTTGAGAAGTTCTACAATAAGAGAAAGAACGTATTTCATAAAACTTAAAATTGAATTTTACCAGCTTGAGAAAGAGCAGCACAATTTGAAAATTACAGTAATTCTGTCATCTCTATTCCTTAGAGAAAAAGCTAAATGACTGTGGGTTTTGTATAACTCTTCATACCTATTTTCTTTAACTTAATTAGGTAATGCAGGTATGTCAGCATGACGTTGGAAAGGAGGAATTCATCAGATCTGTATATTTCACGTGTAATTTTCTCAGTCTTCTAGAAATACCCACCTCTTTTATTTCAAAGAAGAGAGCTTCATACTGTCATGTATAATGTAACTGCAGACTAGCAGTAATTTAGGTGGTGATTCCAAGCTAACATATTTTCTTTTCTGGCAGATTCCCCCTCCCTAATAAGTATTTCTTGGCAACTGTCAATTGCTTCTCTTCTAGTCCTTGAACTGCTTTTTTTTTTTTCTTGAAACATGAGTTTAGCTTAAGTCTTTTGACACAACTGGCATCATTACCTTTCCTCACTGTGGCATAATGAATTACTGCTGTCAGGATTTTGATCTAGGTACCGTCCTTAATGCAATTTTAAAACACTGATATGCTCTTTGCCAGCATATTTTATTAGTTATCAGGCCTGTCACAGTTCTGAGAATTCTACTAACACTGCTCAGTTTTATTTTTCTAGTAGTTATTGCTAATGGAAATATTCAGCTATTGCTGAACAAGATAATAATCAAAGTAATCTGGAAACTATTTTATCGGTTTCTGCCTGTTGAGTATATCAGCTTGTGTCTAAAACACAGTGACTTGAAAAGCACTTAGAAACGCATTTGGACACATTGAATAGGTAATATTACTGTGAATAGGGTTTTATTTTCAAATGTAGTGAGTATATATGATTGTTTTAATGCTTATTAGAAGCTGTTGGCATTTAGATTCTTTCTGTGTTTAGAAATATAAGTTAAAATGTCAGGAGTACTTGGAAATAGCTCATGTAGAAGATTACAAGCAGTAGTGGATGAATTACTGCTTCTTAATGACAAGACAATAGCCCTAATATATTTTTTTAATTTAAATTGAAAATTTATTGCGTTTTTAAATATAAAGCATAACATATGTCTTTGCCCAAAGTGACAGTGATTATCTTCTAACTGGACAAACCTACTCAATGTTCCTAAAATGGGTAAATTATTAATCTAATTTTAGTTGTCCTGGTTATGGCAAAGAGCATCTTTCCAGGATACACTGTTTCATTAGCCCATCTTAAAGATAAAAATTGAACTGGCTAAAGATGTATCCTCAGTCTAAGTATGGACAGTGGAGTATAAGGAACACAGATATGATTCTCTAACCAAGATCTGTGTTGTGAATCAAGCCACACTATTAAATGAATACATTACAAAAAGGATTGTAAGTTGCCTTTACATGCTTTTAATGTGATTTCTCTTTATAATGCTTTCACCCTTCCTTGATAGAGGCAGAATGATGAAGTGAATGTAAATTTTGTGTCTAATTTATAGAAATGATCTAGAAGTTAATTGGTTTTACAGATTTCTCTCACAGTTTAAGGAAGAATAACAGTAAACCAGAAAATAATGTAATTGGCTTCATTAAGATTAAATTTCAACAGCTAAATGTGGCCAGTACTTCTACAGAGAATTATAGGAAGTTGTCAAAACCACCATACCAATCTCCAGGTGATGGTCTTGCTCTTGGTTCAAATGACTCCACAAGGGATAAAATTATTTGGCTCAATTCTACTTTGGACTGGGAGAAGGCAATAAGGAAAATCTCGGTGTTCTCTCTTACATGAGTACTATAGAACCTTTAACTATGCCTGATTTTCATCTCTCTTTTTTTTTAAGCCAAGATAAATCACACATTTTGTTTCAGCTTCTTTTAAAACTGCTTTCTGTCTGTAGCTGCAAGAGCTCTTTTGCCAGCGAGCAGATTCGCATTGCCAGTGAAATTCCCAACTGTAAGAAATAATGGATTCTGTGAGTGTCAGCCTTCTGAGCTTTCTGTTTTGTGCAGCTTTGGTCATCAGAGTACAGCTGAGCTGTGTGGGTGCAGATTATGTCCTTGACGTGAGAACAGCACACCATCCTCTTCAGCCAGAACGCTGGAACATCCAAATTCCTCACTATTACTCAGATGTTCCTGTTAGGAGCACTCAGACAGCTTTTTGAACACATCAGGACTCAATTCTTCAAGTGATGAGGTTTTCTGATCATGCCCATCTTTTTTTCATTCTATAGATGGTTGAAATATATAGCATTGGTGGTTGTAGTCTAAGAAGCTTAATGATGTTTATTTGAAACAGAACCTTTACAGAAGGAGGGGGGCTGATAAGACTGCAGAGTGGCTTTTAAAAATCTTTTTTTTTTTTTATTGAAACTTTATGAATTTATGTTAGAAAAATCTGTTCAAATACTAAGGCTCAAAAAATCTTAAAGATTAAGAAAAGCAATTTATAAATCACCAACATAAATGGAAAAAAATCCACTTGGCTATTCTTGCAATAAAGCCTTTAATGGTTCCTCATGATCCTAAGTGCACAATGGACTGGCTAACCTGAGAGAGGTTTTTTAAGGCCATATTATCACAGAGAATGGAAATTGTCCTTTTGCGAACTTCTGTTTTCGGTACCAATCTCTTTTCAACCAAGCACAACACATCCCTTCCCTCCTCTCCGTATCCTCTCTGCCCTTACAGCTTCTGCGTGGGATAAAGCTGCCTGTGAAATCTGTATTGTTTCACGGAATTTTCTTTGATTAGACCAAAAGAGGAAGAATTATCTAATTGCATGTCTGAATAACACTGATCACATGACTCCCTAACTCCAGCTGTCCTAGCTGAAGACTGCAGCAGCAGAGTATTTTCTAGAACTGATTTTTTTTTTTTCTGAGCCATTCTTAATCCCCAGTTACAATGATTTCCACCAGAGTTCCTAGTGTTATAAGCTCAAGTTTGATTGATTTGCAATGGGATATTTTGAAGAATTGTCCACACAACTAAACCATAGTACATCCCTGAATACAAGGAAATGTGCAGCACACTGAAGATGCAGGTGGCTTTTTTTTTCCCCACTCTAAACATTTTGAAAGTTTTCCATGTGTGTTCTGTCATCTCTCTGAAAGTATGAACATTACACTTGAGCATCTGAATATTGCAGTAGAAATGATGGGTACTGACATAGTGGTGGTTTTTTATATGCACACTTAACTCTCGGGAAGACTAGGCACAGAACAGTGGGAGCCCAGTGCTCTCACAGAAGCTTTCAACTCAGTTTCATGAGTTTTTGGACTTGCTTTGTGGTATTAATTCTCAAAAATAGTTGTCTCGACCACCTGCTTTTTTCCTTTTTTCTCCAGTTGTGCTGCCCTTAGGAGCTGTGTGTTCCTCATCTCTTGATTATCAGAGAACAACTTTACACTTTTTCAACTCAGGATAAAAAAAAACCCCATAAATCTCATATGTTTAAAAGATCAACTTGCATTACTTCCTCTGTAGCCATTTCACTTTTCCTGCTTTCAGTCAAGAAACTGCAGCCAGGTGTATTTTCTAAAAGCATTTACTTTTGTATCTAGGCAGAGGATATTCCCATGAGTAACCTTGAGTATCTTTAGATACAGAGAGGAGACTCCAGCAGACAAAAGGTTGCACATTACTGTTTCCTAATACTTCAGTAACACGGTTGGTTTTCAGGGCATCTGTGGCTTTTTTCATCATTTGTCAGGATTTGTGGTGGAATTTATTTTCTGCTTCTCGAATGTTCTGTTTTACTTACTTGTTATTCTTACATTTTTGTGAGAATTGCCTACTATTCTGCCTCTATCAGACCAAGCCCCAAGCTCTCATTTGCCAAATTTACTGTCTGCTGTTCCTTTAAAGGTGTGAATCTAGCCAGGAAGAAGCTTCAAAATATCCGTGCTGTTTATTGGGTTCACTATGACATGCAAATACATAACTTTCAGTTCAAGGTAGTCAGAGGAGAAGAACAGAAGTGAAAGCACTAAGCAGAAGAATCACAGTGATTCTGTTCTTTTGAAAAAATGTGAGGAAGAAGCTTGGCATCAATACTGTTGATCTGAAATCCCAGCATGATGACAACTAGCATTATCTACACCCAGAGACTCATACACACTGCCCCCTTCCTGAAAAAAATCGGAAAATATAGCAAATCTCTGAAATAGAAAGGCCCCTTGCAAAAATCTTTAAAAAAATGTTTATAGGGTGAAAGATGGATTCTGTCAATAGAAAGTGGTATTGAAAAACAGAGGTAACTTAGTATCATTTGTTTTAACTAGTTCTTTTGGTTCTTCTTTTCATGCAGGTAAGCAGCAAGGATGAAGACTTTTTAGACCTTTCAGTTGATGTGGAACAGAATACTTCAATCACTCACTGTTTAAGGTAGACACAAAAATCAGAATTTTTGTCATTTGACTTCACCTGTTGTGCAGAAAGCAGGAAGTAAAACTAAAAGCTGACAGTTCTATCTTATGTAGATTTAAATGTACAAAGTTATGTCGATGTCATACATTTATATGGCTATTTCATATAAAAAATGAGTATTTACAGCTTTCTTTTTTTCCTCAGGGGTTTCAGCAACACAGAAACTCTGTGCAGTGAGTACAAGTATTACTGTGAAGAATGTCGCAGTAAGCAAGAAGCGCATAAAAGGTACATCCCACTGAGGGAAGGGAAAAATAACCCGTGCATTTAATGAAAATACTGTGGTGTTTCCTTTTGTGTGTGTGTGTGTGTGTGTGTGGCAAGGGGAGAACACCCTTTTCCCCTTAATTTTTCTACTCTTCTTCCACTTGAAAGTAACTTGCCTGCATTCCTCTTGCTAGAATTCAATGTGTCTATTTCTGTGAGTAATGAGAATCCATGTAAAGCATTTAGGGATTCCATTGATCATTATTTATTTTACAAATGAGAAAATGAAGGGTCTTAAGACCAAAAATAAGTTAAAAAGCCAAGTTAAAACAAACCATCACTGACTAATCAAAGACAATCAGCAATGATGAAAAGTCATTGATTGCATGCGACTTTTTAAACTTTGTTTTGTTTTGAAAATAAAATAATTTTTCCAGTTGCTGAAAGAATCAGTTTGATAGCACTTTTTGTAACTATTGTTGTTCACTGAGTTTGTGATTTCTTAAAAGTGTGTAATTAGTTGTGCTAAACTGCTTGACAGTGCTCCTGAAAATCATCAGAAGCTCTGTGGAAGCCTGAAAATCATTATGTTTAAAAACAATTCTTGTCTGCCTAATAATTCTTCTATTCTTGTTTACCCCTTTGAAAAACCTGTCATTTTGTGTGCTGTGTGGTTATTTGTTATCTGAGAAGGTGTTTGGCTGAAGGAGTGGGAACTCTGACATGCTCTACTGGTTATACTGCTGCTGCTGGTTATTTGGTTTGCCATAGATTGCACACACAGCTTTTGCATATCTCATCTGCCAGGTCTGCCTTCACACGTTGCCTAAGCTCACTAATTGGTGTCTGGTAGAGGTTGTAAATCCAGGCCTGGCTTGTTGTTTTCTGTTGCCTGAGTTCTTTTTCTGTGTGGGAGGTGACGTGATCCCTGACCAATATCCCTGACATAAACCTGTACTGTAGGCGCTTCCGTATTGGCAAAACACAGCTTTGATTGTTTATATTTTGGGTTACATGTCAGGCTTAAGTTCAGTTTCACTACAGCCACATTTTTCTCCCATCTCTGTAAAACAGTTTATCTGTGATGGGGTCTACTCAGCGAGCAAAGATGGTGTACCAGATTTCTTCACCATTGAAAGAGCTCCTGTTATCAAACAGTTACATTATAAGGAGAGGACTTAGTTTTGAAAAGAGAGCAGAAATTATAATATAATAATATAATAAAAATGTAACTCTCCCTAAAAATAGTTGCTTCTGCCATCTTTCTGCCCTTCTCCAGCTGTTTTCATTTCCTAGTTCCCTTGTGGGCAGGTGAGTTATCAAGGAATTTGTCCACAGTCCCCTATCTTTTGAAAAAGGATTGTCTTTTACAAATTTCCTGGCATTCTGAAAGTATGGTCTTAACAGACATGTCTGAAACCTGGCCTGTGTTACAGAGACTTTTGAGCTGCCTTTTGGGGCCGAAAGCAGTTTGGAAAGCTCAGCACTGTGTTGATCTAAGGCACTTGGCAGTGCCAAGAAGCAGAGCGCTCTGGTTTGGTTGTTCTGTTAGGATGGGCAAATTTATTGCCCCGAGATTTGGAAGTCTGTGTTTGCTGCCAGGCCAGCTGTGGTTGGCTGAGAAAGACTTGTAGGCACTGATGTGACATCTCAATACCCCATGCTGGGGAAAGGGGCTAGCGAGCCCTCAGTAAAACTAGGTCACTTTCTGGCTTTGACTGCTGTAAAACATTGCTGCAACATTTGTACAAAATTATTGTGCCAGAGCACAGCCTTATCTTGTTTGGATAGCAGGAGGTAGGTGGATAACAGTGGGCTATTTGTGTCCCTTGGAAATTTTAAATGAATGGCTTGGAAATGAATGGCCAGGAAAACTTGGAGTAATACTTGTGTGACAAAGTAGTGTAACAAAGCTTGTTTTAAAAAGCTTGTTTGGCTTGGCTGGGAAATTCAGCTGGAACAGGACCTCTGAAACAACTCTGTTGCAATACCTGCATTGTGTGTCAAGTGGGATCTAGGTTTTGCTTTTGGGAACTCTGGAAAGCTGTGGGTAAATATACTTAAAACTTGAATTCTGTTCTATGTTATCTTTAAGTCTAAATTATTAAGTGAGTTCATCACGGCTGTTTTTATATACTATATCTTAATGTTTTAAGTACGTTTTCAGTTCTCTCATTTGTTAAAAATCTCTCTTTAGTTTAGCAACACAGAATATATTTTTAAACAGCTGATGATTTTGGTTTCTTTTAATGTAACGCAAAGGTTTTTAAGGACTTCAGTAAAACAGGTTTCTTGTTTGTTGATAATGGCTGAGTGTTTTGGATGAATATTGGAAATACTGCTGGTTTTTTGGTTTTGTTCCTTTTTTTCAGGATGAAAGTAAAAAAGCTGCCTATGATTCTAGCTCTCCATTTGAAGAGATTTAAATACATGGATCAGCTGCATCGATACACAAAACTCTCTTATAGAGTAGTTTTTCCTTTAGAGCTTCGTTTATTTAACACCTCAGGAGATGCCACCAATCCTGACAGAATGTATGACCTTGTTGCTGTGGTAGTTCATTGTGGAAGGTAATGACTCTGTTTTAAGCAGGGGATTTTTGTATAAGCATAACTGTGTTTAAAAGAACAACGCAAAGCGCCCAGTATCATATAAGTCAATAGCATTTAAAGACCTCTTAAAAAGAAAAGTTTTTTAGGAAAAAAGGTGTTGTGGGGAGAAACTACCAGTCCTGACAGAAATTATGACTTTGTTACTGTGACAGATCATTTTGAAAAGTGGTAACTGTATTTCACATTAAAGATCTTTATCTGAATTTAACTATGTTAAAAAAAAAAAAAAAAAACAACACAAAATGCAAAGTATCATGTAACAATAATAACATTTAAAAACAGTTTCTGAGAAAAAAGCTTTCTTAGGAAGGAAAGCATTATAGAAAGATTAATATATAAAGCATTTCCTTTAGGGTGTGATTTTTTTCAGGCTCGAGCAACATTTTCTGAAATGTATCCACATATTATGAGTTTTGTTGATTACTTTGTTTCATTGCTTTCAAAATAGGGCTGTTAGATTTGTATTTGATTTTGCAATACTCAACAAATGTTCTTGTGGCTTTAAGGCTTAAAATCAGGTTGTTCTGCGAACTGCTTATTGAGTAGATAAAAGCTCCAAAGTTGAAAATTACAATTTGACATCTAGAACCACAGAATAATTTACGTTGTGAGGTCAAATACTTAAAACTCAAAGCAGAGTAGTTTTGACATTAGATTAGGTTGCACTGGTCCCAGTTTGATAACTAGGAATGCTGATTTCACGTCCTCTTTTGGCCATTTGTTCCAGTTGTTCAGTGTTCTCACTGTGAGTAAAGAGCAGTGTTAAGATAAATGGGTATCAAATGGGACAGTTTTGGAAAATAAGCCTTTGTGCCCTAGTTTCCTGGGACACTTTTGTTCTGGATTTTAAGGGAAGTTCTTTCTGGCCATTCTGTCTGATTGTGACCATTTCTGCCTCCTTCAGTGAAGGTGCAGTCTTGGGGACTTCTCCGTTCTCAGAGCCATGGCAGGAGATGACCCCTGTTTTCATGGTGTTGGTGATCTGGTGCACAGACATGTCCCTCAGGGATGGCAACCTTCCCTCCCTGATGTAGGCACAGAAACCACAGGAGTGCTGTTATAGCCAGTTAGGGCAGCTCCAGAACTGTGCACTTCCAGCTGTAAGGTTCAGCTCTTTCAGAAATTGTACCGTTTCCTTACTTGAAACCTGATGAGAAATAAGGCACACTTAAAAGTTTTGCTGGGTTGTTTTTTCTGTCATAGCTGTGGCAAAATTTCTTGTCTTCCCTAACTGAAGAGGATGAGCATTGTTACAGTCTTAATTGGGAGCCCTTCTTACTGCTGTGCTTCTTGAGACTCCTAAAGTGCCAGTTTAATTCAGTTTCTGTGTACAGTGAGCCAGATAAGGAGATGCCTGACTGAGACTGTAGATGAGCTGCAGTTCTACAGCCCTTTTTCTTTCTGAAGATCAGAAAAAGTTTGAGATCTGTTCTGACTCTATGAAACACCAGAATGCTTTCTTGATTTCACTTCTCTGTCTCTGTTTAAGATTTCATTGACATTTTCAATGCCTGTGCTGCTTTATTCCTCATTTGAAATTATAATCCTTTATTTGGCACAATAAATAAGACCATATTATGAAGATGATGTAAGTAGAGAGTAAAAAAAAAAGAAGAAAAGGCACATCCAAACAGATATTGTAGTGGTAGCCATTTTAATTACGTTTTACATACTTAATTACATAATTAAGTATTGCTTTTCTATGAGAAAAAAAGAACTAAATGGAATGCATCTCCACATATGTGGGTGTTATTGTTTATGTTCTTTCCTAACTTTATTTTACAGTGGCCCTAACAGAGGACATTATATTGCAATAGTGAAGAGTCATGATTTTTGGTTGCTTTTTGATGATGACATTGTTGAGGTAAGCCCAACCGGAGCACGTGCACCCTCCTTGTGGATATGTTTATTTATGAAGTAGAATGGCTGGTGTGCTAATGAAAAGAGGCTTCAACCCCAGTCTAAAGGAACAATAATTGTGTGTGCAGAGCTGTGCCTTACAATTTGACTGTACAACACTTTGAATTGCATTCAGGCTTTTATACTTGAAGAAGCTCCTTTGTTTATGACCACTGTCTTCCACCATTGTTCAATAAGCTATTCTGTGGCCAGAAGACAGATAATGATACAGATAAATGGGGTTTTTAGCTTACAATACACAGGAAATTCATGCATACTTACAACAATATTTTAAAATTTATATATAAAACATGCATAGCTGCTACCCTCTGACGGCTGAGGGGAAGCTGAAACACGAGTTTAAGAATGATTTGGATTTTATTATTTTACGTAACTATATGAAAGTTAATCTGGTTTGACAATAATTTTTAGGGTGGAACTTAATTTTATGTGTGTATTGTGCCAGATATTCCTACTTTAATTTTTCATGTTTTTGCATCCAGAAAATTGATGCACAAGCTATTGAAGAATTCTACGGGTTGACGTCAGACATCTCAAAGAACTCTGAGTCTGGCTACATCCTCTTCTATCAGTCTCGGGACTGAGGGGGAGCTGTAGTGAAGAGAGATTTTTGTGTCTCACATCTTCTCTATCCTGGAATGGAGCAAGCACTGAAGAGAAGGAAAGCAGGGAGCTGTAGGGGCAATAGCACAGTTTGCACACAACTAAGTAAAGAGTTTGGGGGTTCTTAAAACTTTTGTATCATTTTCATTTTATTTGCTCAGGTATCATGCTGACTCCACATCTCCACTGCATCCCATGAGCAAAAAGAGAGATACCAGCCACTCTTGCAGGAGCTTTCCTTTGGGGAATACCATCTCTGTGGTCCTAGTTCAAAGCCCATTGAAGCCTTTCGTGGACTTCGGTGGCCTTTGAATCAGGTTCTCACTGCGCTGCCAGACTGGTGCAGTTAGGAGCGTTAGAAATCTGTATTTTATACAGACCTGGTGTATAACAGGTAAAGGATTCTCTGTGAAGTTAGTTTCCTGTGCTTAAGTTTGAAAGGATGATGTTTGGAGGGTTGCCACGTAAGCGAGAAGTTATGTCTGGGCCCAACTCAATTGCCTTCTTGATGGAAGTGGTTTAACTGAAGGTGTGAACTGGTGTCAGGGAGGCAAGGATGCTTTGCTTCTCTGGAGGAGCTTACATTATTTATAATGTGTGATCGGGAACAATCAGTCAAGATTATGGCTTTTAATCTCCGTACGGGGAAAGATTTGGTTTGTAAGAGTTTATTTTTATTTATAAATTATTGTAACTTAGGATCTCGTGTATTGTCCTTTATTCTGACAAGTATTGGAAATTTTATATATTAATTTGAATTAAAACAAATAATGTTTAAATGTTAAAGCAGAGTCAATACAAATTATGAAAACAACACCTACAAAATGTGAAAAAAATTAATTACCCAGAAGAGATTTCCTTCTGGAGGAACTGGTGTCTAACTGAGGTACTTTAATTAAGTTAGAATAGACTCTTTTCATTAATGGGTGAAAAAAAGTGATCAAACTATTATATAAAAGATTTAAATCATCTTTTATATAATAGAAAATCATGGTGCAGTGGTGGTATACTGGTCTTTGTAGTTCTTTGATGATTTGTTAATGGTTCATACTCTAAGCAAATTAGAATTATTTGGACCAAAGTAAACAATTTAAAGAATATTATTTCCTCTCCTAAAAGCAGATCAACTTCTGTTAAACCTTAAATTATGTCTGAGTAATAAGAAGAAATAGGTTTGGAATTTCATGAGACTGAAGATACCACATTCCTGTAAAAGTAATAATATTTAAGTCCTGTATAGTGGAAATTTTTGAAACTAAGCAGTTTACCTTGTTTTGGGTTTATGAAACAGCATTAAGAATTAAATCTTGACAAAACACCTGATCTGTAAGAAATGTGAACTATTTGACATTCTTCACTTAGGAGTACATTGTCTGACAGTAGCTGAATGTAATTTCTGGAAGGTCATTGGATGTGCATTCCAGATTATGGCAATCAGGTCTTGGATGTCCTTGTCACTCCCTTGTCAGCTAGTGATTTTTACATTACTGTAATTTTCTAAGGTTATTTTATTGATACTGTTACGACTTTTAAAAAGAATGTCTCCTGTCTGCTGCTATAACTGACTATTTACTTACCTGTATCTTTTAGCTCAGGAAATGACTTCACCTATTCACTCAGTTGAACAAATCTTTAACAGGGTCACTAAATAAATTGGGCTATTTAGCAACTGTCATACTGTAACAAATTGCTTTTGTAAGATGCAGAGTTTCTAACGCCTTGGTTTGGCTAGAATTCTTTTATAGAAGATTATGTATCATGATTAAACTACCAGCATTGTAAAGTAAAGCCTAAATGTTGTGGGAGATGCAGAAAAATATGATTGGATTTTCCTGAAAGGATTCAAATAATGTTAACCACGATTTTCAGCTTTCAGTAGAAAAAGGGTTAAAGGGGTAAATCAGTTGGATAATGGTGCATGTTAGAAGGATGAAGTCCTTTGCATACTAAAGATACAGTATTGCAAAAGAACTGTCATATTACTTTTTGCTCATTTGTTTGGTCTTTTTTTTCTTATTTTTTCTGTTTTTCTTTTTTTTCTTTTGTTTTAATGTAGTTAAAAGCTGAGGCTAGTTGATAAATGTTTTATACCGTAACAAAATTTAAAACATTTTTGTTGTTTCACTGGTTTTACTCCTGCTATGTATTTTTATAAGATACTGACTTTTATTTTATATAGGGGTTTTGAGATAGTATTCCAAATTATATATTTCATTTTTCTTTTAGCGCAGCTGAAATAATTGTAAGTTCTTAATTAAACTGATGTCAGAAACTGCAACTTAAAAAAGAAATTAAAAGAGACAGAAATATGAAATATAATTGATTGGTATGTAAAACATTATAGGATTTTTTCTTGACTGTAATACAGTGAGGAGTGTGGGAAAGTTGTCAGTTGTTGTAAATGGTGGAATTTATTTGCTGTGTAACTATGTAAATGTTAATTGGGATCGCAGTCCCTTATTTTGTATATTGGAGCAAAAAACTTCTATTAAATAAAGTATGTTCTCTAAAGATACAATACTGTATCCTTTGTGGAGCCCAGATGGTCGGTCAGCTGCCTTTTGTGCTTTACAGTGTTTTTAAACAAAAAGACTATGTGGAGCTTCCTGTATTGAGCCAAGTGCCCTGAGCCCTGGGGGAGAAGGGGTTTAAATATGCTGCATTAAGTATCTTACTCGATGTATTGTTAGGGAAATCGTTGGGTGGCAGCCATGGTTTGGGTGGTGTCCTTCTCTAGGAGTAGTTTTTTTGGTAAGTCCTTGGTCTTTGAGGTAGAAGAGAAGGGAGTTTTAAATACTGTTCTTCCTGTTGCTTCTTCTCCCTTAAAAAAAAATTTGTACCTTGCCACAAAATAGGTGTCCAAGTTACCCAAGGGATTTCTTGGATTGCCACTTTGTGGGAGGGCAAACAAAAGGAAAGAAAAATAGGAGTATTTACAGCACTAACACGGGAGAGAGGCTGACAAGGGACCAGAGTCCGGCCTCAGAAGTACAAGCTGCAGCTGGTTACAGCATCTGTGTGTGATCTGGGATCATTCTTCACTTGGAGTCTGCTCTTCATCCCCCACTGCAGTCTGTGACATGTGCGTAGGACTGGCAGATCAACCTAAGATCCACAGCTCTGTATCCTTCTGGAGCAGCAGCTGGAAGCTGGGTAGGACATCCTGGCTCATTCCCCGTGTGTCTGTCTCAGTGTTTCCACAAGCACTATTGCATGTGCTCTGTTTGGATCATGTACAGATGAAAGTCTGCATTGGTTGGTTACTCTCTTTTGTGGTGATGTTTGTAAAGTTTAAAGCCTGAAGTATCTGAAGCTTCTGGTTACTTTCCTGATTCCCCTGCTGAAGTTGAGGGAACGTTATCTTGTGCTATTTGGTCTGGTCTCTCAGCTGTAGGTATGAGATAGTCATGTATAGTCTGTCTTACTAGGCTCCTCCTTGTAACTAAAGGAAATTTTGAAATGTATAATCTTCAGTCTTTGGTTACTTCAGAATTTATTTAGCTTTTTTTTTTCATACCTTTTCTTACAGGAATTTCCTCTTGTCCTTATCAGAAAGTTCCTAAATATATGCATTTATGTTATAAACTCCTCCTAACTTCCTTTGTAATCTTTCTGACTCTCTGACTGTTGGTTCAAAATTAGTAGTTAGCATACGAAACCTCCACAACATGGATTATAAGCAAACAGGGATGAATTCTCTTACACACAGAGCTTTGTCTACTTTATACACACAAAGAGGTGACATATTTTTTTCTGTTTAACTGCTGACTTTGTTCAGTGACAGAATTCAGCTGGGTCTGAAAGGAGAGTGGGGGCTTTGAGAAAGTGTTGAAAATGCATCGACCACTGAGGATGCCAAAAAGGGTTGGGTGGTGGTTGGTTGGTTTGGATTTGTGGGTTTGGTTTTTTGTTTTCATTTTGTTGGTTTGGGGTTTTTAAAGTTGTCTGGGAGCAGTTTCTTGAAATTGTATTCATAGATGAAACCACCTTTTCAGTCACCTTTATCTCTAAGAGTAGAAAACATTTCAGTACATGTTAATTATCTGTGGGCTGCAGTATTACACTGAAGATACTTTTGTGACTTTTCTAAAAGTTTAAACAATCCAGGTGTGGATTGTTTGCTTCCAAAGAGTGGCTTTACTGTGTAAGGTTTCCACTTTTCTCCCCGCATTTGTCTGGGTTGATCTTAAGTTTGTGTGTCTCAGAAGTTCAGGGCTCTTTTCCCTCTTGACAATGCAATATGCACTATTTATGGTTTTGGTCTTGTAAGGCTTCAAAGTCCTCTAACCTCTCACAGCATAATGTGAGATGTATAATACATTAGTCTCTTTACCTGTGAGCCTCCAAGTACTCAATTGTTACTGAATTAATATTCTGCATAATCTGTATTCAAGGGTGGTTCACTTTGCAGCAGCTTTGCTACTGATTGATTGCTGTAAATGAGCTGTGCAAGTCAACTACCATGCAAACAAACACAGCCTTCATCTCTTAAATACAGAGATCCCTGAAATCCATTGTTTCCAGTTTTAATGATAGAGTGTGGTGAGGCAATAATGAACTTCCTTTGGTCTTTGTTAAAATATGTTCTTTGGGGAACTTCTGTAAGAATGTGTTGGATATATAAGGAAGATTGTAGTTAATCACCAGTTTTGAAATGAACTGAGTAATATCTTTGAGTTTCTTAACAAAAGTACAAATAAATTATATTCTTCCTTTCTCTCTAGTGGTTTGTGATTGCTGCCTGCGTAAGAGATTGTAAGGGCTAAGAAGAGAACAAGGTACTTTGTACCCAGGTCCTTGTTATGGAACCCGTGTTGGCATCATTAGGGAGCTTTAATTACGGAAGGATCATCAGTCGTGTCCTTGATCTGCATTCCGCAGGTTACATAATCCAGGAGAGAGATTGCACAGCAGGAATCTGTCTGGAAATAGAAGTAGCTTTACAATTATTTACTAACACAATAGATCCATTGTGTGTGGGACAGCATTCCCCCAAAACACAAAATATTGTATTTAGTGCAGATTTCTGGTATTCGGAGAATTTAGGGGTGCTCGAAACATCCTGCCATTCTAGGCTTTCTCATGCCTTTGTGTGTGTGTTTAATTTGCTATTTCAATCTATTTGAAATTTCTGTGTGTGCACAGATTTTTAGGTTGATATGATTGTATTAATGAGTGCTCCTCCAGAAACAATTTATGCATATATGTGAGTCACATGGAGTGTAGTCTTTTAGTGGTCTGATCTACAAAGATCTGACTCTTCACTAGGACCCATTTGTGTATTTTCTGTGACAGATTTTAGAAAAAAAATACTGAAGATCTCAAAGTATTTTATTAGCATGTTGTATTATTGAGGGATTCAATATCCAGGGATGCCTCTGCTCTCGAGTATCAGCTGAATTTGAGTGCCATCACATCGTAACACAGCTTGACGTGCATCAGCTGCTTTGACGTGTGATTGTTACGTTATTTCAACTCTGTTTCACTGAGTGTTGCTCCATTGCAGTGGCTGCCGTGGTCGGCTCTCATGAGATGTGCTAACAACATTCAGCTTGAGTTTCCAGGCTTGCACATTTATTTGGCTTTCTGGAGGCTCGTTATCCCAATGTTATGTCACATCAGTCTTCTCTGCATCTTCCATGTCAAAGAAGATGGCCAATACACAGCCTCAGACAGTGTTTGGTAAATTGCTGAGTTGTATGTCAGAGATGAGATATAAGGTATTTGCACTGAAAATATCTGACGCTTTCTATTTTCTGAATTGTCATGTCTCTTTGGTTAAAGAACTCTTCAATGTAAAAAAAAAAAAAGGAATCGTGGGATTGAACAAATGCAACCTTGGTGTACCCTTTTCCTCCTGTTTTCAAGGAGACTATGAAAGGCCTGCAGCGTTTCTCCCTAAGATTGCTACATAATCAGAAACATATTTGAAAAATGAAATCTTTGTTTTGCAGAAGATGCCTTTTAGATTATTTTTGAGTTTGTTTAGAGTTCCATGTGACGGCATGGCAATGTTACACAGGGTTCTGTCAGAAGCAGGTCATGAGAAGACCTCTTAGGAGCTAGATGCCCGAGAGGTCTCGCTGTAATTGCTAATCCCAGTGCAGTCTAACAGGACCCAAATTTTGCAGAGCACCCACCAAGAACCTTCAGTGAATAATGGGAGAAAAACTGCATTCATCAAGGCTGTACTTGCTGCATGTGCAAGGCTCTGAGACTGACCACTGCTCTTTTTCATTCCTTTTTAGTTTTTTTGTGAAAGAGAGACATAATTTTTAATGTACAATTTCAATATGTATAGGTTATGTATTCTTTATTTATTTATTTTTTAAATTCTGGTAACTTTTCCTGAATTGCAGAGTATTAAGGGGAGATATTACAGGTTGAGATCAAGAAGTGTGTTCCACATCTATATCACAACACCAATTAGCCTCTTTTTTCCCATATTTTGTATGTAGAAAAACTCATAATTCACCAGAGGAGAAAAGAGACAAACATCACTATATTTCCTAAGCTGTGTTTTGTCTTTATTCATTATGGGATTGTGTGCAAGGTAATATATATTTGAGGCGGGGGGAAACACTGAAAAATAACTTGGCCATTTAAAAAAAGTAGAATGCATTATCATTTTGTGCTTCAGTGAGTAAAGAAAATTTTCGAAGAACGTGAAGCATTCAAACGCTGCTTTTTGGACAAATTTGGTAAATTTAAAAAGTAATCGCGTACTGAAAGCTGTTAGTAAGGATTAGAGTGAGATGAAAAAAGCCCCAGAGCCTTGAAATCTCTAAAAGCAGTGACATCCCACCAGGCTGGCCAATGGGGCAGCCTGTATTACACCAATTATCGGCCTGCACTGTGAGCCTGTGTGTCCAAAAAGCGGCATCTCCTGGTGTTTGTGTTGTCCATCTGATACCTCTACACATGAGCTGTGTGCTCAACAGGGAACTTCCATAAGGAATGTACCTGGGATGCTGAGGACAGCACAGCAATATTTGTCTCTAAGTGCACAAATGCCAGTTTCCATTTTGGAAACTTGAGAAGGAAGAATGTGAGAACGCAGCTGCCAAGTGTCTGCCTCACAAAAAGATAAATCTGGGGTTTATATGGGGATGCTGAGTCCTGAGTAATCCAGTCCCACTTCAGTGTTTTCCATCAAGAAAATGTGTCTCAAACAGCTGCCACAAATCTCAGGAGGAGATTTGGCCTGCCTGGCACTTGTCCTGCTGTATTCTAGTGTTGCAGCCACCTACGTGAAGTGCGATAAAAATTCCATCTTATAAAACTCTTTGAAAAATTAGTGGTGAGCCTGGGTAGAAAGCTGCATAAGCCGGTCGCCTGCTCTTCCTCTTGTGTGCAACAGGCACAGCAGCTTCAAGGGCTCAGCATATGCTCGGTGGTTTTCACAGTCAAGACATCTTGTTCTAACTTGCTCTGTTTGGTGGTTTTTAACTGAGGGGCATTTTAGCATCTGCTCGTGGCGATTATCTCATTAAACCATGATCTGACTTCCATTTCCATTCCTGGCTGGGCATGCATAGAAAACATTTCCTGGTGTTTCGTGGCTGTTTACCACAGTACTAAGAGCAGAACTGTGGTTTTTTGTTTAGCTCCCTCAAGGTTTGGGTAAGATTGTAGGGGTCAATATGAAGGAAGGTTAATCATTAAATTTAACAGGAGTTACGTATTTCTAATACTTGTTGATGAGGACAACAGATCGTGTAGTGCAAAGGCATAATTCATGTGGAAGCAAGGAGCAATGAAAGTTTGTGGCCTTGAATTCATCTGAGAGAACAAACCTTTCAAGTGCTCCCTAAGAGCATATGGACCCTCTAAAAGCAACATCTCTCTCCGAGCATTGTCTGATATGCTGATTCAGTGCAGTGACTTACCTTTTCTGGTGAAATGAAAAGCAATGAAGCGTTTTTCCTACTGTCCAGGCAAGGTCTGCAGTAATTTTGGAGACTCAAGGCGTTTTTCATTGAAAATTATTTTGATGCTTTGTGATTAATGATTTACTGGAATCCTTCTTACAGATGATTAAATTCAGTGAATTAAAGTTCCAAGTCTCCTTGTATCAAGGCTGGTTTCCCCTTTTTGCTGTTATTTTTTTAATTATATTAAAGAAGATGTGGAGATTAGAATTCAGCTGTCACATTAACGTTCCATTTCTTTGGCTGATTGCTCTGTTGTGGATGTCTAGATAATTATATGTAAATCACCGACTTCTTGCTAATGGCCAACTTGAGGGGTTTTTTCCACAAATCTGTCAGTTCTTGAATGTTTCTCCTAAAGTGTGAGGAGGAATTAAAAAAACCATTTTGACATCTTCATGCAAACATAAGCTGAATGTAGACATGCAAATGCTTAAAATGCAGCATCTAAACGTGGATGTTTTCAAACTGCTACTTTTATAGGGGAAACCAGGCTACATATTTAAAAACAAAAACTGCAGAAATGTAAGTGCCTGAAACTAACCATTTCAATAGGATTTAAAATCCTGCTTGTCTTCTGAATATTTTTTCAGTGTCAACAGTAAAAGTCCCCTGAAATGAAAAGGAGCTACATAATCCCAGTGTCTTTGGAAAGGTCATTACAATGTGGATGCCTAATACGGAGTTGGAAGCCTAACTTTTTATACAGAGTTGGCAACTTTGGCCTGACTTATTGACAGAAATTTTCAGTAAGTTCGCATAAGGAAAAAATTCCATCTCGTGGATGGTGATGAAAATCTACAGGGCCGCAGGATTGAAACTTTTTGCGTTATAAAGTCCTTGTTTTCTTAAAATCCCTGGAGTAATAGCGATGGTCAAAGCGTTAGGGGTGTCCCGAGTGTGGCGTATTCAAACCCGTGTGAGCCAAGGCTTGTGTTTATGGATGATTAATGCTACTCATACGAAACACTAAAATCAACAGTGAAGCTTTCACGTGCCATGTGTGAAAAAGCAGTGGAATTTTAAAAACTCTTTTCGAAAGCAGTGTTTCCTCATAACTTTACTGTGCTCAGTTAATTGAACTATTCTTTCTCCAGAACTTTAGTCTCGTTCAGATGCCATGTGGGGCTTGAAGAAAACATTCGCAGTAAATTTGGATGCCGTTAAAATGCAAATGAATGAATTTCACCCTGAAACTGAGTGAAGTATGCAGCCAAACATAGTTATAATTATTTCATTCACATGTCAGTAATAGCTGACTTATCCCATATAGAATTTTAAATCTTCAAAACTGAATTAATAAGCCTTGGAAAATTGTGCTTAGTCTATTTTCTTATGCTGTTGACCTGAAGTTTTTTTGTTTTGCTCATACAGGTATTTCAGAAGAACAGCCCCCTCCTAGAACACGTAATAGACTAAATGACGAAGTTACATAACATATACATGCCATTCCGTGAAACTGTGTATGTCTTTCATAAAATACTGAAATAAACATAGATGATGATGATGTTGACTGATAAAGTGCAATTCCAAGCTGCAGAATGGCCAACTGACTGCAGGGTTTGGATTTTTTTTTTTGTAAGTCATTATTTGGTGGCTGGAGGTATATATGTGCCTACCCCAATGCCTCTGCTGTGCCCTGAGAGTAAAACCTGAATCTAATGTTCCTGTTGCTGGATGAGGACTGGTGAACCACGAGGAATAGCGGCCACTGTGGATAATAGAAACAGCCATTAGTGTTGCCCCATATTGCTGAAGAACAAGGCAGACTGAACCATTGTGGTTGGGACTGAGAAGAGCAATGGTCCCACCAGGATGCCCTGGGACCTGGGCTCCAGGACTGGCTCTGGGTCTCTTGTGGAAGGAAAAGCATTGCACTCTGCTGCAGAATTCAAACACATTAACCAGTCCTGCCAAGGCAGTGCCATGTGCATGTACTAAATACTCAATGTCATCAGGAATTTTGGCGATGACTAATGGTGTATTAGGGGTTTTTTGCTTTAGAGTGCTGTTGTGAGGAAAAGCAATTGCATTCGTGTCAGTAATACGTGCTTTTAAAAGCAGGGCTGCAAGAGCAGCTTTCTGAGGAAAGGCAATCTGGTTCTGTTGAAACATGTTTCTCTTTCCACATCAAAATAAAATCCAGCAATTTGCTGGGGCAAACAGTGGGACTGCAGAAGGGAGTGTAGAAGGAGTTCCAGCTTGTTGAGCGTGCAGTGGGCCACCTACCAAGCAGCACTTGTCACAGTAAACATAACACCCCAGCACTCTCAGCCCTTGTGCTGGCTTCCAGTAGGATACTGGCTCAGATCCATTGTGCTATTCCTGGTCTTCAGAGCACCAACAGAATGTGGCTCAACTTCTTCAAAGCCCATCCATGTCTCCCCAGTTCTCGATGGATTGGAGATCACCAAGCCACCGAGGGCCAGGGTAAAATCCACTAATGGGTTATGGCCCTTTCTAAAGAGGGTCCGCTCCTGTTGTGTTTGTGCACTTGTGTCTTCAGAGTTATGACTTGGTAGGAATTCTCCAGCAAAGAAAATTTTGTTAGAAATTGATGATTTGTGAAAACTGAAATGTTTTGTGGGAACGTAATTCAACAATTTTCGGTGAAGCGGCTGCAGAGTGAAGACAGCGATCCGTTCACTTGCCTGCCAGCTCATCAGACGGGTTTATGGGGAGCCCAGATTTCAGGACCACTCCAGGGTAGTCATGAGGGTTTCAGACAACATAAATATCTTGACTCTACTGTGCTTGTTTAAGTTCTCCCCAAGATACAGTGGCTTCAGCCTAAACATTTGATAAGCCTGATAACAGGCATGCACTAAGAGGCTGGGTTGAGACTGCCTTCCTCCCATTTCTACCCTTTGCATGCTTGACTTTGTAGCTTTCTGGGTTTCACTGAAAGACAACAGGGAGAAGCAGAGGTGGTTTATTGTGCTGATAATTTATCAGTATCTAGAAGACTGAAAACTTTGGATATGTACAAAAAGCTCATTTGAGCTAATAGAGCAAGAGATAGGATGGTTAACTTCTGAAGACTTTGATATAAAAAAAACCTTAGTCATATGAGATAGCACAAGAGTTTCACAGAGACTTTTGAAGAAAATAGGTGACCTTGGAGTGATCTTCTGACTCCCCAGGTTGGAGGAGATTGTTTCCCACTTAACCCTCTTTTTTCATGTCTGCCCATGGCAAGTTTTTGGAATTCCAATGCCATCCTCTTGTTTGCTTTTAACTGTGGTGAATTAAAATTTGTTAGTGAAAGAACAGGAGCTATTCCCTTCCCAAATCTATGCTCAAACAGTGTCTGTGGTCATGCCAGGTTGCTCAGGGCTTTGTCCATTTTGGACTTGAAAATGCCCAAGGCAGAGATGCTGCAGCCTCTCTGGACAACCTGTGTCACGGCTTGACTGTACCTGCTGTGAAAGTTTCTCCTTGCGAGTCTGAACTTCTCTCTCTTCAATTTATGACGATGATCAATCATTCCCCCACTGCGCACCGCAGAGAATAGCCTGGCTTTCATCTTCCATGTTTTAAAATCAAAGACCTATAGTTATTTAATATGACCCCTTGTGTATCACAGAGCTATAAATTTCTTCCTGCTGCTCCTTGAGGACACCTCTAAGTGCTACGTGTCTTCTCACTTAAGGTGCCTCTTGCTGGCTTTCTTAGGAGGTTTCCTATTGCAGCTCAGTACCCTTCTGTTCATCTGCCTTCAGGATTTTCATGTGGCCTCATGTATGGTCAGTTTGAACCAGTGATTTCCTCCTCCCCCATATGACTAATCTCTCCTTCGCCATGCTTGCCTTCGCCTCACTGTCCCTGAGCTCCAAATTTCTTTTTGTGGAAGTCTCATTTTCCATATGACCTGCTCCCCACCTCTGAACTCTATCTGCCTCTCAGGGCAGATGTCTGCATCCACACGATTCTGCTTTCTGTTCCTCCCTCTGCCTTCCTCAGCCTCAACTCCCAGCCTAACTCATCCCACCAGCTTCAGTCCTGCTGTCCTCTTACTCTCTCTCCCTCCTCCTCTGGGGTGGATCTGACACTTGTCTCCTTTGCATTCAGACTGGAAGTTCTTGGCCTCTCCCTGCCTGGGCTCAGCAGCAGGATGCTTCTGCTGCAGATTCAAACTTAGCCCCCAACCCCAGAATTTAGTTTGTGACTCATGAGTTCTACCTTTTGAGAGCTGCAGATTCACAGGCTCAAGACAGTCCATGTAACACGGGGTTAACCTTTGCCAGAGACTGGGCAATGCTGCTTGCCAGAGGGGACGTTACCACTTGCTCTGTTTTCAGCCTGGAAACTCTCTACTGTGCAGTGCTTTTGTTGTACTATACAAAGCTACACACTTCAGTTCCAAGATCTCCTACCTGTCGGAGGTCTGCTCCTCGTCTCTATCTGCACTTTGGCTTGGGCAGCCATGTCAGCTTCATTTTCCTAACAGAGTCACAATACCTTTTTCTTCATCTCCATTTATGAGTAACATGAGGGCTCTGCTTAAGATTTTGTAATTTGTAAACTAAAAGCATTGGGTTGAATTGAAGCAAGATGACTTCACTTCATGATCTCCTTCCTAAGAAAAAATTATCCTTGGAACACTTGTAAATTATCTGAGGTACTGTGTCCGCTGCTAATAATATCCTATTTTTTTCTCATTTTCTAATTTTAAATTTGCACTGCTCGTATCCGTTTATTTATATCTCCCAGTGAGTTTCTGTGTTATCCTGAAGTTGTAGGGGGACCAGGCTATTTTCACCAGTTTATACAGCGTAAGTCCAGTGGGGCTGGGTCCGTATATGCTGGGGAAGGTAAATCACAGCAATTATTATCTGTGGAGGGAGTTTTCCCAGCCACTTGCTGGGCAGAGGATGCTGCTGCTCCTGCCTTCTGTGGCAGCGGCTTCTCCAGCTGCTGCTCCAGTGGCTCCCCCGGGACAGCTACACCAACGCCTCGGGGGGAGCATGACTCCCCAGCACCCCCTTTCCTTTTCCTTGTCAATATACGAGCCTCCAGGGGAGGTGAACAGCTTGGCAGCAACACAAAAACCCTCAGGCACAAACTCTGGGGGAAGTGTTTTATAAACATTGCACTAATTTTTTACAAAACGTAGTGAGGCTGTAATCAGGAGTAATGAGGAGAGGTGCAGTTCCAGCATGCTGCTAATTAGGCACTAAAAACCTGAGCACAGTTGTCATCACCTCTGTCTCCAGCGATAATTCAAAATGCGGTATTCCTCCCCTCCCAATTCCCCCTTGATGAATAAATAAAGTGACATTCAGTTATAATCACAAAAAGTTATGGCAAAACCCGTTCACTTTAAGCTGTTACACATCCAGTAGTCTCTGGCAAAGTCAAGAGGGCTCATTGCAATTACTGAAACAAAAAAATATATTGCTATCTTTTTTATAAACAGCCACAGAAAATTGCACTTGTTATTTCCCCACAGCCAATGGCAGTGGTGCCGCTTCTTCGCTTGGCTAGAATCCAGCCCCAGCCTGTGCCGTGTGCCTGCCATGGCTTGTTTGGGAAAGCAGCTCCCGAGATGTAATTTATCCCTCCAGCTGGTGCCTGTGCAGTGTTACTGAAGGGATGTGCTAATTACCTTGTATTAATTCAAGCAGAGACAAGCAAACTGCACTTTCTAATTTGTAGGTGGGATGAAGATGTTGGACATCGGTCCTGTCTTTAACAGCCTTTTGTGCGCACAGCCAAGCTATGATCATCCCAGTTTCTCCAGGAGAATGCTGTGGGAAACAGTGTCAAATGCCTTCCTGAAGTCCAGGCAGACAACATGCACAGCCTCTCCCTCACACACTAAGCCCGCCACCTTGTCACAGAGGGAGATCAGGCTGATTGAGCACAACCTGCCTTTTACACGGCCCTGCTGGCTGGGCTTGGTCCCCTCCTTGTCCTGCACATGCTGCACGATGTCACTCAACAGGACCTGCTCCGTGACCTTTTCTGGCACCGAGGTCAGGCTGACAGGCCTGTAGTTCCCTGAGCTCTTCTTCCAGCTCTTCTTATAGATGGGCATCACATTTGCTGACCTCCAGTCAACTGGAACATCCCCAGTGAGCCAGGACTGCTGGTAAATCATAGAAGTGTAGAATGGATTGGGTTGGAAGGGATTGTAAACATCATCTAGTTTTAACCTCCCTGCCATGGGTAGGGACACCTTGCTCTACACCAGATTGCTCCAAGCTTCATCCACCCTGGCCTTTGAACACTATTGGAGATGGAGCATCCACAGCTTCTTTGGGCAACCTGTTCCAGTGCCTCACCACCCTCACAGTAAAGAATTTCTTCCTAATATTTAATTTAAACCTATCCTCTGATGGAAAGTGACTCGATGAACACTTGAGCCGGGTCACTCGATACCCTTGGATGAATCCCATGGACTTGTGCCTGAATGGTGTTGCAGGTCTAGACAACTAAACATTTCCCCTTGGAAAATGGGGGCTTCATTCTTCTCCCCATCCCTGTCTTCCATCTTGGGGGGAATCCTGTAAACTCTTTTTGGCAGGCCATGTTGCAAAAGTTGCAGACTTTATTGCTGAGATCTTGGAGGAAGGGAAGGTGACTGCTTTTCTTCAGAAAATCCTCACTTTTCTAGATCACACTCTCATCTTCTCTGTTTCCAAAAGGAGAGCACACACACCGAATGCAGGGCTGTGTAGCCATCCAGCACATGAGGTCTGTCCTTGAGGTGCTGGTGATGCTCAGGAGGCTTTTGGTCCTTGGCTGCTGCTGGGCTGGACTCTCCCTGCCAGCCAGTGGCTCCCCAGGGCAACAGCTTGTCCTGGCTAATTGAGTCTTCCAGCCTGGGAGAGACCTAGTAATGAATGGCAGGAAAGGTTCCATGCTTGATTCACAGGGGATGGAAAATCCCTAAATGGAATTTAGGATGAAAACCCTGATAGTTGGCATTCCTGTTCTTAGGAACAGGTTGGATTAGCTGGGGCATCCCAGGGGGTGTGGCTGTTCATCATCCTTGCCTGTGGTTCCCTCGTGCACTGCCAGGCGCTCAAGACCCTCTCCCCTTGTCACTTGTGCTGCCAGCAAAGCCCTGGGGCAGAAGAACATTTCCCAGAGCTTTAAAGGCTGGGAAACTAGAGGTGAAGTTGTTTACTTCTTCTCCTGACATTTACCATAGAAGTGATAATAAAACCCAGATCAGCAGTGGCAGACAGCTGGCCGGAGGTGCTGAACCTGGGAGTCTGGTGAGACAAGCATCAGGTTGCTTTAGCTTCAGAGAGGAGTGGGTTTGTGTTCTCAGCCCCCAGTGAGGTGCTGGGGTTCCAGCTGCTGCCCCAGTGGACTCCACGGGATCCTCTCCTCACCCTCCACAGCCAATTGACTCCTCCTTGCTGCAGGGTGGCTTTCCTCATCTGAGAGGCCATCCCGTGAAAAAGCTTTCCCCCAGTTTTGTGCCTTACCCACAGCTTTCCCCTCATGTTCTTTCTCCAGCAGCTTCTGAACCAAACCCATGCCAGACTCAGGAGTCTCAAAGGTCATCCAGTTTCTCCAAGCTTCACGCGTGGCGTTGGATGGGCAAAGGAGAAAACGCAAATAATTGTTCCCACTAGTTGTCTCTTTTAAACTTTTCATAACAGGTTTGCTTGAGGTATTTTCACTCTTGAGGAGTGAAAACCATCTCTGAGAGCTGAAGATGGAAAAAAAGCTCCCTGCCAAGCGTCAGTGACTTTGCCCAAATCCCAGGGATGTCTCCTTCACACCACTACCCCCCGCCAAGCTTCTCAGATAGTTCAGGTTTTTATAACAGCACTGCCCCCGTACCAAGGGGACTATGCATTTTTCAAGGCTGAATCTCTTTTTTTTTTCCATCTTAGTTTGTATTTTCCATTTTAAAAATGATTCTTCTTCCAGTATCTCTATCAAAACACACATCAGGGCTCATTTTTCCTAACTACTTATAGTCCTTCACTACATTTGAAGTTTCCTTTGGGGGCCCTCAAAGCTCGGCACAGGGAGGCTGGCCAGAGGCGGGGCATGGTTAAGTAATGGCAGGTTGTTTTAATTCCATGGATGATAGGAAAGTATTAACCCCAGCATCAGCGCTAGGGCCTTAGCTCTGGTCAATGTGCCTTGCAGTGCTTACCTGGTGTGTAGTTCTCTTAGAAATATCCCAAACAAGGGCATAATCTTGGTGTAAGGAAACACCCCCGGAGTTTGCCACTGGCTTGGCGCCCAAGCCCTCTGCTGTGGACAATGTCCTTGAAATTTAAATAGGATACCTCTGCTGGGAGCGGCCCTCCTGCCTTCGGGCAGCCCTAAGGCTGTGCTGCCCTGCTGCAGCTCTGCACAAAGCCAGAGCCGGCTCCGCTGAATCCACCGAGCTCGGCGGCGTTTGCATTTCTGTAGGTGCTCCTCTAAGCCCTTAAATAGCCCTTGCTGCTTTGAGGCTAGACACAGGTATTGAAGTCCCGCAAATATTTCAGCTGTCATCAAAAGCAAGAAAGAACTTGAGTAGGCAGAGGCTTATTTTTAGAGCTGATGATAAACCCATGGAAAAGGTTTTGTGGTTGTGTTGTGAATATCTTTCTACTTAATAAGAATTATTCACCCACTCTGCCGCAGTTTGCTTGTCTGGAGTAGGCAGTGACTCGGAGTTTCAGTCACAAATCCTCGCTCTCCATTTCTGAGGATCCCTCCTGGCACAGTCTGCTCCAGCCATCTTGGGGACAGTGCTTGTGTCAGCCCCTCCAGTATGTTTGACAAGGCAAGGCAAAGGCCAGTGGTCTGGCAGCTCTCTGTCATCAGCGGCAAGGAGGGGCACCTGGTGAGTAGAGAGTGGGGGCTGGGGCTCTTCCCCTCTCCCCAAGCAGCTGAGGATTGCATACTGCTTGCTGTTAGCGTAACAGACCATCCTCCTCTTCTTTAACTCTGAAAAATGTAACCTGTTCTTCTGGCAAGTGCTTCTAGAAAATCTCTGGGCAGCAAGGTAACAGTCTCCCTAGCGGAGAGGCACACTGGCGTCATGATGGCTCAGGTCCATGTGGTTAGCCAGTCTCCTGGATAATTAATGGATGTTTTTCAAATTGGTCGACCCTAAAGACGATTCTGTTATTCAAGGTAGTAATACTAGAAAGAAAGTGGGAAGAGGCCTCTGGGCTGTGATGAGCAGTGGGTGTACATGTAGCTGCAATGAGCAGTGGGTGTATGGATAGCACAGCAGCTGCCAGCTGAGTTTTCCCACATTAGTTGGGGCCTCTCTGAGAATCAGGTTGCACTGAAAATGCTAAAACCTGCTTGCAAGCAGTCCTAACAACGATACTGAAACTTGAACGGAGATAACGCTTGATCTGGAATGAGATGAAAAGTCTCTGGGGTTGGACATGAAGATGGCCTCCATCTCAAAGCCCCTTGCTCTCTGCAGCATTTTCTGCTGGCTTGCTCAATGCAGCTCCCTCTCAGATGGCAAGTCTCTGGGTTTTAGAATCTTTTCCCTTCTCTGTCTATGCTGCCATGTAGTGCATTGTATTCCAGTGGGGGATGAGCGATAAAAAGGGACAGATGCTGGAAGTGTGCATTGCAAGAGCCTCAGTCACTTACCAGACCTTCCAGTGAATTATTCTCGCCTCACCCGAAACATTCTCCTTTCAGGTATATCATGTGAGAGACGTAGTCAAAGACAGAGAGACTCGGCGGTGCGGCAATGAGTGCCTGCGGGAGGGCAGCAGGTGCTGCCTGCAGCCACAGGAGCCCTGAGGAGCTCCGTGCTGGGCAGCTGGGGACAGCCATGGGGGGATCTGTTTGGCACCTCCCCTGTGGGAGCTGGCCCCACGGCCCCAGCTGCCCAGGATTCAGTAGCCAAGCTCTCATCTGGACAAGAATGTTCATGTCTCCAGCAGACAGGGCAGTGTTAATGTGCCCTTCCAGAGGGTCAACCGGAATTTCCCCAAAGACACAGCCAGACCCAGCCTGGGTTACCTAAAGCAGCACATTTATTTTAAAGCAGAGACGAGTAAAAGATTCAGTAAGACCTATAGGAAGGTTTCCAAAATGCTTTTTTTTTTCTAAATCCAGGTCTGTAGGAAGCAAAGATGTTGCATTGCAACACTCACACTGGGCTGTTTGATTTAGTAGGTCAGGTTGAGCACAAATGTAGTTTTGTCTGTTGCTCCTCTGCCTGTTGTCCTCAGGCATAGGCCAACTTCCTTTTAGATACAGTCTAACGGTAAAAGATCCCATTTCCAAGGGCCCAACCTGGCTGTGCCAGCTGCTGCCTCCAGCAAATTTCAGGAGTTCCTAGGGTGTGTGAAGCGTCAGAACCCCAGCACATGGCACCTCTAGGTCTGCAAGAGCCTGGAATCAGTTGTGATGTGAGGTGCCTACAGAGCAAAGGTTCATCCAGCTCAGTGGCTGGTTCAGGGTCGTCCTTTGTTCTCCTCCTCTTCTTGCTGTGCCACACTAAAGAGCATGAAGGGTGTAGGAGTGCTCATCCGTGCGCGGCTGCTTGGAAGGGGAGTGGGAAGGGAAGGAGCAGCTGGCCCTGCTGGTGTGGGTGCTGTGAGAGGCAGTCGTGGGCCTCTGGGGTTATTTCTGGTGGGGATTGCAGAATAACTTGGAGAAACAGCATGCAAGCACCAAGGCCTGTCTGCTCAGCGCAGGTGCTTGCTGGGTTCCCTTAGTCACCTCGCTTATGTCTTCTCCAAGAAAGGCTCTTGCTGCTGGGAGCTTGGGGAGGCCTTCTTCTTGGGAAAAAACTGCAACTGGCAAGAGGAAAGAGAGAAGGGGTGCATTAAATGAGGGAGCACATGCGGAATACCCTTCTACATCCAGAGGAGCAGCAGAGCAGTGGGAAGACAGGAAGTCTTTAGGCTACCTCTCTACAGCTCCCTTCAGCACCCCTTGCCTCTCTAGGGGAATGACTTCAGTGGGACCAACTCACAGAACTGAGTGCTTCTTTAAAGTCTGGAGACAAACACGAAGGGTTTTGTGAAACCCTCTGATGTTGCCCACGAGGGGGGTACAGGACAGCACAGCAAGAACGGGACAATAACTCTTGCTACACAAATTTGCTGGTGGATCAGGGTTGGAGATTTTGCAGGGTGCGAGAGGGATGCAAAAACATCCATGCCCCGATCTAGGAGGTTGGGGACTCTGGCGAGCCAGGCACAGCTCCTGGGCAGGACAAAGCCTTTTGCCGCAAGGCGCTTGCCAAGAAGCTGTGCTGCTCCTGTCCACCTGACTAGCAGCATGCTCCTGTCTGCCTCCCTTTCACAGAATCACAGAATATTCTGAGTTGGAAGGGACCCACGAGGATCATGAAGTCCAGCTGTAAAGTGATGGCCCACAAAGGGATCAAACTTGCAACCTTGGCATTATTAGCACCATGCTCCAAACAATAGAGCTCATCTCGGGGTCTTTCCTCCCAACAGCTCCTGTGGGATCCTGACCTGCCTGTTGGGATTGCATTGAGAGTGTAGTTATAAATACAATAGCACTATTATTTATTTCAATTAACGTGTTTTCTGATTAGAGCAATCAAGCCTGCTGTCACACATCTCATAGAAAGTGGCTCCAACATATTTTTTTGATGGCTAATGCTGCCAGCTGAGTCACAGGAACCTGGGATCCAAGTGCTCAGGTGCCTGGGCTTGCTCCTTTCCTGGTCCTGCGTCCCTTGCAGATGCTTTCTGCCACCCGGTTGACTCAGCATGTTGGTGCCATCAGCACTGGGATAGCTATGAAGTAAAACCCTCTGCAGTAGTATCACTATTTTCTTGTGCAATCTGTAGTGTTCAGGATAGCACCCACTCAGCTCCTGGGCTGAAAATGCGAGTGAAAGTACATAGGATCATAGAATGGGTTGGTTGAAAGCTCACTTAGTCCGTGACAGGCTACAGACAAGATACACCTCCCACTAGACCAAGTTGCTCAAAGCCGTATCCAGCCTGGCCGTGAACTCTTCCAGGAGTGGGGCATCCACAGCTTCTCTGGGCAACCTGAACCAGTGCTTCACCACCCTCACAGTAAAGAATTTCTTCCTAATATCTAATCTAAATCTCTCCTCTTTAAATTGGCTATTTAAAACCAATTCCCCAGGTCCTGTCACCACAGGCCGTGGTAAAACATTATGTCCCCCTTGCCATGTGCTGTATGTGGTATGTGGGGATGGGGCTGTGCTCCCTCTTGCGCACACACCAAGATCTGTCCCTGTCTGCAGTTCAGGCAGGGAAGGACCAGGGGGTGGTGGCTGGGAGTTGTGGCAGCTCCTGCCTGTACTCCCCTGTGGGCGCAGGATGGCTGCTGGGGTGTCAGGAATATGTCTTGTGCCTACAGACGTGGTGAGAACCTGCAATCTTGTTGCTTTTATCCTCAACAAATTCTATGTAGGTGGAACCAATTATATATAATGTACTTCAGTTTCCTAAATGCAAAGCATAGGAGGCTAAAATGTGCCCTAGACTGACGTCAGGAGTATTTCAAGTGTATAGCTGAAGGCAGTATCCCTTTGATATCTGTCTATTAGTATCTGTTTTGCTGACGTCATGGGTAGCTTTTCCTTCCATTCATCTGTTTAGAGGGTTTTTTTTAACTGTGTTTTAAGTAATGATCTTCACCAGCAGAATGAAAGAGAATTAGCAAAGGCCAGGATGGGCGTGCATGTAGCTGTTGCAAGAATATGGTGCCATAGAAAATGCTCTCTTGAGCTTCCTGGGTTCAGAAATGAGCTCAGAGTCACATTCTCTGGAGGTGCAAAGCACATCACACACAAGCCAGTGGAGTTCAAACGGTGCACGTGTCTCTCAGCTCTCGGGGACCCAGGTAATGGTTTTATTTTCATAAGCACATCTACTCAGTAAGAAATGGTTTCTCAGTAGCTTTGGGAATCCACGAGCTGGCTCAAAGCTGTGCTGGCAAATTCGTTTCTGTTGCAGGCAGCAGGGAGGGGGCAGTGTGGGGGACATGCTGGGGCACATATTTGAGGGGGTTGAGGGCAGGGAATAGCCTTCAGGGGGCAAGGGCTGGGCTTTCCAGGGGCTGTTGGTCGGGCTTTTCATCCCACACCACCTTCTACCTCATCTCCTCGGCAAAGGGAAGACCTCCCATTAGGCTCTCCCAGGTCCTGGGAGCCAGAGCCACCCTTATGGCCGTGCTGCTGCCTCCCATCACCCCACTAGATCAACCCACAGGGAGAAGGGAAGGGATGCACAGGGAGTCAGGGAATGCAGCTCCCACAGGTAAACAGATGAAAAGACTTCCCACAGGTAAACAGACCTGTGAAGGGTGGGAGATGCAGACTTCCCATAACTCCCAGGCCTTAAGCAAAGAGGAGTCCCTGGGATTGCATGACAGGCTACTGGAAGATGTGTACTTCTCGCTCATATGGAAAGTACTACTAATTCATACAAGGACAGAGATTTATTTATGAGATGCTGGGCTTATTTAGCACGCATCTCCTTTTCACCAGTCCAGATTTTCCACCAGTTCATGCAGGCCCCAGTGACTGCATCTTTAACTGCTACTGATGTTTCCAGTGCACGGGGGAAAAGATAGTGAAAAAGAAGAAGGTTTATCTGTCTTCAGAAAAGGCCACATTTTCAGTGGCCACTGATAACCTTTACATTTAATCTCATAACATGCATTCGTAGTAGTGCTTCACGCTGCGGATTTGGTATAAACAGTAGCTTTACATAAGCTGCTTCTTCAGAAAACTCATATCAAGCAACTAATAAAGTGAAATTAGTGATCTGGGCCTTTAGTGATGTTATTTTAAACAGATTGTTCTCCACGGATGGTAACTGCCAGTCTGTTCTCTGTATCCTTTCCTTGAAAGCTCTAACAAGTACCTCTGCCCCGCTGATAAGGGCACTGCCCAGGGAGTTGGGAAATGAAGAGAGAACCTGAGCACAGAGGCAATTAGTTGAAAGTACATCTTGACCCTTAAAAAGATGGTCCTGTTAAAGAGCACTCAGCCCACCACACTCAGGCCTGAAAGAAAACACCCTGAGAGGTCATTTGGGAAAAATTGTTATGCGAAAACAACATGTACCAAACCCACTCAAGGTAAAGGACATTCAGGTTCCTGAGAAAGCCAGCAGCCATCATCCTCAGGGCTGTCTACACCAACAGCTCTTGGCAGCTTCCGCGCCTCTCAATCCTTTCCAGTATTCCACAGCTACTATGCACTGCCATACTCACTGCCCATCTCGGGTATTGAGGCAGCTGGAAGAAGTGCTCACTGAGCCACTGTCTCAGAATGATAAAGTCACAGAATGGCTTGGGTTAGAAGGGACCTTTAAAGAACATCTAGTTCCAGCCCCCCTGCAATGGCCAGGGACATCTTCCACTAATCAGGTGGCTCAAAGGCCCACCCAACCTGATCTGGAACATTTCCAATGATGGGACATCATTTGTCAGAGTCCTGGCTGACTGGGGAGGTCCCAGAGCACTAGAGGCCAGCAAATGTGACATCCATTTACAAGAAGGCCTAGTAGGAGGATACAGGGAATGACAGGCCTGTCAGCCTGACCTCGGTGCTGGGGAAGGTCGTAGAGCAGATCATTTTGAGGGCCATCATGAGGCATGTGCAGGACAACCAAGGGATCAGGCCCAGCCAGCATGGGTTTGTGAAAGGCAGGTCCTGCTCTCCCAACTTGATCTCCTTCTATGACAAGATGACGAGCTCAGTGGGTGAGGGAAAGGTTGTGGGTAGTGTCTGTCTGGACTGTGGTAAAGCCTTTGATACCATTTCCCACAGCACAAGTGTGTCTGGAGCACAGGTTCTTATGAAGACCAGCTGAGGGACCTGGAGAAAAGGGGTTCAGGGGGGACCTTATCATTCACTACAACTGCCTGAAAGGAGGGTGTAGCCAGGTGGGGGTCAGTCTTTCCTCCCAGGTAACAAATGACAGGACAAGAGGAAATGGCCTCAAGTTGCACCAGGAAAGGTTTAGATTGGACATTAGGAAAAATTTCTTCCCTGAAAGGGTGGTCAGGCATTGGAACTGGCTGTCCAGGGAAATGGTAGAGTCACCACCCCTGGAAGTGTTTAAAAGGCATTTAGAGGTGACACTTGAGGAGGTAGTTTAGGAGGGGGACTTGGCAGTGCTGGCTTATTGGTTGGACTTGATGGTCTTAGAGGTCTTTCCCAACCTAAATGATTCTGTGATTCTATTTCACCCCACCAGCACAGTTTTCCCCAGCTCTCCAGCACTTCCTGCCCCTGAATTCAGCCAGTTCAGCCCTCCTCCTGCCCAGTGCCCAGGGCTGCCCTCTAATCCCTGCCTGCAGCCCTTCTTAGGGCAGGGACAGTTCACTCCTGCAGCAGCAGCAGTTGAGAGTCATGGATGGCTGGGGAGAAGCTGCTGGCTCAGAGACCAAGCCCAGCCATGTGGGATGGAGACCAGAGCTGTGAGTGGATGTGGGGGGATGCTGTGCTTCAGGAAATGACTGAACATATCTGGCTCAGAAAAGAAGAAGATGGGGGCAAGAGCAAACTGAGGCCTAGAAGCTGGCCAAAGCTGCACGGGGTTCAAAAGCGTCATGAGAACTGCGAACATCAGCCAGCAGCCTTGGGGATGCAAACATTTCTCCAGTGGCAGGTCCTCTGAAGCCACTAATGCTCAAAACTGTTGTAGTTCCCCTTATTTCATCCTTGCAAGTGGAGCGGAGCGATTTTGGCCCAGTCCGTTCCAAGTCCACCTGAATCTCATACCTACCCTGGAAAAGTCAGCATTAAAGCTGATAAATTTAGGTACAAAAGAACCTCCTCAGTTGCAACAAATGTCTACACAGTGGGGAAAGTTGTTAAGCCTTGCCTCAATGGACCATCCTGAGCTGGGAAGCATGTCTCCATAAATGAGCAAGAGGGAGATAAGTAAACTGCTGCAGGTGGAGAAATGCCACTCTGCCCTGTCTCCTTGGTGATGTCACTGGCTGTGCTGCGCTTAGAGAAGCATCCGGACACAGGCTTCCACCAGGTTTATTTTCTTTATATTGTTTCTTTCTCAGTCAGGCCCAGAAAATGCAGCTCATCGGACTGATAAGAGCCTCCACGAAGCACACCATGTTTGGTGCTGAATGCAGGCACATCACTCCCTCGGCCTCGCTTCAGTCGTCACTCCACATGAAAGCCGGCAGAGGATAAAGCAGTGATGAGCAAGGCAGCAGAAAGATCAGTGGAGCAGGGATGCTGTGGCAGGGACTGTGGCCTGAGAGCCTTGTTAGAGGGACAGTCATGCTGCGGTGACTCAGCTTGGGAAAACGTGCCTTTCTGATGACTTAATAAAACATTGTTTAATTGTTAGGTTTTTGGATTTAGATAATTGCTATTACTGGCTCATTGCTAGTGGATATCAAGGAAAGGGAACATGATGGCACTAACTTATCTAGCAGGCTTGTAGCTACCACTTCAAAACATGCTCCATGTGGTGCCACCTGGAGCTCAGGCTTTCATTTATGCCATCCCTGTGATTTTGGTGGCTTTACAATTTTGCCAAGTGGGCACCATCTGAACGGAGTTTCCCCTTGCGGGTAGCCTGCCTTGAGCTCCTCGTTAGTAACAGGATTGTGGTGTTTCAGCTGTTTCTGAGAACTAGATTAGGTGGAAATGTTTTGCAGAGAACTGTTTTATACATTGCAGGACGTAACAGTAGAGGTTCTGGTCTCAAAACACCACCACATGACATGAATGCTTTTGAAATTTATCAGCCTCTGCTTTCTCAGATCTCACGTATTCCCCAGAGACTTCTCCGGATCCAGCTTCTCTGCGGATGCTTTACACCAACACTGGGCCTGCGGTGCCCTGGCACAGCCCTGTGCACTGTCTGTCCTCCACGTTGGCCACCTCTAGGGGACAATGACCCATTGCTTCCTCCACAGGGCAATGTCAGAGCAGGACTTTCTCAGCAATAGTTTATTTCAGCCCCTGGATGCCATGGACCAGAGGCCAGAAAGCCTCTCAGCCCTCTGCTTTTTGATACTTCTCCCATTGGCACAGAGAAGCAAGGAGGGAAAGGAAGTATTTTTGTTCGAATGCCAAACAGAAATAAGTTCATTCAAGGATAAAAGGTGTGGGGGGAGGAGGAGCAGGGCCTGAGGAGACAGACAGACTGGAGACAGCAGGGGCAGAAGGGGTCACGCTACCTTGGAGGGGATAAGCTGATGAAGAACAGCCTGTAACCAGTACAGCACACTCCTTTCTTGAAACCTGGAACAGGACCCAGCAGTGGCAGTTCTCCACATTCCTGTGCAACCAGCAACATCTCTGCCATCAGCTGGCGGAGATGGTGTGGGGTCAGCAGTCAGGACGCACGGGCACTGGCACATGGGCATCCCTGTGGGTCCTGCAGCAGCTCGTTGGCCACAGAGCCTTGCAGTCAGCTGCACATACCCGAAGAAAGCTTGTGTGAAGCCTCTGGGCTTCAGCAGAGGGGAATTACTGCTTGTACATGCTCTGGAAAGGGAAGGAAGGGAGAGAGGAGGGAGTGGGACAGAGTGTACACTCGGTCCTTCAAGCCCTCTGCAATGACAAAGTAGACATTGCTGAGAACACTGAGAGCACCTGGGAAATGCCATCACTGATCAACCTCCTCTCCATTCCTCAGAGAGAAGGAACAATTCTTGCTTGTTTCATTCCTCATTGAGTGACTCCATGCTTTAATTGGCAAATCCGAGTGGCTCCAGGAGCAGAGTCCTACAGCACATCCCCTCCTGCTGCAGCTGGCAAGCTCCTCATCCTTTCTGTAAGTCATTCAAGTCATCACCTTGGGCCTGCTTGTCCAGGAAGACTCTGTCCCAGGCTCTCACTACTCACATCACTCTTCAAATTCTGATTCCTCAGTGTATCAGTTTTAAGTCCACTTATTCTCAGGCTTTTCAAAGTTTTCAAAGTACATCATGCACTACGGAAAGGGCAATCTCTATGCTAACAGGCAAGTCCCCAAAGAAGTACCAACCAGACAGTCAGAGTAGGATTGATTCCTTTGATTGCTCGTTCTCCTATTGGCTGCATTTGTAACACTGAATGTTTTTAGAGATATTGCTGTATGTCATGTAGAGTTATTGCACCAGACTGAACTTAAACAGCTGCAGTCTATTGCCAATATTGAAAGTCCACACTGACTGAGAGCTATGAGCCTACTATTTTTGTTCTTGTTTTACTTAAGCTTTAGCCCAAATCATCTCAAAGAGGACAAGAAATGCTTGTGAGAGCTTAAGCTCTGTATCCGTAGAGCTTTCTGGAAGATGGATTAGATAGTGCATTTGTTTTATTTGCCATGTAAAATGTAACTAAATAAAGCAATAAGAATGTTCACTAAGAAGAATTTAGCACTGGCAGAGAGATGGGCTATAACATCTATGCTCCTTCTCTTCAACAAGGTTTTACAATTTTGAAGGAAAAGACTCCCAGTTCCCGAGAATGAACATGGGTGGTCTCAATCACCCCCACCTGCAGCTGTGTTGGTCTAATTTTGCGCCGGTGCCGCCTGGATGGGTGCATGGGGACCTGTGTCCCAGGGAGGAGCAGAGTACCTCAAGCCTTACAGACTGTACCACTCCCCAGGCACTTTGTTTTGCCTAAGAAGTATCACAGAGCATAAAGTTTTTTGGGGGGAAGAGGAGGGATAAACTACCAACAACAGCCACTCGCTTCCCCCCCACACCTTAGGAAACCCTTCTTCAACAACTCCAGCTCTTGCCCTTCCTGCAGCTTTCCCATGCCCACCTAGCCTTGGCCCCAGCCCCTGATTTTGGGGACCATTTTCTGCCCTCCCCTTTCGGTCACATTTTGCTAATTCCTTTTTCTTCTGTCTTCCTCACTCTTCTCCCTCTCGGCAAATTGTAACCGTGATGTCCTGGACATCCCGGCCCTTCCACAGCACCTTAGCTGGTCTGAGCGTCCTTCAAGCAGGAGATGGCCACAGTCAACCCCCATCCCACCACCCAGCTGGGAAAACAAGTGGGGGTCCCCAGGAAGTCCTGTAGGCCCTCCTTAGCATCTGGGGCTTTGCACTATCCATGGATAAAGGCGACGCGGGAGCTGGCGCACCTTTGGTGGGAGCGCGGTGTCCGCCCGGCGCCGGGCAGGGCTCGCTCGGTGTCGCAGCGCCACCTGGTGGGACAGGGCGGCTCCTGCTGCTGCCCGGTGTCACCTCCCGGTCCCCTCGGCACCTCCCGGTCGGCGAAACACGGCTGGACCCCGCCCGGCCACGCTTTGCGGGTGCCGTGGCTTAACCCCGGTAGGGCAACCGAGCCCCGCATAGCTGCTTGCTCGCTCCTCCCTGGATGTGCGAAGTCCGGTCCCCATTGCCGCCCCAGCAGTTATTGACCTCTCCCACCCCCTCAAGCCTGAAAAGGGTTGGAAATCTTGAAAAACCTTGGAAAGCAACGTCTTTTCTTACAGAACATGCACGATGATTCTTTCTTTACATGCACGATGATTCCTTCGGTGGAGGATTAGCACGGAATTTGCAATAATGCACCCAAAAGGTGTTAACGAAGTTCCCACCACAGAAAAATTGGCTGAAGTCACATCCTACGCAATCCTGGGGAGGGCTTCTTGGAGACCAGTAAGATTTCCATCCCCTCTGCTTCCTATCTTGCTGGCTGTATGCAGCACATTTGCACTCAGAGGCAAATTAAAGTCACCACTGGCAGAGCTGTTGCAGATCTCCTGCTCCCTTGTTTATGTCAGGGACGCAGCCTATTGCACCTCACCATGTCCCATTTCCATTAGAAACAGACATGCATTTTCCCTGAGGTTTTACAAAACTTCTGCCGTGCATCCCATTGGAAGTCAGGCTGATCAAACGGAGGGACAAGCTCAGGACATGGGGAAGGGCTCACAAATTGTGGGTTCTAGCCTTGTCCTGCCACACCCACACATCAGCCCTATTTTTTTCTACCTGCAAAAGAGTAAGAGCAAGGGAGCCCTTTTTGTCTGCAGTCTAAGGAGCTCCCAAGAAAATCAGCCTCAGGCTGTGTAGAGGCACGGTCTGCCGTCTCTACAGACGAGACCTAAACATTTTGTGGCGACCTCTGCTTGTGGGCTCCTCTTTAAGCAGCAGATGTGTGACCCGCGGGTGGGCAGTGCGTGCCACACCTCTGGCGTCGGCAGCCCCTGCCACTCTGCCTCCCCTGCCTGCTGCACACACAAATGTGCCACTGGAAAAGTTATGAGCTTTTTATTGTCACTTGTGGAGTGAGATATTGAACCATCGAAGTGCTTATTCATTTCTGGTTATCTGATTGTCGTAATGTTTCTAAACTGCCAGTTGAAGGTAAGAGATAAACTACAGCCAGCCTCAGACTGAGAGGCGCCTTTGACAGAGCCAGGTTTTTTTCACCGGGGGATGATATATTATTTATTGACTCACGCAGGGTCACCTGGAAATTCTTCATGCAGCGAATCGAAAGGGAAGAGTAAATACTGAAATCAAAGGCTGTCAGGACCTCCTTTTGCCAGTGGGATGGTTTTTCTCTGCTTGTGAGGCCGTGGTGGACACAGACTCGTGGCTGGTGTCTCTGCTTCTTAGAAAGAAGGGAAAGTCCTGTGCTCTCTGTCACTCCAAGAAGAACAAATGCAGCATGGAGAAAAACAGGCAGCTGTTTATTTATTTCTCAAAGAATTCTCTTTCCCTCTTTTCATAACCTTACTCTTTTAACACAAGCTTAGAGGTGCCAAACTACTTGAAGGAGTGAGATGCAGGGATCAGCTCAGGGATGGTAGGGAGACCCAGCATTACTGCCAGAGGAGATCCAGCAGGAGAGAACGTTGCTGTTCTGTAGATTTCTCAGGCTTGTTCTCTAAAAACTAATCTAAATCCATCCCAGGAAACAGCGTTTGAATTGTAAAATGAAAAAAAAAGGCTTTCCCGAGGCTCAGGGGAGTGGTGTATGCGCAGAGCATTCGAAGATAACAATTTTCTGAACAAATCTTTGATGTTAGCCTTTCAGTGCATAATTTCAATGGGAGGCAGGAGAGACATCCATCTGCTAAAGGGAATACTTCCCTCCTCCATTCTGCATGCAGCTTTGCTGTTGCTATGGTCACATATTGTTATAATTGTCTTTTATTAAGGGGAATCTCCCTTAAAGACTTTTCTACCCAATGCATCCTGCCAGCTCTCTCGTTCATGAATGTATGTTTACCTATTTCCTCTGCCTGATGATGGTAATTTTAAGGCCTCAGGACATTTGGTTTCCGAGCACCGATAGAATTAATAGAGAAGTTCCCAGCATGTTCATGATTTCCTGAAGTCAAAGTCAAGTGAAAAGAGGTGGGGTCAGATTTTTTTATGTTCCATTATGGAAAAAAAAAAGTGTGAAGATTTTTGCTTTTTATCAATCAGAGATCAAAACTAATAGGCTGAAGTAAATTAATTAGTGTAATTTGTCTGCTTGGATAGAATGGCTTGTCTGCCTTCTGACAGAACTTTGTCTCACCTGTTTTTCAAGGGCCTGCAATTGACCTACTATGACATATATATGGATTCTACAATTTCCCTGGAGTCTTTAGTACACTGGGGAGAAGTGTCTTATTCTCAAAAGCAAATTGCTCTGCAGCAAAGCCTCGCTGTGCACCAGGCTGGGTGTGAGCAGTGAGGCCAGGGCCCTCTGCACAGGAGTCACTGGAGTTTGTGACATCTCCAAGCCTGTCACTTGCTCCAGTGCCTCATCACCCTCACAGTTAAGAACTTCTTCCTTATATCTGGCCTGAATCTCAGTCTTTTAGTTTAAAACCATTACCCCTTGTCCTGTAAATGACCCCACGGAATGATGTCAAATCAGAGTAGACCCATATTGGGCTTCTCTTCATGTGCCCTCCAAGATGGGAAGTTAATTGTCGGTAACTACTTTTTGCCTTCTTTGGTTTGAGCACACAGAGAGGTTGAGCTGGCAATGTCCCCTCAATGTTGAGTGTAAAACGCTGGCTGAGTTCAGTCTGACCTGGCAGTGGGACAAAGCTTTCAAAGAAAATTGTGTCTGTATAAATGTCATGAAAGTGGATATAGCCAGACGGAGACAAGGACCCTTTTCAGTAACTTTTCTGAGCAAACAGCTGTAGCTGAGCTCGTGGCTTGTCAGACACTGAGGAACCCGCACAAGTGAGAGCTCTTGTGAACCCTCCAGACAAAAGCAGAGCTGGAGCCAGGCTTATTGCCATTGATGCTGGAGTCGGGCACAAGGCAGGTCTGTAGGCAAGCAGGCTGTGGGAGGCACAGGGCTGAGCGCAGCTCCTGAAGCAGCTCCAAATCTGTCTCACCGCCACTTTGCTTCCTTTGCCAGGTTAACCCCACCTCGGTCAGGGTGAAAAGCAGCACACTGGTCCAGAGGAACAGAAAGCAGCAAGTGTCACCCTGCAGCAAGGCAGTGATGCTGATGACTCTGCTGGACAGGGTGTGTGTGCTCCTGGGTGGTCACTATTGCAAACAGTAGCAAATCCTAAAGAAGCAAGCCCAGCTCCACAGCTGTGTCTCGCTTCTCCTGAGATGTGATGCCCAAGTGAATGAATGAGAACTGTTTTACAGGCCAGGCTGTGTCCCATACTACCACTGAAGGGCTGTTACACCCCTTCAAATAGAAGGTCCGGGCTCTGTCCAGCTCAGCATGTCCGTGCCCACCACAGTCCAGCCAAAGCATTCAGAATTCATGCTGAGGCACCTTGTCATGCTGGGGGACGGACTGCAGTCAGGGCCCCACTAAACTGCATTACCATGGCAGTCTGTGCTCTGGCCTCATCCCTCTTGGTCACCCAGCACACAGCAGGTATCACCTCCTTCTTATGTCTCTCACCCTCTTGTCAAGTGCTCCGTGGTGTAGTCAGCCTCCATGGTCCCAGCTGAGCTGTAGCTGCTGTCACAAGCCCCATTTTTATCAGGAGCATCCATTCTTGCTTTTGCTACGCTGTTTTGCCACGGTTTGTTGTGCAGCCGCTCTGGGAGCTGTGCTGGTGCCGCTTGGGCAGCACAGTGATTATATCTGATCGCTCGTATTAAACAGTGGGACTGTAGAGCCAGGACCAGGGGCCAGGCTCGAGTGGCTTTAATCATTGGGAGTTTTGCGCTCAGAGGTTGCTGTGAGGGTAAAATGCTAAAGTGTTGCTGACAGTTTGGTGGTGGTGTAAGGACTTGCTCGCTTTCAGGGAAAATGGGAAAGAAGGAAAGAGAAAAACAGGTGATGGAGTGACAAAGATGAAATGGCATGGTCAGAAACACACCCTTTGTTTTCCTGGGGTGAGGAAGTGGAAGGGCAAGTTGATGGGGTTGCATTCCTCCTCCCAATCCTCAGCATCCCTGAGTTCAAGGAGCACTGCCAGACCCTTGGCAGCAGAGCAGCTCCAAGAGTGCATCTCAGTCCCCTGTTCAACTGTGTGATTACTTGCAATTAGCTGTGTGTAAATCCAGCAGCTGGAGTATGATGGGAATTACCTGATCCAGCTCTTGAGCAGTTCTCAAAGCATTTGGAAGAGCACTGCCAGTCACTGAACCAGGCTGGCACAAGGATGATGGTGAGGTCATAGGAGCAGCTGTGCCACGCCAGCCCAGCACCCTGTCCCCAGCAGATGGCTGAAGAGAGAAGGAGGCTATTTAGTCTTGCTGAAGTTGTGTTGATGCCCATCTCTGGTGGAGAAAACCAAGAGAAGTGGCTCAAGGGAAAATAGAAGCACCAAGCAAGTATATTGAGAAATTTCCAAAATATCTGTTCTGTTGCACAGTAATCAATGGCTTGGGGACCTACGACACCTCCGTGGATTTCACCTCCTTGAGGATGTCCAAAACAAATGTGAACCCATGCACATTCACCTTACATCCATAAAGTCCTCTCACAGGGAACATCACAGATCTGAAAATCTCCATAAATTCTGCACTGTATAAAAACAAATCTTATTTTGTTTTTCTTGAAATTGCCGCCTGCTGCTTTTGTGTGAGTCGCTCCCATGTTAGAAAAGGCTGATGGGCGGTTCCTTCATCTTCTTCCTGTTGTTTGTAATTTATAACCCGCTAGCATAACTTCCTCTCTTTTGGGGGGCTAAAGAGTTCTCTCTACCTGTTTTTTTCCACACACAGAAGCCTTTCTGTACCTTTGTTCACCTTTGTCAGCTTTCTCCATATCTTCCCAGCCATAAAGTAATATGCCTTGTCACCTGTCAATAGCACTGTGTAAATGCTAAGTAAGGCCAACATGTGCCAATCATTAAGCCCAAGGGAAATCTTTGGAGGCGTATGTACCCCTCTGAGGCGGATTCGGGGCAAACAGACGCAGTGGGGACCGGAGTGCGGAAGGTGGGAAATCTGCAGCACCAGAGACTGAGCAAATTCTCATGCCTGCAGAGACACAGCATCCTCAAATAGCTGATAACAAATGCAAAATTCTCTGTGCTGAACACAGGAGAATGCCTGCTGAATCCCTGGAGGGAGACGTCTTAAACGTGGGAAGGGCTGGACATACCCTTAGAGTAACAGACCCCACTTCTGGGTCTCCCTTGAACCGAGCAATGGACACAGCTTGAGTCAAAGAGCTAAGCCACTCTGCAGCACCCAGGTGTGTGTGTGATGAAATGCAAAGAGTCTGTGCTGGCAGGTACAGGTCAATGCAACATTGTTTTTCTTAAATTCACAGCAGGGTCTGGGTTATACACGGAAAAGTCTCCAGATATGTGGGATCTGGTCTCACTGTTCACATAATGTGGCAGCCTGGATCCTATCATCAGGTCCTCCTAGATTCTGAGCACAGTCCTTGGAACAGTGACCTTCTTCTTTAATGTCCGTCCCTGAAACATATGGCTATAAAAACTGACACAAATCATAGCCCCTTTTTTCCCTCCTAGAGCTAGAGGTGACATCTGCTGCTCCGGGTGGTTTTGCAGACCCCATGTGCTGGTGACACCAGAATTAATGAACTACAGAAAAAGCCCTCACAGCCCCTTCCTGTAATACTTTCCCTGATTTTTCCTGCCCAGCTCTGTGGCTAGCACATGCCTTGAGGATGGCAGAGAAGTTAGTCCAGTCCCCACCTGAACATATTTCAATCCACATCTCCATCTTGCCAGGAGAGGTCTGTATTGCCTGCTGTGCAGGTAGTCAGTGTACGCAGGAAGGGAGAAGAGTGCAAAATACAGTTCTAGGTCACCAGAGCGTTTTAGAGGGAAAAGAGCCTTCTTTAGGTGATGCCTTTTCAGCCCTAAAATCAGAAGCCAAACAAGACTAAAATGATAAAGTGCAGTTACTGTTTATTGAAGGTCCTTCAGGTGCACTTACAGTGGAATGCCCCTATGATATTGTGCTTCGGCACTTTTATAAGTTAGCAAATTAGCATAATTGACAAGAATCCCCAGTTAGAAGTACAGTTAATGAAGAAATTCCCCTCTTGGTTCGGCCCCATACTGAAGCCTCCCCCCTTGCTTCTAGCCCCACATTGTTTCTGTCTAAATACATGGGAAAGTGACGTGGCCTTGGTTCGCTGAAGAAGCAAGATTACAATAGGATTCCAGGAATGGGTTTGTCTAACAAAATACTGGAGTTATCTTAAGAAACTATGTAACTATACAATAGTAGCCTACAGAGCTACGGATATATGAAAAATATATAAAAAGCAAAAATCTTTTGGCATCATAGGAGCAACTTTTCTGAGCTGTTGCAGATGTCTGCTCTCGTCAGAGCCCAGCTGCCCTGCAGGTGAGACAGCTTCTCTTCATGCATTTGCAGAAGGAGCCCCAAGACCCTCGGTTCAGACATGGATCCTCATCTCACTGGGCAAATGTTTCCCCAGAGCCCCAGTGGACTGACTTTGAGGAAGGCAGAGGAAAAGGTCACCATTATAGATGCCTGGTAGGAATCAGGTCAGGGATACTGTTTCTGGTCCTTGGCCCCCAGCCTCGCTCCCTTCTGGCACCTCGGTGTGCTGTGACTTCCTCCTTGGCTGCTTCCTTTGCCATGACACTGAGATCAGCTAAACCCAAAACTGTGTGGTTGTGTCTCTGTGTGATGAATAGTGAGGCTTAGTGACAAAAGTGCAGGCACTGTTGCCTTGAAAATGGATTGCTAAGAAGAGGCTGGAAAATGTGAAATACAGGCAGCAAAGGAAAACACAAGCACTGCTGTGGAAGGAAGGAAGAGGCTGTTACTCATAGCACCCTAGCATCAGTTACTGCAAGGTTTAAAACCTGGCTTTCAGGAAGATCCCAGAGCCATTTTTATTTGAAGGCATAGCAGCCAGGTGCCATCAGAAAGAAATATTTTAATAGCAATAGTAGAAATTTCCAAGTAACTGAGAGAAACAGTTCAGCAGGGCCTGCAGCTTCTTCTCAAAGCTTCCCGGAAGGCTGGAGGAGAGATGTCAGATGGGCGAACACGGGACAGAGCCTCTCTGAGGCAGTGTTACATTTTTTCCCATGTTATTCTTGGATAACATGAGAAGGCCAATGAAGGGTGTTTAAAACATCTGTTTGAGCCTCAGCAAAGGAAAGAAGAGAATCCAGAACATTTCAGCCTTTCATAACAAATAACCCAAAGGTGCCGTGAGCTGCACGCATGACTGCTACAAAGGGTATGAACATTTATAGTGCTCTACATATTTTAGTGAGCCATGTAATTAATCTAAGTAACATCATAAAGCAAATTAAACCATTTATCTCCTCAGAGATAAACCAGACAGCAGAGTTTAAAAAAAAATCAGGTCCCTAGTAGAATGGTTATTTAAAGGGGAAACTTTTACAGTGTTTAATTTATCTCTGCAGAATCAAGAAATTTCCTGATATTTCTGCAACAGCTGAGCACAGAATAAAAGGAAATTCATTTGGAAAGCATGTTTTTCCCCCCGCAGTTTTACACCAACATCAGCCCTTATTTTCAGAAGCATTGTTTTTCATCAACTGGTGTAAGCACCTGGAAAGCTGGAGTCTTAATTCCAGTGATTGCTCCATCAGCTCTGGTCTTCCTCTTCCATATGCATACAAAAGAAGACTTTTAACAATGTGCATAAAATATTCTGATGCTGAAATTGGGTTCAGCTGCTTTTCTGCTCCCCCCACTCGCCGTGCTTAAACTAAATGAAGTGGTCTTTCCCAGAGATGAATTCACCCAAGTCCGCAATCATTGTCTAAGAAGTGGGCATTTATTTTCCTTGCAGTCTTCCAGTCTCTCTCCTGAGCTCATGAGCAAGAGCACAAACCAGAGCTGGCTGTGTTAACTGGAGGCCACAGCTCCCACTGCCTTTGCAAACCCACACCTGGGCTCTGACAGAACCTTCCGTAGCTGAATAAAGGTTTTGAGGATGTAGCCATATAAACTAATGTAAATACTACATAAAAAAATAATCTTCATTGTGGAGGCGGAAGTAATGCAACTTTATGAGTGGGAAGGTCAAGGAGTGTTATCTGCTATTACCCAGGAGTTCTGTGGTCTCCATTCATATTTGATCCATTTGCTTTTCTGTTGACACTGGCTTGGGATAGAGGAAACTCACGTTAAAATCTGATTGCCCGTCAAGATCCTGACAAAGGAAGGAAATGGCCCTTGATTACAAGGGACCTGATCTGGCATTCCTCGCAGAGCTCCCTGCCCCTCGGCAGGCCTTGCTGCCCCTTTGCTGGCTGCTTCAGGTGCTTTAGGCTGGCAGCAGGTGTCTGCTGTAACTTGCAGGCTGGCTGTCGTGACCATGCCTGGGAAATGGCTACTGCAAAAGGTTTCAGAAGAGAGCTCATCACGAATAACAGGGTTGTCCCTGCTGGGTCCTCGTGGTCCCCTCAGCCAAAGTACGATCAGTGTTATTCTTTGTGAAAACAGTTGTCCATCTAACACTAGAACGTATTTGCATGCCATTATAGATACATTCCATAAGTATATAAATACATGCAGACACACACGAGATTATACTCCAGGAGCAACCTGCTTACATAGTGAAGTTGGATTTTTTTAAAACACCCGTTTTGAAAAAAATTATGATAAGGCGCTTTGTAAAACATGGGAAAAATCCTACAGTCTATGATTCTAAAAAATAACAAATAGAAATTAAGAAGAAGGGGGAAATTTGCACATGTTCCACAGGTAATTATAAAGCTATTTTGCTTTCGAAAGTAGCAATTTAACAGCACCACTGAGTTTAAGGACATTCACTGGCACAGAACAAAACACCCATGATTGTATTCTGTCTTGTCAGGTCAGTTTTGCAGATTCGTCTCTCAGGGGGTCTGAAAGAAAACTACATTTGTCTCTATTTTCAGATTTATGCCCACGAATCAGAGACTGGGATATGCTCTTCCATATTTGTTCATTACAGAAGTTAGAGAAAGACTAAACTTGTCCCTCATGATTATTTCCGCTCTTGGTTTAAAATGCAGCAGCAGGGGATTCTCTGCCAGCGCAGAGACAATCAGGAATATTGGGCCACGGCAAGGGTTTAGTGAACAGCCCACCAGGAGAGAGGCTTTGCCCCTGCAAAGGGTTTTCTGGGCTTAGGACAGATAAACTTTCCCATTGACGTAGGCGCATGTGTGCCTGCACACACGCAGAGCCAGCCAAAGCCTCGGGGACTTTTGCCACCATGCTGTTAATCATTACCCAAGCAGAGCTGTACTCTTTGAGATCTCTGACCTGTTTTGCAGCCCTGAAGGGGTTTATAGCAGCCAGCGCAGCCTTGGCCGGTGTTTGGATTGCGTGCTGACAGCCAGCCAGCTGGCCCTGGTTCAGAGCTCCGCGATACGGAGCCTTGCACGGCCACACTTTTGTACTCCTTGGCTTCTTGGGAAAAGGGAGCAACTCCTGCTTCCATCAGCCGAGGGGGAGCGGGCAGTCCGAGGGACACAGGGTGAGGAGGAAGCAGCCAGGTGAATTTCCCTTGGGTGATAATGAGGTCATGTGGACGTGGTATCTGCAAGAACGTGGATTCAGGACTGAAGAGCCGTCAGGTGAATAGGGATGATGCAAGGAGAGGCCCTGTCTTCAACGAGCTGTGCCAAGCACATGAAATCTCAGCCTCAAATCTTACAAGATTCATGCACACAGAAAAATCTTCTCCTGCAGGTGTTTGATTAAGTCATTTTTTAAAAAATCTTTTCAGATCTCTGGAAGCTTTTCCTGAGTCTTTTATGACTCGCTGAAGCCTTGAACTTCAGCAAGAAATTCATTCAAGCTTGAATTAATTCAAGAATTTAAGTGTCGTTCTATTCATGCTCTCCTAAATTGTAGATAATTTAAAACAAAGAGGAATCAGAACCATTTTGTCAATCATTTTGATTAGCCGGTATCTCGTTGAATCCTGTGTGTCTTTTCTGGTTGGTGACTCTCAGGGTAGGCATCTGCTTCAAATCCCATGACAGTGTCACATTAAAAAAATCCATAAATAAGTGGAATTAGGAATTCAAACCCAGTAGCCTTGCTACTGAAAATACACTAGATACTCTTCAAAGATGCCTTCCAAACCAAACCATCCTCCGGGTCTGTGAGTCTACAGTAAGTGCATAATCATGCAGTCACTCAGGGAAGTTTGTCTTTGTTCCTGAGAGGGCATAAATTAAGAAAATGGTTCCTTCTTTTCAGTACCAGAAACTCATTAAAATCCCCTGCACCAGTTCTGAGGAAGGGCACCTGCCACATTACATAGGAGACAGATCAAAGGGGTTTTTCTGGTTCAGGAGGCTGAGCCCTTGCAGAAAAGTGTGCTGCAATCAGGATGTAATCCTTCTTTCTTCAAAACATGGAAAGGTGTGGCTTTCACGGGACCAGGAAAGGGCTGTGTTGACTTTTTTTTGCACGTGTGGAAGACCACTACAATTTTGAGTCTCCCCTGCTGCCTCGCCAGTTCAAATCCCTGCACTTTGCAGAAATGACAGTTCTGTGCAGGAACTTGAAACTAATGGGACAAGGAAGGCTGCATGCTATTGACAAAAGCCTTTTCATCAGTTGCAGCCAGCTCGCTGGGTGTGTATTCCCAAAAACCTTTGAAATTTTGGGGACTGAATTACTTTGGTCACATGTACCTGTAACCTTCTTCAGCCTTCCTCAGAAGTTTGCAGTAAGCAAATTTTACTCATTAGGGATAAAGATCATAATTCACTTGTAGTTCCGTTCCATTTTACCAACTACATCACAGGCAGTAATCTTTAAGGTATAAAATACATATGTTCAGCAAAGGGCTGTTTTTGTGCAGTCAGTAAGATATAAAGGAACTGTGTGCGCAGGAAAGAACAGTTTAGGGGAATTAGGAGTTGTTTCATGAACGCAAGAACAAAGCTCACTTCCAGCAGCTCTCTGCTCTGTGGCTTCTCTTGTGCCTAAGAAAAGGCAGCATGTGTCCAGTGGGGACACACAGGGTACAAAACCTTCCCTCAGCTGTCCCTGGAGCTGTCTTTGGATCTTGAAGAGCAAGCTTCTTGATGAGTGGGACAAGGGTATCAATGTGCACCAAAGGCGTTGACTGCCATGCACTCTCTGTGGATTGTGTTTTTGGGGTCTTCCTGAAGGCTAGAAGATGATTTACACTGTGCTGGACATCTGAGGGTGTGGGGGAAGCAGGTTTGCTCTTCCCTTGATACAGATCTGTGAGGTGGCAATGATGCAACTGATAACTTTTATCAGCAGAGGGTACAGCGCAGAACAACACGAATGAGAAGTATAGAAGTGGAAAAGTTAGAAAGAGAGTAAAAAAAACCAGAGGAAAGCATAAGGGTTAACTTTGGTAGCAGTTTTCTTAGAATGGGGATGGAGAGAAGAGCTGAAAAGAACAGAGAAATGAAGAACAGACAGCAGTCTCCAGTCCTCTGATTTATAAATAAACCCATATAAACCCTTGGTCACACAGGGCTTTCATTTTCCCCAAGTCCCAAGTCATGGTGCAGCAGACACCCGTGCCATGGCTGCGCAGGCTCGTGCAGGATGCCTCTCATGCCTGGTGTAGGGTGCAGCCCTCAGGACACCTCTGCAGAGCAGGCACTGTCAGCACCACCCCTCGTGTCGTGGTCAGAAGACAAGCTACAGGCATGACCAGTCCAAGATTTGTACCTGTTTAAATTAAGTTTTCCAAACATCTTGCTCTGTGTGCAGATCTTCAAGCATTCCTTGTCATTCAGGTACACAGAATTTTTCTTGCAGGTGTTTTAATAGGACATTGTGGTCCCACATCCTAATTATCTCCCCCGTGGAGGTCCCTGGTTGGAGTTGTGTAGTTGGGAGCAGGAGGTTCCTGTCCTTCTCATTACTTTAGCTGATTCAAATCCTTCTTTCAAATCTAGGAGCAGGCCTTGGAACAGCAATTTCATGAATTACAGTCACCTTCAGAGTGCTGAGGCTCACTAAAAGGCCACCCACGCAGGGTTTGGGCACCGACTTTGCACCAGTGCGCACAAAATGCCGCTCACGGTGTTGCATTTTCCATGAACTGCCACGCAACAGAGCGAGTGCATTGCCTGCATTCCTCTGAGTGGTGTTACGTGATATGCAAACACTTCAAACACCTCTGTATTTCTGTAGAATAACATAACCTGGAACAGGAGCAGAGCAAGTTCACACAATTAAGAGGTACCAAAAAGTGATGGCAGCTGATCAATCAACTGACTAATTGCATTTGACTGCACCAAGTAGAGATTCCTCTGTCCTGTGTTTGCTTGCAACGAAGCGAGAAAGAGAACTGGGTTGCCTAAATCGCCTGGGGCACAGGCTACCCAAGGCAATCAATTGCTTCACTCAGTCACCCTGGCTGATGGGAAAATACAAAAAGCTCCCTGGCAGCCCTGGAACCTTCAGCCGCCAGGCTGCCTGCAAAGAAATGCTCAGGATAGCAAGCATTTTGTATTTTTGATACATTTCTAAAATGTAACTGCTATTTTATCACCTAATCAAGCTGTATAGCAGTATTTTATTACCAAATCTGAAATTTATTACAGCTGCTTTGTGGTTATACACCAGTGTTGAATTAGTGCTTTATTACTATAAGCGACCGATAACACTTACCCAATTAAGGTATCTTTGTATCTATCTCTATTTGGAACTGTTCCGACACCAAGTTCTTGTCAGTACTGAACAATTGTTATTATTAGTGACTGAAATGGGACTAAATTAACAGGTAGAGAAGTTGTGATTGCACCATTAAACTCCTAAGTAGTTTGATTAGTAAATAATACAGTAATACCAATTAAGCATAACAGCTGCTTATCTCATGGAGATTATAAAATAAATATATAGCTGTAAATATATCTTGTTATGGTACAGTATAGTTTGCATGATTTAAAATACTTTTAAGAAATAATTAAGCTTTCTATGAAGTCAGTCACCAGGAAAAAAAACATTGTCTGTATCTCAACATTGTGAATGTATCACTACAAAAACACAAGCAAATAAAAGGAAAACATAATCCAGGTGATTTATGAGCTACTGTTTTGTGATTCTAAGTTCTGAGTATTGTTTCATACTCTATTTTGTGTCTTCACCAAAAAAACCAAATCAAAACCACAATTAAAGATGGCAAAATATGCATGAAAATTGTGGCCTCATGGCAGAAGGATTTGATCTGGGTGCTAACCAGGGCTTTGAGTTGCAAACATAGGCTGTATTTTGACATTGACCTTCCTGTGCTTTCAGAAAATCAAGGGTTTGAATCGTCTGTGTAAATAACAAGACTGTGATACCTGATCCTAGCAGCAGTTTCCTTTCCCAACTGCATCTCCTAGGCCAAAACTGTTCCAAAGAACAAGAAATACCCCAATGAGTGATTGAATAGTCCCCGGTGTGGCACAGCTCCTCAACTTCTAGCTTGGGAAGATCACGGAGCTGATGTGGACACTGCGCTGCTGAGAGGTGCTCCCTGCTGCCGAAGGAAGCAGAAATCACTGCACAGCATTGGAGCATAGCCCTGTTCTTGAGGTTTGGGTGTCTCAGAGGGGACACCGGAGGCACCTTATTTTCTATTAGGGATTTAGTCTTCAGGAAAGAAAAATGTCAAAGAGCACACATGCACAGAGAAGATATGAGGCAGATCAATTTGATTTTCCTATAAAGAAAGTAAGGAAGAGGCAGAGACTGTGACATGAGTCATAGTTGCAGTGACTGGGGAAGGTGGGAACAGAATGTGGGTTTCATTATTTCAGTTAAAATTTTCTTCTATTTTTTCCTTCCTCAGTTATAATTTTATTCAGTTCCTCTCCTCCTCCCCTCTTCTCCCTCCTCCCCTAGGACTGGCAAGTGGGAAAGGCAGATGATGAAGGCCAGTACCACCCACTAAAATTCAGCAGGCAGCAGGGCCGGTGAAAATTCCCTTCTCCCAGCATTTATGGCAGGGTGCAATCAATGGCTTGTGTTTGCTATTTAAACAAAGGAGCTTTGGAGTTACAGGGAAGGTCTTCCCCAAGAAGCTGCTGACTCCTGAAACCTCCTTATCAGGCCGGTTTATGACAGGTTTCATAAACATTTTATGAGACCCCGATGACTGCATGGCTGAGCTGGGTGGTGGCAGCTGCCTCCAACTTTGTGCGTTATTGACAAAAGATCAAAGACCAGATTTACCACCCTGATAAGATCAGATGGATAAGAATCCTGAACTGACTTTTTCCCCGTTTCCTGCATGAACAAACACATTGCAGGATTTATTGACAGAGGCTTAGTCCTGAAGACCTTGTTTGGACAAAATTCCTGCCAATTTCTACACCCCTTCCCCTAGGCTTAGTGGAAATTCCATGAAACGGGCAGCAGAGTTTGAGACCCTTGTCTCACCATAAGCTGAGCCGCCACTTTGGCTGAACACCTTTCTTCCGAGAGTCCCTGAAAAGAGGGACCTTGAGGGGATCGTTGGTCTTGGTGCGGTCAGGATGACAGGAACCCCCATGCGCTGCCAGCTTCCCAATCATTTTAAAGCTCTGGCCTCCCACCAGCTGTGTCAGAGCTCTGTCTCACTTCCATCTGCAGTCCCTCAGGATGGGATCTGCTGACCACCAGCTGCCACCAGAGGATGCAGCCACTGGGAGCATGGGCTGCATGACAGAGGCCAGCCAAGCCTGTCACGCACGAAGCATCTGAGTTTGGCACTTGTGACTTTCTAACAGCCAAACTCCCGGGAAGGTCCTGGGGTTGGTCTGAGCCAAGGTTTGAGGCAGTGCTTGTCCTACGAAAGATGTCTCTTCTAGGCATGTCTGCCAGCACCTCCTGCACCAGGACCACTGTCAGCCCAGCTGGGCACTGTGGTCCCAGGACCTAAAGGCTGCGAGGTGAGAGGCCCACTCAGCAGGGTCAGGAGCACATTACACCTGCCAGATTTAGGGTGTAGGATGTGCTAGCAAGCTAGAGAAAGCAGGTGACAAGGCAGGACTGCAGTGTGCTTCAGACAGAACTGCAGGTCCATTAGGGTTGACTGCTGTTACTATTTTTTGCTGTAAACTTTCTAGTAATTGTCAAAAAAAGGTATCTCTCTTTTCCAAGCCTGGGAAGAGAAATATTTTTAGTTTCTCGTCAGGGGATTATTTCATTATTAGTCAAAGAACTTTTTGAGAAAGCTAAAAATACGATACTGTGGAAACACTGGGCTCAGTCATTCTGTGTTTGTTGATTTTTTTGAGTGCAGGAGCAGAACAACTGTCTTTGAATGACACAGGGCATGACTGTGCCATGAAGTTTGTTTCCCAGGAAGCCTGACTCCTGACTCAAAAAATGTTCAATAATAGGGCTTAGTGAGACTAAAGTATCACAGAAATTGCCTTCGGAGCCTCTTTGACCAGCAGAAGAGATGGGTCAAAGAATTGACTTGCCCACAGCACTTAAATACAGGCAAGTGTACCAAATAAAGAGAGGTGAAGTGGGATCGAAATCACAGTCACCAAGTGGTCAGAGCCAAAGCCTGCCTTAAATGGGATTCTTCACTGCCAGACACACTTGGCCTGAGAGAGACTGGTGTTCCTCTGCTTGGAGAGCAGGGAAAGACAATCTGAACTCACTAGGAAAGACTGAGATTTTCTCATTCTGCTGTGTCAGACAACAGTTGGCTAAACAAGGGATTCTCCCAGGCTTGAAGCATGCAATTTGCTGGGAGCTGCCGTCTGGTTTGAGAGTTATATTTTCTTCAGTCTCACTGAAAATCAAAGTCTAAAAAAAGTGCAAGTTTAGGCGTTTTTCTTCTGTCCCTGATGCCAGAAGCTTGCTTCTGTAGAGCTCAAAGGAAGACACTTATTTAAAAAGGTAGGGCTCAGTGGCCATGAAGTAGCCCATCAAGTGGAGCTGGTTGGGTTTACTCCTCTATTTGTGGAAATGTAAGTAACTCCATAAAGTTATGGACAGCGAAAAATCAAGCCTAGGGACCTGAAGTACTTGAAGGACTTGGTGTTTTAAAAGCACACATGGTAAATGAATATACATATAATCTTTTATGGTTTGGCTGGACTTAGTAAGAACAAACACTGTGTTATACTGCAGGTCCAGTAATACAACATCAAGAAACAGAATGTGGAGAAGCAGCTGCTGGTGGCTAAGAAAGGGGCTGAGATAATTAAAAAGAAGCAAAACACCTTGCTTGAAACATTTCATGTTTGCTCACAACTCATCTCTAGACAGTGTTGATTGTAAATTTTAACATCAGTAATCATTTGGCTTCAAAATAATTACTTAATCCTCGAGCTTTTTGCTGCTGTGGGAAGTGGAGGTAAGAGCCTGCATGGGATTTGGCAGCACAGTCAGTGGCCATCCTCACAAAAGAAGGGTCACCAGCGGATCAGAGCTGATGGGGCCACCTCCAGCCCCTGCACCTGGCCACCCCCCCAGAGGCCAGATGAAAAGCGATGCTGGGGAGAGCCTCTGCTCCCCACAGACTGAGGGACTCCACCGTCCCTGTGCTGCAGAGCAGCCTGTGCTGCCAGGGCTGCTGAGCCCTGACATTGCCGGGGGCTGCTTCTCCTCCAAGAGGTGTAAAACTGATTCCCAGGAAAAGGCTGATTCCCAAGGGGAAGAAGTCCCGTTGCGGGGCTGGCAGTGCAGGAGGACAGGCAGCAGAGCCAGCACAGAGGCAGCAGCACCGTCTTTTATAGCGAATGCAGGCAGGTGGACGGGGATCTTTATCTTCTTCGAATTTGTTTTCTAAACATTATCAACTCAGATTACTCTTCACAAATTTCACTTCAAAACTTCAGAGTAATTGGCTTTTACAATGCAGTAAAGAAAGATATTAACTGGTTTGGGGATTGACTAGACAACCATTCACACCACTCTTTTATCAATATTGCCATAATTTGACACTTCTGAAAGGAGGAGGATTGTAAAGTGCCTGCAGACCCTGTAAAACATGTTAAATGGAGATTAGTCTTACTGCTTAGTTTAAGCCTACTAAAACATAATTAAATTGACTGATGCAGCTGTAAATCTCACTTTTATCAAATCCTGGCTCTCTTTGTCCTTATGATTTTACAGCATCATTAATGTTGTTGTGACAATATCATTAATCTCCTCCTGCTGTTCAGAGAATGAAAGGCTACCAGCAGACACTATAAAAATCTACTCTCTCCTAACTAGTGTTGTCTTTTCTCCCTTCTTGACTCTCACACCACTTGGACACACATTTCATTCATGAGGTGATTTCATAAGCTGAAAATTAATTGTAAATACACCATATGGTTTCTTTCACTGTGGTTTGTGTAAAATGGTTTTATTAGTTTTGGTTTTTCAGGGGATTTTTTTTTTGTCAAGCAAAAAGGTGTTAGAAATAATTCCCCAGTGTTCTTCAGAGTTTTGGTTTGGCCTTTTTTTTATGCAGCTCTTTGTAACAACACAAAAGACCATCAGACATACAAGTGAAGATACACTGCTGTTTTGGAAACCTGGGGAATTCCATCCTAAGTCATCAGTTTTAATTTTCCCTGAATTTATTAGACTCAGAAGATGGACTTCTTTCCACTTCTGGTTTCCTAGTGAGGACTGTGACTGAACTGGGCACAGGGAGGAGGTGAACAGCCTGGATGGGGAACATGTAGCTTAACAAGACCATGTAAGAGGTTCCAGTGTAGTAACTGGAGCCACTCAGCCTGCGGTAGGCTTTGCACATCCTTCCCTGGAGCAGTGGCTGCTGGGGACATAACTCACCCTCTGCTTGCTCTGCCTGAGCTGAGACACCTCTGCCCAAGACACCTCTGCTTCTCACAGTGTCTGTTCTGCCCACCGCTGTACCTCAGCATCTCCACAAAATTATCCCATCTTTCTCTTCTCTCTGTGCATCTCCTCTTTGTGATTGCATATGAGCTGTACAGCCTGAATCATCTGGTCTTTTAATTTCCAAACTACTTTTCTTTCCAGGGGAAGGACACTTGCCTTCCCAAGATGTGGCTGTGGGTGCTGGGTCATGCACCTTGAGTTGACCAGGGCACACAGAATCCCCTCTCTTGCTATGAGGTGGACAATATAATCCCACCTCAAACAAGAGGAGACTTTAGATAAGTGAAGTTCAGATAACCACACTGTCTGTCTTCCCCAAGGTCAGCTGGCTCAGCAGGGCTTTATCCACATTGTTTTACCCAGGATATTTACCTGCAACCCAGGATTAAATCCCTTCAAAGATTTCTACTTGGGCACTTCAGTTTAGGTGATGAGTTTCACAAAATTTCAGTGAAATTTTGTGGGATCCTCTTGGAAAAAAAACAAGCAGCAATCCCCTGACAATCTGAATGCGGTTAGGCTTCTCCTAACAAGGGTCTCAGCAGGCTGCTTTCTCACTGTCTGTATTTTCCTGGTTAATTCAAGGTTTGAGGCTGTTCCTTAGGACTAACGTAAAACCAGAATTCTGCTGCGCTTGGCTGAAGTCAATGGAACAAATTGATAACTTTAGCTCACTGTTTATGGGGGGGGGGGAGAGTTTATGTAAAAAATATTTCAGAGTTCATAATCTGGCATTTAAGTTACAGTTAGGCCTAAATATAGTGCTTTAATAGTCAGCAGCTATAATTTCACTCCAGTATTTCTTTAAACTCTTTGGTTTGAAAGTCCAAAAGATAAGAAGTACTTCTCAGTAATGCAAATAGACAGAGAGCATGGAGTTCACCCAGAGACTGTTTCTCCAACCTGGGCTGTGCTTGCCTTTTCAGCTCTCAGATAACTGGGAGGAAAAAATTCCATCTCAACTCTTTCAGATCCTTGAGGTGGACAAGGTTTGCCCCTCTGCAAAGACCTAGGGCAACATCAGCATCTGTCTTCTGTGTCGGCCCTGTGGATAAACAGCCATGGTGGTTCAGGGGCTATCCCTAAGTTCTGCAAAGGGGATGAAGTGATGAGGAGAGTACAATGGGTAGCAATGCTATGGGATAAAGGAGTGGTGGGAATAAAAGCATAGATCAGTTTGGGTTTGCTGTGTGCTAGGTCGAGCTATTCTTATGAAAGACTATATATAGAGAACTGGTGCAGCATCACCTTGAGTCCTGTGCGCAGTTTTGGACACAACAATAAAAAAAGAGGGTGTCCAAAGGAGGGCAGTGGGGATGGTGAAGGGTCTGGAGGGGAAGCCGTATGAGGAGCTGCTCTGGTCACTTGGTCTGTTCAGCCTGGAGGAGAGGAGACTGAGGGGAGACCTCATGGCAGTTGCAACTTCCTCATGAGGGGAAGAGGAAGGGCAGGTACCAATTTCTCCACTCTCATAAGCAGGGGCAGGAGAAAACTGCCCCAGGTTGAATCAGGGGAAGTCTAGGTTGGATATTAGAAAAAAAGTTCTTCACCCAGGGGGTGTTTGGGCACTGGCACAGGCTCCCCAGGGAAGTGGTCACTGCACCAGCCTGACAGAGTTCAAGAAGTGTTTGGAAAATGCGCTCAGACACATGGTGTGACTCTTGGGGTGTCCTGCGTAGAGCCAGGAGTTGAACTCGATGATTCTGATGGGTCCCTTCCAACTCTGCATCTTTTATGATTCTATGCTTCTATAAAGGAGGTTAAATATATTTTTTTTCCTATGGCCCGTGTAGTTGACGCCTGTCAGGTAACATTCTCCTCTCCATGAGGATCCATCTCCCTGGAAGGCTAACTTCAGTCTTGCAAAATGTAGGTGTTTAGCCTTAAGCTGGTCATCCAAGCTCTTTGAGGAAGCAAGGGAAATAGACAGAAATCTCCTGAGGGCAGTTCATCAGACACCAGGTTTAATAACCTCCTGGAGAACCAGTCTCTCTCCATAGACTATGCAGGTGGCCATCCGGCTTGGGCTAGATGGGAAACAGAGAGTGGGTCCTGTCCAGCAAAGAAATTGCCAGGAAAGAGAAACCTGTGTGAGCAAAACACACGGATGACTGTGCAGGAGTCCCGGGTCTGGTGTGGGCAGCTTACTCCTTCTTGCTGCCTGCTAGGGATTTTGGTCATGTAGAGAGGCCCTGACTCCTGTTCCCTTGGGCAGGAAGGGAAGGGTTATCATGTGGGGCAGGTCAGCAGGGCAGGAGAAGGGTTTTTCCAAGCTGGGGATGGCCTCTCACTGTTCAGAGCTGTCCCTCAAAGCCTGGAGAAACCCTCAAGCAGATCACCGTGCCTGGCTTGTTCCAGGGCACCGTGACCTGGAAAATCCTCTTAGGCAGGTCAGCAGGTGCGGGCGCATAAAAGTCCAAGGGCAGAGTTTTGCCAAAGTTCACTCCTTTATGGCACACAACGTTCTGCCGCCACGTCTGGGCGGCTCCCCTGTGCCCAGGTGCAAGGCCTGGCCTGGCCTGGCTCCGGGTGGAGCACTCGTGCCCAAGCAAAGCATTGTCTTTTTCAAAACCTGCTGTAGAACAAGCTCCCAGATGCATCTCGAGGTCCATCAAATGGCACTGTCAATGCTCAGTCACAGTTGTGCAGCAGCTCCAACATTTGATCCCAAGCTAATGGCACAGATTATCTGGAAATATAAATAGCAGAAAATACTGAGTGCTGTTACTCCTCAATAAAAAGGTGCACATAATTTGATTCTAATTATATTTAGTTCAAGTTGCTTCCTAACGATTAGCATTTGAAAGAGATGTCAACAATTTTCACTTTCTTTAAAGGAAGAGTGATAGGCTTTTATAGCAGAATATAAAGATATCAGCTGGGAAATCTATGGCCATCAATGGCTTTAGTTTTCTCCCTTTATCTATTGGTATAGCCCTAATTTGACACTTGCCTGTTGAGGAAGCTTGTAAAGCAACTGCCGACCCTGTTAAATTTAGATTAGTCTTACAGCTCTCTTAAAGCCAGTAAAGTGATAATTAAATCCACTCTTGAGCTGTAAACTCCAGAGTACCTGGAATTAGCTCTATTCCTGCCACTGGCAATGCGGCTGCATTAGGATTTACGCTGTCCCTGCTGCGGGGACCGTCCAAACATGGAATGGAGGGGAGCTTCTGTCTGACCATGCTGCCCACATCCTGCAGCCTCCTCTGGCCCATGCAGCCCTGTGAAACACTGCTTCATTGCTGCCACAAGGCGCTTCTGAGCCTTGGCACAAGGCTGATATGATAATACTTATCTCTAAATTCAAACCAGAGGTTACAATGTGGGTCAAAACCATTCAGTTTATCAGAGAGAAAAGATAGCCCTGCCCTGCTGTTGGGGCAGACAACAAATAGTTTTGTGCTATTCTTTCTTGGCTTCTGCTTTGAAACGGCATTAGTCATTTGGGAACTGAAGCTCTCAGGCTTTGGCTGAGGTTTCTTTGTGTCTCTCTGGAGCTTTGTAGCAGGAAAAAGCCCAAATGCCCCATTGCTTTTGTCATCCATGAACCAAACGTGCCACAGCCCCATGGGGACAGCACAGGGTGGGCTTAGCCATGGTTAAGAAGAGGAGCTGGAAGAGAGCGTTGCAGTCTGTCCTTCCCTCATAATGACCAGGCTCTTGGGTCATTTCATTCTGTGCCTGTATCCCTGGCATCCACACATGGACTAGGAAACATGGGTGAAGACAGTCTTCTCTCAGCAGAACCTTGCTATGTGCCACTTGGTTTGGAAGGATGCCTGCCACTGCTTGTTTCTTTGGTAGGGATCTAAAATACCCCAAAACTGCTTTCATATACATCAAAAGGAAAGAATTGCACATCAAAAAAGTCATGCAAAGGAGAACAGGTTTCAGGTTTGATCACTGTGACTCAGCAGAAGGCTTATGATGAAAAAAGTTTTGAAACGCTTTCAATGCACTTTGCTGTGTCAGTTCAAGTTTTGTCTGATTTTTTTTAATTTCAAAATTTTTCAGGCAAGCACTGGATCATACTTTCTGAGAGGGTATTGCAGACTCTTGTCCATCCTTAGTCTTCCCACTGCATCCGCCACTAATAACATCTGCTAGAGGCAGGAGGCAGGTGGAGTTTGGGGCTGGATCCAAATATTCCATTTATTTCCTAAATTTTTTGAGAAAGTAGCTGAGCAGTGCCTACCTTTGGTTTGATGCCAACTCAGTGGGAACATCTTGTGCTACATCCCTGCCCTTCCTGGATGTGAGGGGATGAGATAACTTTGTCCCAAAGTAACTACATGGGAGGAGCAGTTCAATTTTCAATGAAACTCCCTAAATTCAGCAGCCTGCCTATCTGTTGCCACAAGCAAGCCCTGCCTCTAGGCTCCCCTTAGAGGCAGTGCTGTGGTTAGGGGAGCAGTGCTGCCAACCCCAAGGCTACCAGGCTAGTCCTAAGGATCTCTGGCTGAGCACAGTGAGCTGCACTGACAGGGTGTCTGGTATGGTGGGTGTACCACACGCTCAGTGTGCAAGTGGGTGTCTGAACACAGCTGTCTTCACCTTGGACCGAAGTCTTTTATTCAAAAAAACCAGGATAACTCATGCAAGTGCTGGTCAACATAAAAACTTCTGGAGCCTGGTGCTTGTACCGAATGCTTTGCCAAGCAGCAGTCCCTGCTGCGAGGCAGCAGGAGAGAGATGCGCTGTTCAGAGAAGGACCGTGACACACACAGCGTTATTTCTAGAAAGCCGTTTAGTAGCTGCTATTCAGGGTGCCACAAGAGAAAAGGAAGCGTTATCAAAGGAAACCCGCGGCAGGGAAGGGATCACCCCTGGCAGCATCCAGCTCTGCCGGGAGCTGCGCCTGGCCGCGGTTCGGTGCTGCCACCCGCCGGGCAGCGCTGGGGCTCGGCACCGGGGCTCGGCACGGGGGCTCGGCACCGGGGCTCGCACCGGGACTCGGCACGGGGGCTGGGCACCGGGGCTCGGCACCGGGCACCTCTCCCGCCCGGGAACGCGCCCGCTCGCCTTTGCAGTGCCATAACTCCTGGGAGGCTGCAGGGTCCTGGAACGTCCCACGGGGATGGGTGTGGAGGGTGCTTACAGCATCCCGGGAGACCCTGAACGCTGAGGATTAGAAAGCAAGAGTGTGCCATAAACCACCTTATTTTATAATTTTCAAGCAGTTGGTTTGCTGGTCTGGTACTTTGAGTACAATAAGGAGAGAGCTTGAGAGCTGCTACCAAACCAGGGGTGAGGAGCCAGGGTTTGTTTCGGGAGCAGGGATGCTCCTCCACACAGAGACCTGCCCCTCTGCCGTTCTTCTCCCCCTCGGCTTCAGGGCATTCATTCCTTCTTTCTCAGACCCACACATAGGCACATGACAAAAGTGGGATGACCCTGACCGTACGGGCTTCTGTGGTGATGAGTTATCTTCCCTTTGGGCTTCCACTCCCCTTCATTAGATAGGAGTTCAAGGAAGGAAGAACAGTCTCTGCCAGGACAGCAGAAGCTGCCACCTCCCAGTCACCGGGATGGCATCTATCATTCCTGTCTGCCCCAATGAAACTGGTGTTCCTTCTTTGTATCAGGGGTCTCATGGTGAAACCCTTTTTCTTGACCTTGTCCTTCCACTTCTGCCTCTTTGCAGCCCCACAATTCCCAGCTTCTGCCTTCAACCCTCCTGGCACCTGTCTCATCTTCAGCAGTGATCACCAGAGTAAAAAGCAGAGAATGCAAAACACCCCAAACAGGGACATTTTGATGAGAGGAGGGAGCACAGCAAGACATGAGTGCTCTCTTAATGTAACCTAGAGTTAGACACTGTCCCATGCTATTTGAAGACATAATAAAATTTAATGCATTAGCCTTTCAAGAGTTACCAGTGCATCTCCCTTTGGCTACCTTCAAAAACACTTTTTAAATATTGAAAATCCCTCTGAGCCTTCACTATGAAACTTTAATGGAGACAGATTCTCTGAGCCTGCTGAAAGAATTTCTCTGCAGCATATATTGGTTAATTTACTGAGCTTCTTTCTCCCCAGAATCTTTCTTCTCTCTCTCTCTCTCTCTCTCAAGTGGCAGTTCTGCTCTTTGTTTCATTTTTCATTTCTTCTTCACTTTTGAACCAGAATTGATTAAACTTTCTAACCATCTTTTTTCCCCCTGTTTCATTTTAGGTTTTTTTTTTATTTTCCACTTTTTTCCCCTTTGGCTTCCACTTTCCATTGCCTCTTTCCTGTGACTTTAGATGAGCTCTTTCTCCTCTGTCTCTTTCTAGGTTTCCATGTTTCCTCTGACAACAAAGTTTGTAATTATTGAATGTGTTAAAATGACCAGAACAATCCATTTGCTTCCAGATCACAGAGCTCAGGAGAACACCTAGCTGCTCAGAAAATGTGACCAAACACAGGGTGAACATAGCTTAAGAAGAAAGTCTTCCAGATGCTGATAGCCTCCCTGGACCCCCTTGAGAGAGAGTCTTCATATCAGTGGTCAGACATCTCATCTGAATTTAGGGGATTGCAATATGGCGTCTGTCTCTGAGGGACTGGTCTGACACCTTTATAACTAAAGGCAAGAAATAGGCACTCTGGGGTATAATTCACTGGACAGATTTTAAATACCTCTTTGGATGTCAGACCATCTTCTTTTGTTTTCCATCTAACCTATTCCACAGAGCCTTGGCAATAACTGTTTGGATTTTCTTGATGTGATCACTTACTTCTAGTGGCATTTTCTTTGAATACATAGATTATTCAGCATATTTCTTGAGCTGGACATTAGGCATGAACATAATATCCAGATAGTTCTTGTACCAAAGAGGTTCATGTATGGCTGGTACAATGACTGGGAGATGGTGGATTATGGTGTGGTGCACACAAATCTTGTCACCAGACCACGCTGCAACGTGTGGACCTCAGGTGCCTTCAACAGTGCCCCCTGTCCTACAGCACTGGAGCAGCTGGGAATGACCACCTCAGAAGGCAAGAAGAGAGAGCTCAATGATGGTCAATTATCTTTTATTCTGAAAAGGTAACTATAAAGAAAAGGAGAAAAAAGAACAACGTGTAGCAGTTCCTCTTCAGTGTCGTCTGTGTTCCCCTTGAGAATTTCCAAGAAAAGTTTGTTAGTTCTGGTGAAATAAAGCAGAAATCACCTATTGCCCAAATTTTGCTTCTGAGAGACTCAGTTCCTGACCATCCTCACTGAAATTGTCCCCAAGGTCAGGGGGTGGAGTTGTGGTGGGTTGACCTTAGCCAGCAGCCAACACCTGCTGGGTGTCCCCTCTCCCGCGCGATGGGAAGAAGGCAGGAGGAAGGCACCCAGATAAAGGCGCTTTGGTAGGTAAAGCAAAAACTGCACACCCAAGCAAAGCGAAAAGAGGAATTTGTTCACTTTATCCCTTCAGCAGTGGATGTTTTTCCGACTCCTGGAAAGCAGGGCTTCAGCACATGCAAGGGTCAGTTGAGGAGACACATGCCATAACCACCAACGTCACCTCTCCCTCCTCCTTCCCTTGAGCTGTTACTGCAGCACGTGTTGCTGTAAGGCAGGAAATAACCCTTTGGCCAGCCTGGCTCCGTTGTCCTGGCTGTGCTCCCTCCCAGCTTCTCGCCAGCCTCCAGCCTTCTTGCTGGTGGGGCTGAGTGGGAAAAACAAAAATGCAATGTTGTGCAAATGCTGCTCAGCAACAGCCAAAACACTGGTGTGTTATCAACACTGTCCTGCTCACAAATCCAGAACTCAGCACTGTCTGGGCTACTATGGAGGGAATTATCTGTTTCCCAAGCACAGGGAGTTAGCCAGGTGGTTCAGCATGTAGGCAAGCATCTCCAGCTGACCTGTTCTCTGACTTCCCATGATAGTTCACAGTGTCTCCAGGGCCTCAGCTGGCATGTGGAGGCCCACCAGCCCTGCAGCCACCATTCCCCAAGACCAGAGGTCTCTGTAAGTCCTGTCCTGTGTCTGCCAGTCCCAAACCAGAGCCTTGGAAGCCTCTGGAAGCAAAAGGATAGTGCCACCACACACCTGCAGACACCTGCATCTCCTCTCACGTTGATTCCCCTGCAGGGGCAGCTACACAAGGACCAAGGGATGGATCCTTCTGGGTACTCAGTGCAGGCTGTTCTGTCACCTTGAAGGCACCTGGCAGGAAGCAGCTGGTAGAGCACCCAGGAACATCACCTAGGGGAGAAGTTCAACAAACTGTGTTCAGACCCCATCACATCTTTTAGGTCCTGTTCCCTGACCTTTGTATACCCATTTCCAAGCATTCCAAACTACCATGGTTGATATATTAAGCTTTCATTTTTTTCTAGCACTTGCTATTATTTTACAAAAGATACATTGAATCATAAATCCTTTTGCCTTCTTATTTAAAAACCCCAATAATTTAACCTTCCACTTTGTCATTCAAAAAGTAATGATTCTGTTCAGCATCCCCACCATTCATAACTATCCATGCCTACAAAATGGCACATCTTTGGGGTTTTTTATCTAGCTGACAAATAGAGGTACTATCACCTTTCTGGAAAAATGCTTAATTTTCAAATATCAACACGATCAAGCTCAGTTCATTGATGCCGAACACATCTCTCAGACATATATTTTTCCTGACAGTATTTCTACCAGGCTAAGAAGTGTTTCTATGTGATCACAGTCTGGACATTTTGCTGATGGATATAGATGCTTCAGAGTTGGGGTTTAGTTGTTCTATCAGTTCTGAAAAGTCTTAGACTGGAAAAACAAACTTGTTGGAGCTGCTGTGAAGGCACAAAATAAATCCCTCCACTTCCTCAGCTAATAAAGCTCCTGATCTGAAACAGCTGTTGCTATTTCAGTCCTGAAGCCCTTTCACAGTTTCACTGAATTGCACTGGGGCTGCCACATGGCTTCATTTCTCACTGACTCTTTGGAGCCAGTGGAACCAACATAGGTCATTTAAGGAGTAGGGCTAAAAATTAATGAAATTGAGAAAAGAAATGAAGTGAGTGGAGAGTCTTTTACCTGTTTTCAATGGTCTGGACATTGAGGAAAAGAATCAGGATTTCTTCTGGTATTTGTTTCACTGTCAGAAAGAGAGCTGGGAAGGGAGAGGCTCCACCTCGGAGGGAAAAAAATCTGTCATTGTATGAAAAAATGGAGGCTTGATCCACAGAAACAATTCCTGGAGCACTGGGAATAGATGGATCTAAAATACGTGAAATACCATCCCAAAACCTTTGATGGTGATTCAAAGTGATACCTTGAGAAATAATTAGTAACAAACGGGTGTGTCAGATCTTTATTCCATTGACTGGCCCATTTTACGACGCAAGCACTAAGGCTGTAAGACATTTCTTCATGTGGACAAATTCCTTGTGCTCCCAGACATGCAATCAGGTACATGTAGGAAGAGCTTGGTGGAAATTCATGTCATTCCTCCAGGAGTCACTCCACTGAATTGACTGTGAAGGAGCTTCCTCCAGGGAAACCAGCCCTTCTTAGTGTCACTGCTCCTGGAAAAGCCTGTTGAGGTATGAAGGCTTTGCATGTGTATAGATGCCTGTGCTATTTCTCCATCTGTTAATCACAGTAATAAACATTTGAGCAGACCTGGTTTGTGCCGGATCACCGTGTCTGGATTGTCTATAAGAATGACTTCATGGTATGGGAATAGGTCCGCAAGAAGCCATCTAGAAATATACAGATCTAAAATAGAAATTAAAACATAAATGAGCAATCCAGAGCCTTCCCCAAGGGATATAAGGAAATGCCAGATGCCTTTCCCTGCATCTCAGATTATCTCAAAGGATTTTGAAATAAAAATGCTAATAATAACAGTCAAGAAAGCTACCAACTGCAGAAAATAAAATTGCTAATAATAACCTGAGCTCTGAGAAAAGTAACATTGTTAATAAGGCAAAAACATCAGCAGACATAATTTTAAAAAAAATCTCTTCGTATTGAAAAAGGCAGATAAACCATAGGGATCATGCAAATTTCTTTCTTAACCTGCTCCCCAGGGACACCACTTTCTTCTGATCTCCTTACAGTGATCATCTTCATTCAGAGGCTGCCTCAAGAACCGTGTCTCCAGATGATGACGCTGCCCAGAAGATGTGTGGACAAGGCCACGTGTCTCCACTGCTACCTACAAACCAACAGGCAAAAGTGCCAGCTGCCTGGGACATGAGGTGATGCTCTGCCATGTCAGCATGAATCATAGAACCAGGGAGACATTTAGGTTGGAAAAGACCTCTGAGATCATCAAGTCCAGCCAATAACCCAGCACTGCCAAGTCCACAAACCATGTCCCAAAGTGCCACATCTACGTGGCTTTTAAATATGTCCAGGGATGGTGACTTCACATTTTCCCTGGACAGCCAGTTCCAATGCTTGACAACCCTTTCAGGGCATAAATTTTTCCTAATCTAAACCTCCCCTGGTGTAACTTCAGGTTATTTCCTCTTGTTTTATTACTAAGAGCACGTGAAGAACACATGACTGAAGGTATTAAGGGACCAGAACATGCTTGTCCTTAGCTTGAACATGAGCCAACCTCCCCCTGGACTTCTGCTGAGCCAGTTCCTGTGGTCTCTTGTGTACCTACATAGTGGTCAGTCTCACACATGTCTTTGGGGAGTAGCCACAGTCATAAAAAGTTATTTTATGTGTAAGAGCATTTTGGCCCGAAGGACAGCTAAGGTTGAAATGTTCAAATGCTCAGAAATTAGGAAATGCCAGAAGTCAGACTGCCTGAGAAGATGTCAGTCTGGCCCTAGGATGGTACAGCTGGACCAAAAGTGATCCTCTGTATTTGAAGGACTGCGTCTGAGATGGTCCTGTTGTATTTCAGAGGTTTAAGGCATTTTAAAGGCCAAAGGGAATTTAAGTATTATCAAAGTGTATATTTTAATTTTAAAATGCATCATCTTCATGTTCTATATTATGTGTTAAATAACAGAGGAACTTGTATCTAGCAAAAAAAGCACTGAAGAGATGCAATGGATGGATACTGCCCCCCTACTGAGTCTTAAAAAAGTGATGTTTGACTTTTTACAGGACTCAATGCAACCGAAAAGTGCATGCCCTCTGTATTCCAAGTACATAACCTCTGTGTTCTCTTATTTTCTATTTGTAGCTTCCTAACATTAAGAAAGTAAACCTGAGTAACTCTGCCTCCTGCCACCCCACGAGCTGCTATTATTTTTATTTTTCTTATGCCTGTGCCTTTCTGATAAAGTTTTTAATCACATTCAAATGGCCGCTGAACCAAGAGAACAAAGTTTTAAGTAAAAACAAGAGTTTTCCTAATCACCCCCTGAATACCTGGCAAATCCCTTGTCTAGCACAGAGAAGTCCCAGTGCCCAGCCAGACAAGAATTTGCAACTTCTGAGTCTAGGAAAGAATGAACAAAAGGGTTTATCTTTGCCATGAAATGCCTCCTTTCTTCCTGCTCAGCCAGCTGTGTTTTTACTGCCACGTGTCCCAGGCTTGCTTTGAGGTTTGGAGCCCACGGTGGTGGGAAATGCTGCCTGCTGTTCCCACTAGAGCTCCTGCCCAGGCAGCAGCCATGCACAGAGAGTGGGAATTGCAAGGCAGTGGGGAAACCACTGCTGCTGCTCAGGGAAGAAGCTGGGAAGCCTTTTTAAGCCAGACGTGTTCAGCCTCCTGTGCTAATCAGGAGACTTGAGAAACTAGTTATCTTTTGTTCACCTGTGGCCATCAGCCACAGCCCAGGGCAGAGGCATGAAACAGAGTGACATTTTTTTAATGGTGATTGGTATTTGACAAGTCAAAGTAGGTCCTGTTTCCAGAGGAGACATGTCTGCTCCTTGTATTCGTGTATAGAAATGAAACACAAACTAACATTTAAAAAATGCAGCTTGTGCCAATTTTTAGGTACTTGAAAGAAGCTGACTCAAAATAGATGGGAAAAAACCCTCACGCTTTTTAACTCCCTGTTTTGTTTGTTTTCCTTTTTGCTTGTGAGAGCTATTGAACTCTTTCATGTTTGCTTCTAAGAAAACTAAAATTGTAATTCTGCTCAGAGTACTTTGACAGCGTGTTATCTCTGGCCAATCTCTCTGCGTTGGACTGAGCTCCAGGCATCAGAGAGGCTGCCCAGCATGAGGCTGATTGAACAGCTCCAAGAGCGATGGAGTGATTCCCACCATATATTATGGAAACAGATCAAGCTTGCCACGTACAAATAATTCCTGAGACTAGAAACCTTATCTTCTCAAATCATCACCTGTAGCCCAAGAAAGTTACAGATCTTTCTCTGCTCCTGTGGTTTCACAGCAGTGGTAGATAACAGGGATGGATATTCCTTCCATCAAGGATTTTTTTGAACTGAAACAATTTCAAGAACAAACTGTTGCAGTTGAAATTGTTCTTTGTTTTCCTGTTATTTCACGAGAGCAAGTAACACCTTGAGATGGAAATGCGTCCTCATCTGTGCCATCCCCCAGCTCATGCTGGGATGCTAATGCACCTTCTGATGGAAGGTGTCCCTGCCCATGGCAGGGGAGTTGGAACTAGATGACCTTAAGGTCCCTTTCAACTCAAAGCATTCCGAATTCCATGGTTCTGTGATAATGCACGACTCATCTTCCTTGAGCATCTTCTAAAGGTATTGCATACGCTCCTGTAGAAGTTCTTACTTTTAATATTTTAGCCTAAACTGTCCTCAGGGTCTTCGATTTTTTCCTCCCTCATTCCATGTACACCTCTCAGACTGATCTGGCAACCTCTGCCACCAGGTTCACTACCATGTATCTGAACCTGTGGTAATTTTGCTTGTGCAGCTGGATGCTCCTTGCAGAGCAGGAGCTCCCCCTTACTGCAATGCAGTTGGGGTGGAAGTTGTCTTGCTGGTCTTCAGCTTCTGACAGTGGCTGAGTTGTCACTCTGGGCTTCCTTTGGGGGCAGTGACCTCTTTTTTGCCTTTCTGCTGGATGATGTGCTCTAAAAGTGCCAGTTTCTTCCCATGAATATGAAGGGACCCTCTTTCCAGCATGGAGCAGTCACTGCTAATCTTCTTAGTATGTTTGCAATCAGCTCTGGTTTGCATTTTTTTGTCAATTTTGCCATCATGATCCCAACCTCCTTGTCGGTAGTTCTTATTGCTACATGGGCAGTGACAACCTAACCTGCTCCCGTCCAGTTTGCGATCCAGGAGGATGTCTTGTTCTGGCAAGGATCCATCCAGTTCCCACTGGAATTATGCAAAGCAAGTTAGACAGTCCCTCAGAAAATAGACTACTCTGGAGTTATTAAGAGGAGCTGCTGTTACTACAGCTCCTCTCCTGCAAGCATTTGGCTAGGATCAATCGACATCCCACCCTTGTGGGATTTGACCCTACATTTTCATTTCTCCAGCAAATCCCAGGGGGTTCTCAGTCCCCTTGTGTGTGTTCCTCACCCCACCTTACAAAATCGATGGACACAACAGCAATCCAGGTATTTATGTCCTGAGCAAACATCCTTGCTGTAAGCATACAGTCATGCTTCTGTTCATCCCCCATTCCCCCTTGAAGGACACACCACTACCCAGGCTGGTCTGTGGGCAGTGGCCCAATGCTGGGCAGGGCTGGTGCAAAGCTTCCTTCAGTGGGATGAACTGACAGTGCTCCTGGGTGATACAGGCACTGCACTGGGGAGGATGACAGCTGCGGGGGTCTGGGACTGGTTTTTACACACACACACACATACACACACACACACACACACACTCTCACTCCGATCTATCTTTTTTATTCAGTAATAATTCAGTCTTAATCAAAATCTCAGCAAGTCCAGACCAGTTCTGTCTCAGATGTCAGCCAGAACTGAGAAAATCCATGCCAGGCAGTAAGTAAGAGCTTTGCTGTAAAAGACAAAGGTAAACAGAATGCAGTATGAAAGCATGTCAGGTTTCATTACAACGGGTCACTCACTTAAGAGTCAGACTCGATGATCCTTGTGGGTCCTTTCCAACTCAGAATATTCTTTGATGAACAAAATAATAAGGGTTCTAAATGGAGATTGGCTTTTTTCCCTAAACTGCCTTTTTTCAGGCACTTCAAAGGCTCTACCACTAGATGTAGCAAAAGCTCTCGTAAAAGTTGCCTCAGATACTCTGCTGCATTTCTTTTTCAAAGGGAGGAAACGGACTAAAACTCAACAAGTAATGTAAGGATGACCTTAAATCAGGAGCAAAAATGTCCAGAAGAAATAGCACTGATGGCAAGCAGCATCGCGTAGGGCACAAAAGGTCCCTCCATTAAAAAACACGGATGTGAATGAGATTGGATTATCATGCTTGGAAAACTCTCTGCATACCAAATTCCGCTCAGCCTTCTTTGAAGTAATCCTAAGTGTTTTATTAAACCTGCAAATGGGAGCTAGCAAAGGGGAATTCAACATCCAAAGGGGTCAGTAGCTGAAATGCCAGCTACGAGGAACTGCAAGATGTATTGCTCTTGTATTTCTCTTTTTCTTTGAACTGCACTAAACTTCAGAAACAGGTATTTTTAGACTGCAAAAATGCAAGAATCAAATGTAATAAACCACAAATAAGATAATGTGGTTTGTTTAATTTACTTAGAGGCTAAACTCTTAGAGCTTCAACAGAACTGATTGGTGAAGGGAAAAAAACCCCAAGTGTCAAAAATACTATTTCTTCTGTTAAAAAAAAAAACCAACAAAAACGTTATTTAAGCATTTGCAGTGTTAAAATAAGATACCTGGAAAAATAAGGCACCGTAAGTTAACAGCACAATTAAGGAGACAGTCACATGAGGCTTTGCAACATCTGAACCCAATATTTCGCCAAGCAATTTATGACAGAATGAAGATAATTTAAAAATAAAATAATTTTTTTTTAAAAAACCAAAACCCAGCATTTTTGCATAGCTGCCAAAGGAAGATGGGAACTGAACAGAACTTACCATGAAATTATGAACAAATCTAGGAATTCGGGCAGCTGTAATTCAAACCAGAAATTGTCTTTACCAGACAGGTCTGGTGCACAGTGGGTAGGTTTCCTCAGTCCCCTGGGGACGTGCACGTCTGAGCTGGTCCCCCAAAGGTGCTTTCACAGGCACACACCAGTGGTGGCTGTTTCATCCTGTCCCAGAACAAATATCCACACTGACCTGACAAACCACACACCAGAAGTGGCCATTTCCCCTCACTGAGCCATGGAAAGAGCCTGGGCTGAGCAGTTCAGCTGCAGGTTGGAAGAAGAAGAAAACAAAAGAAGGTGGTCTTTGCTCATTACCTGCACATGTTGACCTGGCTCTGCCCAAGGCTTGGCCAGTTCATCTCCATTTTTTTCTTATACCAGATTTACCCAAAAGCAAACTCTATCTGGAGCTTAAAAGAACTTGCTCTAATTTATGCACTCCGGTTTGGTGAGATTTTATTTGAAAACAAATTCATCTTAATTAACCGCATGACTCTGCAGTCCCTGCTCACCTTGCTCACCTGGTGCCGTGCGGGTCACAGGGAGGGGACAAGCTGCTTCTCTCTCTGCTTGTAAAATGGGTGGTTTTAAGGACAATCACAGAAGAAAACATGAGGATAAAGTGTGAATGTCAGCAATGCTATCTATCCCACGGGGAGAGGGAATCACCTGAGCAGGAGACTGACAGCATGCATCTCCAGCCCATCATGATTTATTAACAGCTGGTGAAAAGCATGGCAAAAAAGGACTTCTAAGTAAAAGCAAATTTGGCACCTAGATATAATTTTTTTCCCTAAACTCAGACATAGGGGAGTGCCTTGTTGCAGAGCACTGTAAGGTCTGGATCTGCAGGCTGAGAAAGAACAGGGTAAAAAGCAATTTTTTCTCTCCTAGCACAACTCAAGTAGTGCAAGTCCCTGCAGCATCCACCCCCCAGGGCGTAAAAGGAGCTCCAAACCCAGCTCTCAAGGTCTCCCAGCAGGCGGCTAGCCCAGATTCCATGGGGCTGGCCATCAGCTACAGCAGCCAAGAAACTATCTTTGGGAAGCAGGCAGATTTTGTGTCATGACATACCCTGAGAGAGCAGATTAACCCAGGCTAGACAGAATCATTAGGAAACAGATGGCCACGGTGCAGGAAAGCAGCTCCTGTGCTGACAGAACCAGGCACATCCGGCTGGTGCGAGCACCTTGAAGAGAACAGAGGCTACAAGATTTACAAGGGAGGTCAGAACGACTCGTTCTTGGGACATGTCAGCCCCATTACACAGCCTCTCAAGGGGATCAGACACACAGGTGTATAACAGGGATGATTTTCTTTTCTTTTCTTCTGTGTCATTTTCACAATTGCTCTGATTTCTCACCACTTTTAAGCTGACCTCCTCATACGAAGCATGTCGTGCCTTCCAAGTGTCACAATGCGAACTGGGAAAAAAGTTCACAAGGTGTTATAAGCTATTTCATTTATTTAATTATTTAGATCAAGCTTATTTAACTCCACGTAGTAGAAAGTGCTTCATCTGCAGGATCTACCATGGATTATAATTAATCCAACATTTCCCTGCAGAAGGACAGCCTTTCAGAGAAGACTGATGACTATGCACCTGTACCTGTGAGGGAGAGGGCAGGCATTCAGCCACTGACCTTTCAAGTCTGGATGTCGGAAAGGGGGCTCAGTGGTTTGAGAAAGGCACCAGGACTGGGATGTCTGGGATGCAGGCACAGGATGCACCCTGGCCCTTGAGGGAGAGATGTGATGCAGCACCACAACCCTTCCCTGGCAGTGTCTGGGTTGCCCAGTTGTTTGTATGGTCAGGGTTTACAAACCTACTGAAACACCAAACAGCGTCGTATAGAGTAACAGCTCTAAAGTCCAGCCACACTATGGCTTATTCTTCCCATGCCAAATTCCTAGCTAAAATTTGGGAATATTCATGATTTCCTGCTTCCTACAGATAAAATTAGATTATGTCTTCAACAGGAGACAAAACTGTTTGCTTTGATGGCAATAAGAACTGTGTAAACACAAAAGCAAAAACTGCCCTTATATATGCCTAAAAGAATCCAGCAGAGCTCCTAGGAGCACACAAATAATGCAAAGACTGCAGGGTTTTATTTCAATACTAGTGACACATTCCAATTCTTGCCACAAATGCAAGACCTTCAAAACCTGTTAATCCATGCAAACAAATAGAAACAGAATGACTTTGTGTGTTATTAGAATGATGCCAACCCCTATGACTGTTCGACCCTCATTAAGCAAGGAGTCCTTGCAGGAATGTGGAATAGGATATGGATGTTGCTAATAATATGCCTCAGACTTGGTTGTCTGTATGAATTGCAAATGGGTGGCATTTTTAGCAAAGAGGTTTAACCAACCAGGGGCAATTCCCACTTATGTAACTACCAGTGTCTCTGGTTCAGCTCTCCTCCTGCAGCCAGCCAGTGTTCAGTCTAGCGAGGCTGTACGGGATGTTGCGGTGTGCAGATTTACTCCTGACCCAGCAGGATGAAGCTATTTCATGTTGATGCTGCTCACGAATTCATCTCTGCCACAGGTGAAATACCAGGCAGCTTTCAGGCTCTCAGTTCTGCAAAAGAACATTCATGGATTTATTGCTAAGTTATTGTTCTTGTTAAGGTTAGTAGCCAATAAAGGTCCACCACCTTCCATCCTCTCCATTAATCAACAGTGATACTTGGCCTATTAAAAATCTGGAGGGAGAAGAGAGAAAGTCAGAAAGTAAAATGGCCTCTGCGACAATAAAACAACACTGGTACCATCCCCAGATTCCAGCAATGATGCCCAACACACAGAAGTACTGAAGGCACTGAAGACTCAAATTTAACAACATTGTGCTTGGTTAATTGCCTTGCACAAATCCCAGATCTACCTCTGTCTCCCCTCTGTGGCTTCCTCCAAGTTATTTTCTTATTCTGCCTTTTTCCTTCTGTTATTTCCTCCAAATACCCCTCTGCTCTTTGCCTTGCTCTGCTTTGCTGTACTTTCCCCTTTCTCTCTGCCCCTACTCCCTTCCCTCACTGTAGCCTTTCTCTGCTGCCTCGCAGACTGTGCCCAGAGCAGGTCACTGTCTGTCCCAACAGCTCACAGCTCAGACAAACCAGGACTGGAACCATCACTTCATACATCTCGTTAGACTGGCAAATGGAGACTCACTAGCCTTGACTAGCAGGGGCTGGCGTGTGAAATCCTCCAGATAAGGAGTGGCCACAGGCATATCTGACAGGTGGCCATGGCACAGCTTCCTCACCAGGCACTACATCTAAAACCTCTGATGCTGCTGGGCAGTGAGTATAGGTCTGTGTTTATGTGGTACTGCAAAATGGGGTGAGGTGAGAAGATGCTGGTGTTGATCCCGCTCAAATTAGTTGAGGTGCCAGGAGCAGAAACGTTGCATTAACACCATGCTCTGATATTTCCTGCCTGGAGGAAAGCATGAGCAGAGGCAAGATATTTGCTTGATCACTGCTCTCTCAAGCTATTTCCTCAGACCAACAGTCAGAGCCCACAGGAATGTTATTCCTCAGGAGACACAATCTGTTCTGGTTGCTACCAACAGTTTGTATCCTGAAGGCTTTTAAGCCCTGCCTGTGATATCATTCACTAATATAACCCTGCTCCAGCACTCCCTCTGCATCCAAGGCGCTGCCATTAATCTAGGAAACTACTACTGAATAATATCAGAACAGTCAAACCAAGAGAAAAATGTCCATTCAGCTGGTACATGGGGGATAATGAAGTTTCTCCCCAAGGTTGCCCATCACAATAATGTTAGAAGAGCTACATTTTGTTCAGGTAAAATGTCATATGAACAGCTGGATGGAATCCCACAAAGCATAAATAACTTCTTCTAAATGAAGTACAGATGAGCAGTTCTTAATGTAAAAATGCAGAAAATAAAGAAAAATGTGCTTTTTTGCCTTTTTTCTTTTAATCTAAAGACAGATATTCTCTACCAGACTCTCCAGATTAATGGGGGAGAGGGAGGGTGTTAAGGACCGAAGGACAAAACAGCACCCTTGATTCATGTATAGGATATACAGCAGCTATGAATCCTGCTGTGTTCCCTCCCATACCTATTTACTTCTCCTTTAAACCACAAGACCTAAAGGCAAATACAGGCAGTTCTTTCTATAATGTTAAGCAACGATGACAAACCATTGTCTAGAGACACTGGTTCAATCAATCTAAAAGTTATTTTTTTAAAACCCACTGAGACCATCCAGTCTTTCCTGTCCAGATGGAGGGTTTCATCCCCCTGCAACAATGATCTAATGTTACGTTTGTCACTATTGACTTTCTGTGTCAATTCAGCAGGGACGTGTGATCTTAAGCTCAGGGGTGACATTTTATCAGTGAGGAAACCATACAGTGAAATACTTTATCCATAACAACTTCATCTTCTTAAGAATAAAGAGAAACGTGCTCACTGCCCCACAGAAAGCGTGTTCCTCACAAACTGAAGGGAAGCAGCATGCAGAGCGTGAGGGCTGTCCACAGCCTGCCCATGAAGGAGGTGGGAAAGACGAGGAAAATGGCAATCACACCGTGCTGCTACACACTAACGGGCTGGGCTGTTCCGCTCAGTCAGGGAACTGGTTTGCTCCACCTTCCTCCTGTTAAGCTGCATCATTATCTTAACAGCAGGAGAAGCATCTGGGATCAGGATAAGGGATTATTATAAGAACTTGGTCTCAAAACTGTACCCTCAGAATTCCTGTAAATTTGCCAAGTCATCTACATACATCTGAATTGCTTCACCTCACTGCACATACCTGGACACTGGCCAAGGGATGCCTCAGTGTGCCTGATGGACACCAACAGGCATCACCCATGGTCTCTTCCTGCTTCTCTTGGGATAAAAGCAGTCCCTGCTGGAAGTGTGGGCTCCCTTCCATTGGCTTTAGGAATTTGTTGGTGGGACCTGATTAGACTTAGACTCTGAGTTGGGTGAGGTGGCCTCCCATGCAAATGTTTGCTCCTCATAGGTGACTGCTCCTAGCAATGTGCTTTGCTACAGCCTCGGTGGCCACAGGAGCAGGTCAGGCTGGGCAACTTAGTGCTCAGATTCTGTAGGAAACCATATCCTGTTGTGCTTGCTCTTGTAGGCTCCCCATGAAATATGACTGCTGGAGATTTCTCCAGTGGTGTAAATCAGGACTGGGTATTCCACCAAATTCAGACTATGATGGTCATGTACTTCCTTAGCCTAATTTCACTTTTATTTAGCAGTTTGCAACATACATCTCTCTATCTCAGATAGGTTCACCAAGCTCCCTGCATACAGAGAAATGAAGAGAAAGTGTAAAATCTTGTTTTTATGGGATTGATTTTCCCCCAAGCCAGACATCTGAGGGTGATCAGGCAAGTTGTCTACTTCTCCCTGCTGACTACAAAGGAAGCCTAAAGCTATAGTGAGGATATCTGCATTTGGCAGGGTATAAACTATATAATATGCATATGCAAAGTGGGTGTTACACTCAAGAAATTCATAATGATTTTCCTTAGTGAATAGTTCTTGATAAAATACATGAAAGTAGAAGTTGTGTCAAATCTAACCTTAAATTCTAGGCCTTTGGCTCATTTTACTTTAAAATGCACTTCTTAGTATATTCATGGAAAAATAATGGCAGAGCAAGTGATCTTAGCAAGTGATCGCAGATTAGCATCTGTGACTAATTGCAAACACTCACAACATGAAATTATATTTTCATGTCTCTAGTTGGAGAATTAGTCCCTTGATTATTGCTGATATGCTACTATACTGCCTGATTTAGCAGACAGAAGCCACTGTTTTCTTTCGAGGTCATTATAACATATATTCCTGTACTGATCCCAAATCCTGCAAGGCAAGATCTTTTTTTTTTGCAGCCTATTACAAGTTCAGAAGGTTGAAGGTTGCACTTGATGATCTTGTAGGTCTCTTCCAACCTCAATAATTTAATAATACTAAATTAAAACTGGCTTCAGACACCTCTCTCCCCTGACCAAGGAGAGTGGAAAATCTTGAACCTACCTTCTGTGAACAATGCATTAGTCACAATTACTGAATATTACAGACAGTATAATAGTGGCATGCCATGCCTGGGAAATATTTAATTGTCTATTAGTCCCATATGATAATTCACCTAAAGCAATGGCTGCAGCTACAGAAAGGTTTAAAAAGCGAAATGAACCCGAAGCATCAGCTTGAGGCACGGGCTGGACTGCTGCTGGCTGGGTCTGCCTGGCTGCTCCAGGGTATACCACTGCAGGAGGTTTAGCCTTGGGGTCAAGCTGCAGCACAGGAGGTCTTTGGACCTGTGCTGAAGATGGCTAGGAAAGAGTGGGCAAGGTTGGATTATTTCAACGTCTGTCCTGAGGGCAATGGACTTGTCATCATGCGGGGCAGGCAGTATCACTATGGCACTGGTGGTCTCGGGGATTTTCCCTGAAGGTGGCCAGCACCAGCAGCAGCAGCAGAGAGCAGATCTGCGCATGGCAAAGTCTCCCAGAAGGCTCGTGCCAGTCTCTGAAGAGATGCAGAACAGCCTTTCCCCTCAGCTCCAGCTGGAGCTGCACCATCTGAAAACCACCTCAGCAGCACCTTCCACTGAGATTTATTTCCTAAGCTAGGGGAGAGAGTGCTGGGCATCGCTGTGCTATTTCTAAGATAGGAGATAAAAAATATTTCCAGTCTGCCAGGTCTCAGAACTTCCTTCATTATAATCTGTCCCCTACCTGGACATGTCAATCCACCAGCCTCACCGTGGTTTCCATAGAAAGAATGGGGGCACAGAGGCAGGCCAGAGCTGTGAAGCACTTTTATACCCTAGAAACAGCCAGAGGATTTGAGGAGTAGGAGGAGTATTCCCAGTCCTGCTCAGACTTGTTCCACAGGCATCTCACCCCACAGATCTTTTGCACGTGGCTAAGATCTGTGATGAGACTGGGTGACATCAGCTGAGGAGGAGAATCCATCCATGTCCTGGAGAAGAACAGGGCAAGTCATGTCCTGCAGACCGGAGCCCACCAGTACTGTGCAGAGCCAGAGACCTTTCAGTGCCACACCAGAGGAAGCATCTTTGCCTCTTGCACTGCTAAAGCAATGTCAAAAACAATGATCAGGAGATGTGTCTTCTTCTGCAGCCAGGTGCACCAGCATGTCTGAAGGATGTGAAGCGAAGAACAAACATAGAGATCCTGACTTCAAAGGGAAAAACCCAATAAGACTTTTCAGGCATATCTCCCTCCTCAGCACACCAAAACATGACATTTTTCTTTGTTTGGCTGGTATTTTCCCACTCTTTGCTCATTTACATTTTTCTGCTTTACAGGATACATGTCCTTGGTCAATTATGCCACATGTCTGCTGCTAAATGCATTAGGAGGCTCACTGTGTTTGCTCATGCCTCCAGCAAGGATAAAGAGCTAAAAAAGGGACATATTCCACTCAGCCTCTGACATGTGTGGACAGTAGATGTTCCACAGCAACAGAGTATAAGCTATTTTCAGATTATAAATCAGATGTCCGTAGTCTACTATTAAAATCCCCTCTGTCATTAATTTGTTAGGTGTTATTGGTACACAGTGAGACGTTTTCATTACTAAGCACCACTAGTAGGTAAGGACTTACACTAATTACGTGTGTTACCACTGTAATCTGTGCAGGCTTTGCAGGTGTATTGGACTTTTTAGCTTGTCCCCTCACAGCAGAACCCAAAAAGCCAGTTGTCCCTTGGATATCTGTTCTGCCACCTACAGCTTCCCAGACTGATAAACCTGGCTCTCCCTCAGTGTATCCAGCACTCGTACCATCACAACATCCTCAGTTCCATACAAAGGCTAACAGCCCAAAGCACATGCAGAAGGACTGAGGGAAGCAGAATATCCCTGACACAACCCTAGACCTGAGGGGCATTCAGGGGGAGCTTAACGTCACTTCATTGATGGCAGAGCCCTCATAAAAGAAACCAGGGACATCTGCTCTTCTGCAGACCACCAAGTCCACCACCCTTTTCATTGTCTGGGGCTCAGAAGATGTAGCAACACTGTGAAAGAGCTCCTGCTATATCAGCTCAGTCTTAGCTAACAGAATAATTGCTTGCTTGTGTGTCAAGGCTAAAGAAAAACAGCTGACACAAGGCTTTGTGCAACTCCGTATTTACATTTGGTGCTACATCCATATTTACATTAAGAAATGCAAAAGGCTGTGGACACAGCATTGCAAAGGAAAGGAAAGACCACATCCAAACAGTGGTCCTGGGCACAAGGCAGTGCATAAACAGTCTCGAAAGGTCAGGAGCCATTGGCAATATTTGCAGGGGTTCAGATTCAAAATCCGACGATTCCAGGAGCTGATGATTTATTTTTCTTTTAACCAGTCATTTCTTTAGAGATTTCCAGGAGAAGTCAGTAACCTGCCTGAGGCAGTGCACACTATCTTGTATTTCAGAAGCAGCCCCGGGGCCAGTGCCCCCCAGCTCTGCTGTGCTTCACACTGCCAGTAGCCCTGGGGACACAAAACAGCGCTGGATGGGAGCTGCTTTCGGCACCCCAGCAAGGGGGTCCAGAGTGCCTGAGCCACATCCACCCATTTCACAACCTCCTCCTCCGATGAGCCACATCCAGCACAGCACCTGCTTTAGCCTCCTGTTTATTTCATAGATGCTCTTTCCTGGCAATTACTCCCCCTCCCGTGCATCTCTGCAGAAAACTTTCTGCTCCTGCTGGGGCACCTCCTGGGTGTCCTGGGGGAAAGCAGAATGCTTCTAATGAGCTTGATGCATAATTTCCTGTCAGATTTATCCAGGAGTGGATCAGCCAATGTTTTAAAATGAGAGAGGAAATGCAGACTCCGATCTGGAGATAATAGAGGCAAACCTGGAGCATACATCAGTACTGAAGGTTGGGAGGTCTCAGTGGCATCTGGCTCCAGAGAGCAAACATTTTTGTCACGAAATTAGTTCGTTACCTCTTTTTAATCCACCAGTGCTCTGATTTCTCAGGTGACCCTGCACGAGGCAGTGCACCAGAATTACTGCTAGAATGGAAATGATATTGTTCCCCCTTTGCTGCCCCATGAGCCCTGTGGGTATGGTGAGGTGCCGTAGCAGCTGCCACAGAGACATTCCTCATCTGAAATTGCTCCTTTAAGCATTCATGCAGCACCGTTTTCACAGAATCAGTATTTACCTACTAGATCCACAAGCAGTTCATTTTCCATGCATTAGTGTCACTGCAAGACAGTGATTTACTGCCTCAGCGAGGAGGTGCTTTCTCTGCGGGAGAAGCTCGTTTAACCCTTCTCCAAGCCCTGCCAGATGCCTCTAGTCAGCACGGGGAAGAGACTGGTGGGCTGCAGCATCCTGACCCCTGGGGGTTGTGCGATGCCTGGCTGTGCTCTGCTGCAGCCCAGGGAGTGCCAGCCCAGGGCATCCTGAGAGCTCAGCCTCCTGCATGTGAGCTGAATCTAAACCAAATGCAGGGGAGCTTTGAAACACTGCCTGCTTTTAAAAGGATCTGTTCAACAAAAGGGTCTCACCACTCTTGTGCACAGCGCAAGCTGGGTGACATTACTGACACCTTCAGCACATGGCACGCTCATTCTGACCACTGCTTGTGTCACAAGACTGATGGTCCTTAACCTGAGGAACATTCCAGTGATATATCCTTCATCATGCTTTCCTGGGTAGGTTGAGATTTTGAGAGTGCAGCGATCAAGGCAAGAGCTGGGACAGTGGCCCCACTCTCCCAGTAAATCCCTATGGTCTTGCTGATGAGGTAGCAGACATGTTGACTTCATTATTTTCCATACAGTTTTCATGTATAGTTTAGATTATTGGTATTTGGTTGCTTTTCCTTTGGAGGTGCGTTGGTCCTATGGCTGCAAGGTGCCTTCTCTTCTGAGAGGGAATGAGAGGAGCAGGCTGGGTTTGGATATGAATGGAAGGTATGAACTGTGAAAGTCTCCCCAGGTGGCAGATTCCCCTGCCCTAACTTGCATTTTCCTTATTCGCACATACAGGGGTAGAACGTTACTTTTGTGGGTGCAGGGTGGGGGATACATCAGCATCTCACTTCTTTTCCTGTCAAACAGAGGAAAGAGCCACATTGTGTTCTTAGTCTTCCCCTGAAAGGATCTAGGACAAGACATGAATTCGAGACCTACTGAGAAACAATCTCCATCTGTTTTATCGAATTTAATGACTCATTCTTAAAAGCCAATAGTGAAATAATGCCTTTTCTTTTTCATGAAGCAGATTCTAAAGATACCCAAAGCCAAGCCTGAAAATATCAGCAACCTAGAATACGAATTGGGGACAATTGGCAGCCCTGCTTATAGCTAGCTGGCAACACATCCAAGATGTTTGCCGTCTAATAATAGAAAGCTGTAAGAGGCATATGGAGAAATGGAGCTCTAAGATTTTTATTTCCTATGTATAAATACACTGAAGTCACAGATGTCTCTGCAGTCTCAATCTGCCAAGACCAAATGCAAGGAACAGACCCCAAAGACACCGAGGAATGTGGAATAGCAAGCTCCACATATTGAAGAGTTTGCTGCCTTTCTGATAGATGGGCGTTTTAAAAGCTCTGCCAACCAATCTGAAATAAACCAATTGACCTATAAAGAAAGCCACATTTTCTTTACATTCTCTTTTCCCATTAAACCAGGGTGTTGGTGCCTGTACTACTAGTGGAAGCCATGTCTTGCCAGGAGCACATGTCTGATCACCTCCCAGAGTCATGAGAACACTGTCAGCTCTACTAGAAGCCTCTAAAAAAGGTATGAAACATTGTGAAAACAGCTGTTGTGCAGGTAAAATCTGGTTTTTACGTGTGCCTGGTGACACTTAGATTAGATCTTTGCCATGTTAACAGAAGCTTTGAGTTCTAAAAGATGAAAATGTCATTTTCTCGCATATCTCGTAAACAGAAATTGTTAAAATTCATGGCATTTACAGTCTCCAGCACAGCAAGCAACACTTTTACACACGAGACCAGCTGGTAACCTGTGAGTCTTATGAGATAATGCCTGTGATTGATACTCATAAAATCTGCAAGGGGAGTCTGTAGGTCCCAAGGGAGCCATAGACTGTCTACAGCTTTTACAAGTTCTACTGCAGCAGGAGGCCAAGTTTGCAATTGCCAGGAGAGAAATATTTATGGGTCATGAACCTTCAGGCTGTGCCAGGAGAGCCTTCAGCTATTGTCAGGAGCATATATAAACTCTACTTTTATGTTACTCAGTTGTCCAGACATGGGGAAATTGGATTCATGCCCATACTGCCAATATCTGCTGAACTGCTTGTAATTTTTTTTTTTTGTCATTCCTTTATGATGTATCAGGCAGAGTATGACAGATTTATTATCAAAGTTGTATGGGAGGCAAAATGCCTTTGCTCACTTTTTCTAGGGACATCAAAGTCTTGTAAAATCTGGAAAGCTCCATGAACAAGTGAGAAAATGAAGGGACCGGGAAGGTGAAAGGTGGTTGGGCTAAGTGAAAAGGTATTTTTTACCAAACTAATTTCTTTTTTAACTTCTTTGAAATTTGTACTTGCAGAGTGAACGGAAGGTGGGCTCTCTTTTTCCTCCTAACTATTTAGGATTGCATCTTTCCCATCGCTGGGAAGGTAAGATGACATCCAATATTCATTAGTTCACTATTCATTGGTTCCTTGCAATAAACAAAGAAACAAAAAGCCTTGATATTCCCCGTAATTTCAAGAACGCAAATTAAATAATTAAAAAGTACTTTCTAAAATAAGTCAGAAAAACAGGCTTCCTACATAAGATTTTTAAAACACCTTGTTCCTCCTGTAAATCTTTCAGTAATTTATGAAGCCTTTTGAGATCATTTGTATTATATTGCAATAAAAATGGAAGCTATTATGACAGCAGGTGTCATTTGGTGCAAAGGAACATGTATAATCAGCCATGAAACACCTTCCTACTGGAAGAAGTCAGTCCACAATTAAAGAGCAGGGTGAATGTCATCCCTGAGTGTATTTATAAGGCAGCAACCACCACGACAAGTAATGGCACAATTCAAATCAATTTCCAGAGGTCCTTGAACAGATCTCCTTCAAACTGTAAGAACATATTTATTAATGACTGAATCATACAGCAGCAAAGTAGCTGTCAGAAAAGCTTGGCTATTTTTTCCAGCGATATCTGTTTCTCTAATAAAAGATATTACCTCTTGCTCCAAACTCCTGCATTTTTGAAACCGTTCCTAGAACCCATACTACTTTTTCTAGTAGGGAGCAGCAAACATAATGCAAACCTTCTCCCAGTTGTTTCTTGTGGGACTTTTTTGCTGTTTTTCTCAGGCACTGTAATTTGGCATTCAGCACCCGCTGTGTCTGCTAAAACGCCAGGATAAAAATCAAGTCTGCCTTGTCCAGAGCCCCAGCCTGACATGTATAAAACATTATTTTCCCTCCAGCAGCAACCTCTGCAGATCGTTCCTTACCCCAGTGCCTCGGTCTTCTGCAAAGCCATCTGCTAGTCTTGCAAAAAGGTGGGGATCCTGACACTTCTGCATGAGGGATTGGAGCCTGACTGCAATTAAGTGCCAATGCCACAACATCCCTGCACTTCAGCTGTTCCCACTGACAGGAGATACTAAAAAAGCCATGAAAAAGCAGTGCAACCTCATAGGGAAGGTGCTTTCATCAAGCAAATACCAAATGCCCCTTCGATGTGCACAGGCAGAGGAATTCTGCTGCCTCTTTGGTCTGCAGGCAGTGTCTGGGTCATATGGCAACGTCAGCACAGTCAGATGGAGAGGGGAGCAAGGGGCTCCCAGCACTTTTCCTTTCCTGGTCTTGCTGCTGACATGGAACTCTCCCGTGTTCTCCACCACAGAACCACAGAAAAAGCTGAGTTGAAAGGGACCCATAAGGAAGGGAAGAGAGGCAGGTCATGGGAGAGGTGATAGAGAGACAGCCCTAATTGAAACCTGGGTCTCCTGAAGGAGTTAAATACACTTTCTTCTATGCCTTTGGTGATCCATGTATAGCACATTTTCAATTCTATCCAATCCGCCAACAGAACTAGCATGATGGAATGTGAAACTCCTATTACTACTATTACTATTATTATTACTACTACTACTACTATTAATTTTAAAGAGGGTTTATGCCAAACAGCAGAATCTCCCCATCCTTGTGCTAGGAAGTGTTTTAAGAGCCACCTCCTCCTCCTGCCACCATTTGCCTTATCCCTTCGTGATGGGGCTTTCCCACATGCTCCCTCTCCTTGCCTTCAGCAGCTCAGGAAGGAGATGCTCTGGCTGCTTCCTTCCCTTTCCAGGAGCTCCTTTTCACAATGTCCTTTGCAGCTCTTTCTGAGCAGACCTCTTGTGTAGGAAGAGATGTCCCTTCGCAAGTGTCAGTACTGAATCTTATTTGCACCGGATCCACCTGAAAAATCCCTCACACTTCCTCCAACAAGAGCAGGGTTGCTTTAAGCATTTCAGGAAACTCTCTCTCTGTAGCCACAGTTTTATAAGCAAGCATGAGAGTGGGGACTGTTTTAATCCAGCTTGTTCAGCTGCTGCCAGCGGGGCTGACTCCACGCACACGAACCCTCCTGGTTGTGCTCCTCCATCATGTGGGACAGCACAGAGGGGGACAGCACAGCATGAACTGTGGGGACAGCATCCAGACAGCCTCAAATAGTGTTAAAAACTGACAATCCTGAAAAGCACCCACATTAGCAACCCACCCCTCTCTCCTGCCAAGGTCCTTTTAAATATGTATGTATACGTAGAGTTGTATATGTGTGTAATTTTTTGTGGCAAGAAAATAAAGTGTTTTCAAATTCTACACCCTCTCCTGTGGAAATGATTCTTTTTCCCTCTCTTTTTCAGCACTAGTAGCAAGAAAATACAGCCTACCTCATGAGCAAGAGCTGAACAAGGCAGGTCTTCTTTGCTTCCAACCTGCCACTCACACATAATTTAAGCTGCAAGTTTCCAAACCAGGAATATAAAAATGCTGTTTCCACCCACCACATCAACCTGCTGTGCAGAAAATCACATGCGAAAAATTCACTTTAGATCTATTAAGTACATGGCCAACACCCAAGCTGCAAAAATAATCTGATTTTCCCTCATTCCAAGCTGCCCCAACAGAATAAAAATACCGTGAGTCTGTATCAGTAATCATAAGTATTGGCAGAGACAAAAGCCAAAGGTAGAGCAGAAGTGAGAAGTCTCTTGCCTGTAGGCAGGGACAGGAAACACAGCGGGCAGGAGCCAAGGAAAGCCCTGGTGGAGAGCTGGGAGATGTGATCCTATAGCAGAGCCAACTTGGCATTGAAAGGTAATGTGCACCGAGTGAGTGCATCAGAAACAACCAGGAAAGATGGAGAAGGGCCCAGGACTGAGGATGTGCCAAGGAATGCTTTGCAGAGTGGCACTAGTCTGGGACAAAGGTGTCAGGGAGCAGAGGAAGGGAGGTGGCAGAGGGCTCTGCAGCCCTGAGAGGAGGTAGCTGCAGCCACACGCCACACCAGGATATCATAAACCATCCATCACAAGGAATTCTGTGTAGAGTGACCCTACAAGACTTATGATTGAGGCAGATGCTAGACCAGTATTAGCAGGAGAAGCTGAGAAGCTCAGCCTCTGCACCATTCCCTGAGAAGGTATAAATCCATAGTATACGTGAAACCACCACGACATTAAAAGGAAATAGAATGTTGTTACAAAGAAATCCCCATAAATAATCCCAAATTAGAACCTTGGGGTGAAGTTGAAGGTCAGGTGCTTCTCAGATAGTGCTGGTGAGCACAGCTTAGATGACAGCAATCGGTGCTGGGGGGGTCTGTGCTTCAGCTGGCTGCAAAATGTGACAGGGTAGCTGCTGAGTGAACGTGGTCACGGACTTTTCCCATGATTCGTATAAGTAATGTGACCAAAGAATGGGCTTTCTAGGGTCCATCTCACAACATGCCAAGAAAACCACATGCAATTGAAGAGACAGTACTAGAAACTGCCTTAATGGAAAATCCCATCTTTATCAGTGATTTGTATTAGATCATCTGTGCAGGTACCTCTTGGTATTTACTGTAAAGTATATTTTTTTCAGTAATGTGACAGATGAAATTGGAAAGCACAGGGACTGTCAGTTCACTCTGCTCCTTTTTCCCCAGCTGGGCTTTTCTGGGCTATTGCTCAACAGCGTAGTAATAAATGCAGTAAATCTGTTTAACTTGACAGGTGATGCATAAATGAAAAAGTGCCACCCCCTCCAAACACACACGTGACAATTTTCTGAACTGTGGAATAATTTAGGTTGATGGGGCTTGTGGAGGTCCCCTGATCCACCTCCTACTCGAGCATGGACTCAAATACTTCATCAGTTTTCTGACTTTCCATCCTGAGAGGAGAGAGAAGTCTCTCATAATCCAAACCCTAGAGGGGCGAGGTTTAAAATACGTATCAGCCCTCAGCATTTCCCCTGCTGTCTGACTTAGGCAAAGCCAGCAGTTCCTAGTGCTCAGGCATTCCCAGAAACTTTACAGGGAGAATGCTTCCTAAACTATTCAGAAAAGGGGCTGAAATTTCCCAGTGATCTTTGGGGTAGTACGTGGTGAAGGATAATAAAACGGAAAATGCAAATTGATGTAGATAAACAGAAAGCACCGCACATGGGAAAAAAGTGCTTCTGTTGCAGACAGAGTGAAAAACTCTGAACCAGCTGTTCAGGAAAGGTCTTGGAGCGAGATAGCTTGTGAAAATGACAGCTCAGTGCTCAGGAGAGGTCAAAAGGGAGGCTAGAAATGTAGCTGGGAAAGGCACAGCAAGGGACATGGTGCTGGCTGTCAGCATACCAGGCATGGTATAGCTTTCTTCATTTCAGAAATGAGGGGAACTGAGAAACAGACAAAAATAAGGGAGAAGGATGGCCAAAGGCTTCTGCGAGAAGAAAGACTGAGTGGACCAGGACCCTTCAGTCTGGAGAAGACATTGCTGAGAAGGCAGATGAGAGAGCTCCTTGAAATCGTGAAAGGTGTGAGGTCTTTGACAGGAAATTATGTTCACTGCCTCGCTGATACAGAAATTACAAACCTAGTAAGTTTATCAGGTGGCAGATTCAAAACAGTGGGGAGAAGTTCCTTCATGCAATGCATGACAAGCTGTGGAGCTGCTTGCTGCAGGACCCTGCAGGCAGTGAGATTTTTCATAGCTCCAAGGAAGACCAGAGCCAAAGTGACATTTTTTCAAGGAGTAGTAAATACAAAGGCATCGCTCCTGGCTCAAGAAGTCAACACGGGTCTGTCTTCCTGCTATCCACTTCACCCACACCTGTGCTTTGGCCTGCGAATGCTACAAAATGACATAGTCAGGGCTGTGTCTCAGAGCTGTGGGCTCCAAAGGAAAGAAGAGATGTCAGAGAAGATAACTTGCAGGGCCCAGCATCTGGTTCCACATTATCAGCCCTCTGACAGATAAGCAAAGCTTCAGGCTGGCACAAAACTGGTGGGTGCAAATTAACCCATTCCAGACTTCTGAAGAAGCACAGTGCTCGGGGAGCACCTGACACCATGATGATCTATTTTCAGTCTGAGCTAAGAGCACTCAAGAAGGATTTACTGCATCCTTGAACCACAGACTCAGCTGTCCTGGTCAAACCAGATCTGTGAAGTCACCTGGCTGAACAAAACATGTGTAAAGTCAAAATTTCTTTCTGTCTAAAGATGTAAGCAGTTTTCTTAAAAACGCGTCATTTCATAGATCTTTCCAAGGCACAGAAGCAAAAAACAAGGCAACCAGCCCACTCTGGAGAGATGAAATTCCTCCAGGTGCAGGAGCCCCCTAACTGCCCTGCTGCCAAGAGATGTGTTATGAGGAACAGCCCCCTCCTTGTACTACAACTCCTTACTCTTTTCTGCTCTGCACTGCTGCATTTTCCACACTGCTTTCTAGATCCTCCATGCCCAAGAACACATCTGCCGGTTTTGTTACTCAAAACCAGGGCTGGGAAAAAAGCAAAAAACCTCTTTTATTGAACTGCCTGCTATGGCTTTGATTGAGAAATATAACACCCTGAGATGAGTTATTGGCTCAATTGTCACCCACAAAATGTGTGCTCTCGGTGACAGACTAGGAATGCATTTGAGTGTGCATAGCACATTTGCACAGCTCTCTCAACACCTGGAGCCTGATTTTTTTGCAGGTCCCGCAGCTTGCCCTCCACACGTGGTACAGATGCCCCCCAACTTCCCACTCCCTACAGCCCGCAGAACACCAGAAAACTCAGTCTGACACGGTTTAAATCTACATCTCTGTGGTTTGGTGTTCTTAATTATGTAATGGATGGGTTTGAGAGCACTGGTGCTGTGAATATGAAGCAAACCTTTGAGGCAGCCCCCACAGTTCGTGGCATAGCTGCTGTTAACACCGTGTCAATCACTCCAGCTCTGAGCACAGAAGGCTGCAGTGGCACTGTTAGATTTCAAATAAAGATCATTTATGGGGGAACTGGGTAATTTCTCTGCATGGAGCTGTCTATTTCAGATGCCTGGAAGAGAAAATGGAGCTAAATATCGTTCATTATGTTTAACTCATCTGATTTTTAAAAGAAGAAATCTGCTTTAAAACGGCTTTAAAGCTCTCCCCTCTGGAGCTCTGGGTATTTTAATCGCCCGAGGCTCGGAGAGAAGGGTGCCCCATTTGCTTTCCTGCCCTCAATTTCAATTTCATTGCTAAATGGTGAAGTGCAATTAAAAATTTCTCCATGTGAAGACAGTTCCCTAGCTGTGAACCTCCCTGTGTCACACACAGATTCAGCGCAGATGAGCACAGACCATCTTGCCTCACCCAGGCAAGCTCTGTAAAAGTTAGCTGCTGAGCCAAGACGATGCCTTATCTGCAAAGGCTGGATTTCCCCCTAAGAATCTGGCTCCTGGCACAACATTAGGGATTTTTTGGAAAGGTTTGGTTTACTATACATGCTGCATTTGTAATGACCTTCCCTGGGAATTGTGTCTGATATGAGATATAGGTCTCAAATATCAGGCCGTGCAATAATTTTGCAATAATGTACTTAATTGCACCTTCCAAGGCAGGGAACTTAAGCGGCTATTAAAAACTTTAATTTATATTAAATCACTAAAGTTAATTGCCTGTCCATAACAAATGAAAAAGAAATACATACTTTAGAAGATGGCCACAGGTCTCCAATCGATATAAATTGAATGTGCTTCTATGAATCTCAGAGTAAAATTGTATTTGAGTACTTTATTGAGTATTCTAGGAATTCCTTGATAACATATGGCCAGGAAATCTGGTCACTCACATATTCCTACGGAAGGCATGGGAAGGCCAAGTTCAAAGGAGTCAAAAAAGGGCGCACATCGCCATCCCATGGCAAAGGGACTATGGACTTCTCGGGTTTATAAAAAATAATGTAATGTGGAAAAATAAGCATCAAATGTATTACATATTTCTTTAGTAGGTAAGAATTAATATTATAACTTTTATAACCCAGCTGTGTGCACAGAAAAATACATACTGGTTTTTAATTCTCTACCATTCCTCACAGCACCGAGACTTTTTGCAGGAATAAGAACAAAACCCACTCAGTTGAGTATGACCTGGAAGATCAGGCCAAATTCAAGCGTTACAAGGTAGTGAATCTCCTGTCACTTTCACTCGCAAAAAACTGTTTTCTCTGATTTTGGGTGGTTGCAAGAGAACAGCCATACACTCAGGAAATGAACTTTTCAAAACATTTTTTGGCTTGAGAGTATCATGAGTCTTGGCTTTTGACCAGATTTTTACTCCCCCTTGGGTTTAGCTGAACTGAAAATATTCTTAGAAAAGGAGTTCATCTGAATCTCTGCAATCACGGGCTCAAGCAGAGCCAGAACATTCAGAGGGAGGCTGAACTAATACGAGAGAGCAGAGGAATTTGATTTGGGTAAAAATGAATTTAACTCAAATATATTTGTCATATTTGAGAAAAAATTTAATTGTATTAGAATACAATTTCACTGTTTGGGAAGCTACACATGCTCAGGTAGTACAAAATTGCATCACAGAACTTTTGTGACCATGGAATAGCACGCATGGAAGCCATGAGGAAGGTGACCTGGGCTTGCACCAGTGTTTTCAGTGGAACTTGGCTTCTCTATGTCACTTGGATGCTCAAGCTGTGAAAATCTGCTTGGTGCTACTTACTAAATTCTGCCCTTAAATGAGCACACACAAAATAGAGCAGCCGAGACCCAGGAAATATTCTGGGACTTGAAACCTGCTTTCCATCCCTGGGGAAGTGTTTTGCCTGCCCTTTGCTTCAGTGCTTCCTTTGTGGAATATAAATCTTGTTCCTTCAACCAGCTAGTGAGTAAGCCCCTGATACATGCATCCCATCTAATAGGACGTGGCACATCCATGCAAGCGTCCACCTCCCCTCAGGATGAAGCTCTGTAAGAATTAAATCCACTGAAGATCATGCTAATGTGTAATTGAGTCATGGAGACAGATGAATCACACAAGCCGCTTGCACAAAGTGATCACTTTTCACCCTGTGATTTCATAAAGGGGAGCTGCGTTATAGCAGAGGAAAAAAGTTATTCCTGATTCTGGATTACATTACCCCAGTCCAGCCTATTGAAATTGCATGGGTGAAACCAGAAGGGGGAAAGATTATCCATCTGAAACCAAGTGTCTCCATTATGCAATGAACAATCTCTGATTATAGCACTGGTGTCCAAAATTAATTAGAATCCACCAAGCTAGACCATTTCAATATTTATAATTTTATCATTTGGCAATTAATCTACTTTTGGTCACATAGTGTTTACTGTAAAAAGAAACTACTGCCTGCTCTCAAGCCTGGCAGATGGAGAAGGACCTCAAAAATAGATGAGAAAAGGTGCACTGTATATGTATTTTTCAGCAGTTGAGAACACTGCGAGGAAGAGCAGGTGTGCAGCACAGGTAAATTTTCCCAGTCACCTGAAAGATCTGGTCATTCATTTATAATAATGTCATTTATAAATCAATGACACTCATAATCTCAGGAAGGTTTTGCATATCATGAATGGTTACTTAGGTTCTGCTTTGCACAGTCACAGCGCTCCATTTATGGGTTTCTGAAGAAGAAATATTATGCCAACAGAAATAATACTAATTGTTATCAGTGTCAGAAGGAAGGGATGACACTGAGAGATTGGACAGCAGTGAGGTAAAAAGGAGTTCATCCACCACAACAGTCTCTCAGACACAAGACTGCCCCTAGAAGGTTGTTTCATCATCCCTTCAGAATAAATGGGTATAAGTCCACTGACCTTACTTAGCACTATGCCCACTCTCATGAGCTTGCCAAAGATCAGCGCTGTGGTTGCTGAGTGCACAGATGGTGTCAGTACTTGACAAAGAGGGTTTGCTTCTTGCCCATTCAGCATCGTGTGGAGAAGATGGGAAAGATGCAGTCTAGCCAAGACTGGGCAATACTCACTCCACCCCAGCTCACAATCCCAGCTCAGCCACGCCTGAGACACACATCCCTGACAGACATGTGGAGCTCAGTCCCAGTACTGGGAATTGTGCACAGGAAGAAAACCTCTCAGTGACTGGCCTGTAACTGGAATTCAGGTACAGAAAGGTTTTCAGCTCACCATTGTTTAACAATAGCCTCAGGGACTTGACTCAGAGAGCTAAAAGGGCAGGCTTTAAAGGACTGGTTTTCTTCCTGCCAGAAGCAATCCCCCATAGACAGTTTTCACGTAACCATCCTCTTTTGGAGGCTGAAAGAATTTATTGGGATGCTTTCCAAGCTGACCTAAGTTCCAAAGGACCATCTTCAACCTGTTTAATTTTGGAGCATAGATGAAGCCAAAATGTCCTGCTGAATTCTCACTTCCAAGAACCGTGGCCATGTAAAGGAAAAAAGCAAAGCCTCTCTTTTTCAGTTCAACCGTTCTTTTATTACAATATATTTTAAATATACCTTTGAACCAGCAGGTTTTCTAAGACTGTCACTTTTTTCTTTTATCCTTCTGCTTTTAGGTCTCAGATTCCTTTTCTATAGAAGCTATTAGCTTTGCACTGAGAAATACAAGGGGGAATGTTTCAATGACAGCAAGATGCAGCACTAGGTGCAATGTTATATTCTGAGTAAATGATACCATTCAAAGGGCAGAGCAGAGCATGAATAGCATTGATTTCCAGAAGAGCTATTTCAGTACTTAGCAAAGTTTGATAAGACTGCTCTCCTTCACTGCCTGAGTCGTTAAGAGGCTGTGTCCCACACCAGCAGGCAGCAATATGGTCTGAGCTAAATGTAACTCATCACCTCCTGCGGGGTTGTCAGCATTAAATTATGCCTGGGCTCACCACCCCAGCCTCGTGGAAAACTCAAGAGCATCCCACAGCACCACTGTGTGCTAAGGTAGGAGCGCCCAAATCGCACTTTGCACTCTAGAAGAGCTCACAAAGTAGGTTTTTATCATCAAAGCACTCTGTGACCTACTAAAAGGGTATCTGAAATCACCTGGCATCCAAGGATGAAGGTCTGGCTGGCGGCTGAGAGCCTCCAAGGGTGAAGCTGTGCAGGAGGAGACCCTTTGGAGCCAGTCCAAGGCAAGGGGATGCTCTTTCAAAACTTCAAAACCAAGAGCAGCAGCATCGCTTCAGAGAACAGTTTATCTAATGGGTCTCATCTACCTCAAGACAAGGTGAACTACGACTCGAGAGCGCTGCCTTCTTTGCTTTAAGTGGGGTCTGGAGAACCAGCTCAAGCCCAAGCAAAGTACATCCACAGGTTTGAATACGCAAATCCATCTCCAAGCAATGAGTTGCACTCTGCCCACCCATAGAAATGGCTGTAATAAAACCAAAAGGTTTGCAGCCAAAACTCACCAATTTATACAACTTTCCAGAGCAAGTTACATGAAATTGAAGTAAAAAAAATTTTGCAGATGATTTGAAAAGAGAAAGTAACCTATTGTTTGCTCAAGTCTGTTACTGCATAAGATCTATTTCCTAACAAATTTTGAAGTACCATATAATATCTTACTTTAGCTAAAATACAATGTTTTAAACCTATTTCTGGTTTTGAAAGTTTTTTGAGAATAACTTTCAGCTACTTAACAAGCACAAGTGTGTCAATAAGATGTTGTCTTATTAGAATGCCCTTCAAGCACCTGAATAACTCAATATTGGCAGCAGTTCAGACCACACATCTTGGCAGGGAAACAACCTGGCTCTGTATCCAGGGCTATCACTGAGCACACTTTCTGTGGCGTGCCAGCCTTGAGTACCTTGAAAGTGTGTGAGTATTTTAAGAAGGTTAAAATGTTGTTGCCAGTTTGTCAATTCTTTCATTTCACCAATTACCACAGCTTCAACAATTCCTTAGATGTCACAGGTCTCCTGAAGCTGCTGCCAAATTGGAAAAGGGAGAGGGATGGATCAGCAGAGCCATTGAGGGAGTGAGAGTCCCTGTGTCACCATGTCTGGAGGCTAGAGACTTGTTTACTTCAGTTTTAGTCTATTTACTGAACATTGAACTGGGAATCTTGATTGCTTCTGAGGAAATAAATAGAAATTATTTGTATTTTTAAAGTTCCAAATTCTTCGTGCAGTGCTGTGGAAAAGTGACATTGTGGGCAGGAGCTGGGCCAACAGAGAGGATTGTGATGTGACTGATCTTTCCAAAGATAAATTGGTTGTAAAATCATATTCCTAATCTTCTTGTTGCTCCTCCAGCTCTCCTTCTTCATGGCCCACCTTACCCACCTGCACCCCACTCTGTGGGAGCTATCAGGCCCTGGGCAAGTGTTTACAATCACAGCAGTTACCAAAGCAGCTCTTTCATCAGGGACTGGCTCTTGCCTCCCACAATTTCCAGTCCATCACCCTTTCTGTCCTGCTCTCTCCCACCGTTCCTCTCAGCTAATTCTCAGGCATGCATAGGGTCATTGCTCCAGAGCAGGTCCCTGCCCCCAGAGAAAGCCTTCCCTTGTGCATCACCCCTTCTGCCAATGTTTCACCTACATCTTTACTCTCCCGCTCACCGCCCAGCACTTCCCCTTGCATTGCCCCTGGCTGTTCACCTCCTCCCTGCCTCTCTGATAACCGAGCAGCCAGCGAAAGCAGCAGCAGGCCAGTAGAGTTAATGCTGTCTTGTCAAATCTCAAATCATCTACTTCCAATCCCAAATGGTTCCTTCAAGGAGAAACAAAACAAAACAAAAAGACTCAGGACATAGAAGCATGAAAATGCTCTTGCAAAGTTTGAATGCTGATGTTTAGTTTCTTGACATGATGAATTTACCCAGAAAAGCTGTATCTCAAGCATACAGGAATCTGTTAAGAAAAAGGCACTGCAAGTAGCTGGCAGGCAGCAAGACATTGTGTCAATGGCCATTACCCTTCTCGGGTGATATCCTCATCAAAGACAATAGGACTCCTCTGCATGCATAGGATGCAGAAGCAGCCACTGAGCAGGCAAATCCCAACTCATTTCACCTGCCATAAAATAAATTCTGAGTCCATCAGTGCTTGTGTAGAAATGAAAGCTGTTTTATGACCAAAGCCCAAGAAGAAAGCCCTTCAAATGCCCACTTCAAAGTCTAAAGTTTTCTTACACTACTGACACTTTCAATCCCTTTAGCTTTTTGCTGTGAGTGCAGTTTTAGCAACAACAGGAACAAAGAAATAACACCACCAAATTGGCTTAGCACCATGTGTGAATTCTTATTTACAAGCTACCGATAGCAGCATTTTTATCCCTGGCTCAGCTCTAGCTGCAGCAAGCAAGTCTGAAAGCAGCTGCACAGCACAGGGCTGACAGCAAGCAGGACACTGCCCCAGCCCAGCCTCTGCTCCCCTCTCCTCAGGAGCACTGAGGTGGTCAGGTACTGCCATGGAAGTGCCCCTGGGTCAGTGGAGGATCAGGGACTCACCATGCCCCAGTATGACCTACGGCTGCCCAGGCCACTTCTATTTCTGACCTTCTGATTTTCTCACCTCACACAAAAAAGGGCTGCTTTTATTGATGTTCCCATCATTTTTTATGCTCTACAGGGCAGCAAAACATTCAATGGTGCCTGAAAGGAGAGCAGCCACTAATAAAGACTGAGCATGAGCCTGTGCCCAGGAGTCAAGGTACCCGCATAAGGAGGAGTCACAGGTCCTGGTTCCCACTCCCCAGAGCACGCTGGTGTACCAAGAACAGGGGCAGGAGCTCTGGACTCATCTTTACCCCTGTATTACTCACATCTCCAGGTCCTCTTTATCTATTGCATTTATACACAGCTGGTTATAAATATCACCACATGAAAGAAAGTGGTTTGAGTCTTCTTATCTAGCTGACATTCCTCATGTTTTCCCACATTTCTTATGGCATGTGGTAAGGGAGGAGAGCCCACAAAATCATCCTTTTTCATGGATTTTCAACAAGATATGCAGTGAGGCAATAGTTAAGATCTCGAATCTACATTTTGGCAAGGTTTTCAGTGGATTAATTTGAAATACATTACGAGATAATGATATCTTAATGACTTTTTTTTCAAGTTATTATATAAATCACACCACTCTCTCCAGAATTTATTACTCCCTCTTCAGTTTCCATCACTTGCTGGTGTCCCAAAACATTTAGAGCTGTTGTAATATCCCTTCCCAATGTACTAAAATATAATAGGCCTCTTGCTATTGCAAGACACCAAAGATCAGATGAAGTGATTGGGTTTTTTGTTTGAATCTAGGAAGGAGAGTTCCAGGAACATAACAATAAGTTATAAATAACATCCGCTCTGGTGCACCTGACAATTGCAAGCCATAAAAAACCAAAAAGGGCTATAACATGCTCCAACTAATTTAAGATCTTTCATATAAAAGACTAAAAGCCTCAGATATTGCAATGTACATGCACATAAAAAAAAGTCAAACAAAAAACAAAAAAAAACCTCCACCCAAAAACCCAGAAGCAATGAAAAGTATAATTTTCCTCATGTTTCTGCAGGAACACAGAGTCTATTACATAACAGAGCTGAGATGACCCTGAAAAAGACTCTAAGCTGTAAAAAGAAAAATTGATAGGGCTTGCTAGTTTGACCTGAAGATAAACTCCTTCCTGGTCTCAAACCTACTGACTGGATCCAGGGGACCGTGTCTATCTCCACTTCAGCCCTGCCACACAATAGGATTTTTTGGCATAAGTATTTTGTTCATAATGTAAATCAGGCATGTAGCTCTATCTTACCCTGGGAAAGCTGTTCTCTATTTGCTTAAACTAAGGAAACTTGGCAGTGTGACTTAAGATGAGACTCCCAAATATGTTTCATTTTACTGTGAGAGTCATTATTAGCGTGCAGAAGTCCTAGGACTAGCCTGCTAAAATTGGTACAGCCCCTGCCCTGTGATGTGCACGTGAGACACAAGAGGCAGGTATAGCCGGGCAGAAAGAAAGAGCAGAGGGAAACAAGCCAGCACTAGGATTGTCCACGGGCCGCTCTCTGTACAACCAGCACTGATTTATTTCAAACGCCCCAGCAGGGAAGATTTTACTGGGGAATCAGAATGTAAGCAGTGAGGGAACTTTGCCACTATTTATCTGGAGCTCCTCCACACTCTTAGGAAGACATTCAGCAAGTAATCTTCCATAGGTAAGTTCACAAGTTCTCTTACACCTTCTCTTAAGGCAGAGGAGAAAATGTAAAGTTGTTTGCAGGAGTGTTTTATCCAAGCTGTCAGATATTCATAGAATAAAATCAAACTCCAGTTTGGCAAGACCGAGAGATTTTTCAGAACTGTATTTATTTCAAGAAACCTGGAAGAAGTCCAAGTAGGGTTGTTTTACTAAAAGCCAGAAAGACCTCATCTGACCTGCAAAATCTGAATGCTGCTCGTGTATCGCGAATGTTAAAACTGAAATGGCCTGTGTATGCTGTGCCAGAGAGAACTCAGTTTTCAGCCCAGAATAGCCAATACCCATCGTGGTCGATGCAAAGGCCAGGTTCCAGCCCTGCTTGTTGCTGAATCAGGGAAGCAGTGACACCTCTACATGTTGCATCCCGACAGACTACCCTTGCCTTTACACCTCTCGTCATCCTTAGTGAATGTACTTTGAAAAGTTTGCAGCTTCATTTTGACACAAAATGAAAACACATTTTGGAACTGCAACATCTCTTCGTGGGATAGAGTCCTTGTTTTCCAGCCCAACTGAGCTTTAAGCTTTCGTTTTCAATGCCTAATGCAAATAATTTGAAATAGGAACACTGAAAAGCCTGGATGCATTCTAAGCACTAGCAGTACAAATGGGCAAGCATAAAACATATTTTAAACTCACTCCTGTTTCATTAATCCAAACTTCATAGCAAGTAAAGTAGAAATCGTCCTACAAATTCAAAAGCAAACCACTTTCCAATCTCCCTTCATCTGTTCAAATTATGCTGACTGCCATAGAAAGCATACCCTTTAGAAATAACAGATGATTAAACAGCCTGCCTCACCTGTAAATAAGCAGGGAATTTGGTGTGTTAGACATGTTATTTGCTTTGCACCTACTAGTCAAGCTCAAGTCCTGTGACTATTTATCTACCAGAGAGACTCCAGGTTTTTTTCATTTGAAATAAATGCCAAATGACAAATTGCTTTTGACTCCAGAGATTTGGAAACCGAACTGCTGCCACACATGTAAGCTTTTTGCTGGGGAGCCATCTGCAAGGCAAACACAGAACTCTAACATTATTATTCCAACCCAACGTGAGGTACTGCAAAATACAAACTCAGCCTCCAGTTTCACTCCTTCTAATATGCACACAACATAAGAATCAAATAAAAATGTTCAGCTGTGAATATTTATGTCTTATTTTTAGCTCCACTGTGTTTAGAGGCTTAGTACACCTTTGGTTGCTTCTCATCCACCAAACAGACAACACAGAAAGGCTTCTTTCATTGTGCCAATCACATACTAGCATCTGCAAGACAGGAAGAACATGGCAAAGGTACACAAAATGTAGGAAGAGGTTTGCTGGTGCTTGCTGCATTTCAATGGGATGCTTAAAAAATGGAAAAAGTGGTACTGATTGCAGATATACTTTCAAGAACCACCAGCTTTCTGATGTGTGCTAGTCTAACCTGCACTGTTGTGTCTCCAGCCAAAATTGTAGCAAGGTGCCAGTGGGCTCCAGAAACCTCTGATGCTTCAGTTGTGGTTCTCCACCTATGGACATTGGGCAAATCATGAAGTTCTGTCACATGGTTTTCTCCGAAGACATAAGAAAAATCTTTCTGAACCTCCTCATTAGAAAAAAGCACTACCTGGCAAATCCAATATGCTTATGTAATTAATGGAAATTAAGGAGAAACTATGCCTCTCACTTGCCTTTCAGACACTAAAGTAAACATTCTATGAGCATAACTTGGCAAATTGCATAAGCCCAGCTGGAAAAGGTGCATAGTAATGAAATAAACTTGTGCAAATATGATCTGAGCAGTAAAAATTCATTATAAAAGCAATTCATGATTGCCTTTACTAAAGAATTACAGTGTGGACAAAAATAATGGTTGCAACAGCTCTGCAGTCACCGATAACTATTTCTTAAGGCACCATCATAAAACACTATGCATTAAAGACGTTGCAAAACAACAACTTTTGAAAACCTGAATGTACGCTAAAATACAGAATCTGAATACAGAGGCGAATCAAGAGAGAAAAGTCTGTGTTTTAGCAGCTGTGTTCTTTCCCTCTGATTTGGATTTAAATACTGCCCTGGAGGACACAAGTGCTGAGATGCTGCCAGTGAACACGCATCTGATATAATTAAAGGAAGAAGCAGTGACATACACAATTTCTCCTGTGTGTCTGACCATGAATCCTGTTGACAGTGACTCAGGTACCCTGATTATGATTTCAGGGAGGAGACGCCAGGACTATCCACACCCCTCCACCAGAAGCATTATATCTAAGCTTTATCACTACCAAGGCCTTCTACGAATCTTTGTTATTCTACCAGATTCATGGAATCTTTTAGAAGATTTTCCAAAGAGAAGTACAAAGCTGTCAGTGTGATCCTAGTAGGATTTTTTCCACTGCCACTTCGTTGATCTCTCCAAACTGACTCACAGCTGAAGGCACCGCACAAATCTGAGGATTTGTTTGTCCAAGGCACTGGCAAGGTCCCCATCACTAAATGGGATTATCCAAATGGCTCACGAATTAACATCTTTTAACAATTTGAAGATATTTAACCTCATATTACCCCCACTGTTTCACAGAATATTACACATAGGAGGAACTACAGCACAAAGAGGTTAATGCTGAGATCCTGGAAAAAGGACACTAAAAATAATTTACCATTACGTGCCACTGCTCTGCCCAGCTTTCAGCATCCTTGTCCTCCTGATGGAATATGGTCCTCTGACAGTCTGATCACTTGGATACCTCCTGCTGGAGTGCACTCTAGGCAGCAGGGAACTGCACCAGGCAAGGAATAGCAACCTAGTTCAAATCCTGTCCTCCTTCTGTGGCAGCAGAAAGGCATCCCCAAGCTTCCCTGAAGGTGATGGTGGACACACGTTGAAGAGATACAGCAAGAGATCTCCATAATAGTAATCTGGGTACATGAGTAGCCTTCCAGGGAGCTGTGGAGAGCAGTGTTTTTCCAGATTCACCAACCTGCCTACAAAGCAGGAGTGCTGTAGGCATGTCATCTTGTGTGTCATTTGAAGGTGGTATTGGCATGTTTTAGGAGGAGAAGAGATCTTTAGGGAGTTAAAACAAGCTGTCCCTTGACCATGCAGCTAGACTCATGCCTCTGAACATGTACTTGATATTGTCCTTAAAAATTTACCCCAAGACTTTAACGTTGCAAGTGGGAACACATTTTAGGACAAAAGGAACTGTTAGATGCTCCGGTGTGCATTACCTCATTCATCACAAGTTCTGGGGGTTTTTTCCGTGATTACCCCTACAATCAGCCCAAAAGTTTAATTTTGTTTTAAGGGAATATTAGGACCTGGACAAACTGTCGAGGACATTAGAACAGCCCTGCATGGACAGAGCAATGGTCCATCCAGTCCTGCGTTCTGTCCCCATTCTCTGTCTGGCCCAAACACAGGTGCCCAGGCCAAAGCATGACAACAGGGCAAGCCCCCATCTGCACCTGCCCTGGTTATGCTCCTGGCCCCCTTCAAGGTTGTGGCTCTGGGACCTCCTGGACCACGCAAAGCATAAACGTGCAAAGTGATAAAGACCAATATCAAGTGAGCATCCAGGACTAAAAATGCCCTTTATATTTCTCATTGTAAAGCACTATCTTCAGAAAAAGTATGTGACTTTTTCGCAACCTCTGCAAATTTTTATTATTCTTTTTTTGAATGTATAAACTGGGTGCAACCCTACTAGTGCTAAGTACAGAGTTCAGCTCCCTTTTGACTCAGCAGTCTTTTAGCTACGTATCTCACGAACATTTTTGCTGTAGCCCCAAACTAGAATTTCATATTCGAGCACATGCTCACTGGGATTCTTAAGCTTTTATCAGCATTGCTGTTTTCCTATGTAAAGCATCTGTTTGATTACACTTAAATACAACTTTGTGTAACAAGGCCAACTTATCCAGCACTCCAGATTTCTCTGTAGATCTGCCCCCTTATCTCTACAGGTCTTTCTACAGTCTTTGTGTGAGTTGCAAGTTTTCTTCTGGCTTCGAGTTCAGTACCAAAAATATTGAGAAGCGCTGGTGCTTGTACGGAGCCTTGAAGACTCTCACGAGGCACACTTTAATCTGGCAATGATTTCCTATGACAAGCTTCTAGACTTATGCAAATTCAAGACAATTTAAGGTGTTTTTAGGAATATTGCTCTAAAAATACATCTTATATGCTACTCATGGCTTGCTTTCTATGAGCAATCCGGAGATGTGTGCTGGAGAGTCTGGCTTTAAGTATGGCTGTCGCAAAACAAAAACGGACCAGGGTGTGATATGTATCAAAATAAAGGGAGCAGAAGTGTGAACAGGGTGGGAGTGAGAGCTTTTACACATGCAGTGAGTGCCAATTAACAGACATCAGAAGTTTGTGCCAGTGCGAAGCGGGCGCTCCCAGCTCCCCCACCCACCACAGGCTCTGCTCTGCAGGGACTCATTACAAACGTGAGCCAGAAGCAGTCAGAGCTGTGGAGACAAGGGAGTACCAATCTGAGGCTATCAAGAATAGGAAAAGAGGGCAATGAGGATGGTGGGATTGATTTGGGGTTCTGGTCTGTGGACGTGGGGTGAGAGAAGAGGCTAGAGCTTCATATCCAAGTGTTTAAAGGATGGGTGATGTGGGAAGCACTGCTTTGAGGATGTGGCATAGCAGGGATGAGACCTCCAAATATTCAAAGCCAAAAGCTTTTTCTCATAAATAATTACAAATCTTTCTCCCTTCCTTGTGTTTGGATAAATATGATTATTTTAGCCTGCACCAATTAGCTGGATACTAATCTATTAAACATGTACATTCTTGATAATGTAGGAGTACCTTTGCAATCCAAATGTCAAGTGGCAGATACAAATGCCTCCCAAATTTGAAGAAAATGCATGTGCTCTGCTCCTTTCATGTGCAACATTTATAATCTCAGCAAAAATGAAAGCAGATTTGCTTGATGAGATGTAGCATGAAACATTGAAATCCCCCTTTGCCCTGGCTTGCCAGCCAAATAAATCACAGGCCACTTCATTGAGTCCCTGTCTGAATACATAAACATGACAGGACAGCTTTGGAAACATCTAGTAAATCTCATTAAACACTTCCACTGATAGCATAATAACATGCTAAGCATATTCTAGCCGCCACACTGCACTGAGAATCAGAGTGCCTCTCTCCTGCTTTTTGTAATGCTGAGCCTTGCTTCCATAAAAAGAAAGATACTATCATAGTTTTATTTTAAAATACTGGCTCACCCTGCAGGTTGTATATTTTCAAAACTCAGCTTTTCTCACTCGTTTTTGGGGCACATCATTCGTTAACCTTGGACTGCTCTCCTGACAAGGTGAAAACTCATTAACCACCTCTGTATAATTTAAACACACAGCTTTGTTACAATGCTGGCACCAGCCCACAGGGACGGCTGGGTTCCTGTAGCAATAGCTTGTTCTCATGGCAGGTACGTCCTCAATAGCTTCCTCTGGGACAGAAGATAATTACCTGCCCAGTAAAAGAATCACAGTACCAGAAAATCCACACAAATGCTGCATGAATTTGTATAAGGCAAGACCACCTCACTCAGGACTGTCACAGAGCAGAAAAAACAAAAAGCTGCTCTTGAGTTTCCCTTTTCATGTCATCTGAACAGTCCCCATGGGAATGATTCCTCTCCCTGTCTCTCCCAATACCTGACGGTACGAGAGAGAGGCACACACAAAAATTTTCAGCTCTCACATCAAACACTTCTCTTCCCTCAGCAGCCATTTCAGGGGTAGACAGCTTTTCAAAAGTGCTTGTTCTTAATAAAAGCCCAAGAGAACAATTTCGATGCTGGCTATCTCTAATACCTTATTTCATTGTCCCCTGTAACAGGCAAAGAAACACTAACATTGCTGCAGGGACATCAGGGAAGTGGCAGCTGGATCCAAGTGACAGGGAAATGGCCCCACCAGTTTGGAGCCACCTTCCTCAGCACCACGGCTACATCCAGCTGATCCCTAGTTACATTTGCTTAATGTGGGCTCCTTGTGGTTACCTTTCACCCCTCTGCCAACCTCCCAAGTGTTGTTCAAAGCCTCCTGGCACCAGGGATAAAGGCTCCTTCAGTGAGGATCACTGACTCCCATTCACTTCACAGGACAGGCTTTTAGGCCGGCTCATTGCTCCAGCGACTGGGTGGATCCAGCACTGGCAGACTTCTGAAGTCACCAGAGACCCACCAGGCTTCAAAAGCTTGTGGTAGCAATATCTGACAGCAAAATCAGGACTGCATCATTTAATTTACGATAGTATTGGAGATGGAGGGGAAGCAGCTTAGCACGGTAGGCCCTGGGTGAATGCATTAGCAAATGAAAGCCATTGGAACCCTTATGTCAGATTTCCCCACATGGATTTATTTCTAGGCTGAATGCTAAGCAGGATCTGTCTACTTTCCAACTTCAGTTTGAATGATGCCAAAATCTTTTGAGCACAACCCAAGAAAGCCAAAGTGGAAGATACTCATTTCAGTAGAGAAAAAATAGTCTAGTCTCTAGAGTGCAATAAAGACACACACACACAGAGTCCTCAGCTGTGGTTTGGCATTCACACTGCAGAGGGCTTCTGGCATTCTGGCATCCCCCACTCTGCCACTTCCCATGTCCCAGGTGCCAGTCAGAGCTGCTTCCTATCTAGTCTGGTGAAGATACAGTGACAGTCCAGGGGCAACGGCAAGAAAGCAAGAAAAGAAACAAAAACTGAGTATAGAATTTAAAGAGCCAAATTCACCAAATTTTTCTCAACATAATTAAAATGGCATGAGACAATTTTGAATGGACCATACCAACTTTTTCATATGGTTCACCTTACCTCTCCTTACATCCTCCTTTATCCCATTTTCATCGTTTTCCACCATGGAACAACTGAGGCTTTGCAAGTCCTTGTCATTGCGCCAGAACCCTCCCTTATTTTTCTTTTGCAACTGAATCCTTCAGACCAGGACCTGACCACCTGCCTAAGGGCTGTCCAGATACAGGCAAGGTTTGCAACACCTCCTAGGAAGCTCATTTCTCACCACGTTTGCCTATGTGCAAGGCTCTGGGTGGGAATAAATCCACGGTTCTGGCCCACACCTGGAGCACTGCACCAGCTCCAAGGGCAGCACGGCAGCCAGCCTGTGGTCCATGCTGACAGGGAGATTCAAAACTCAGCTTTTCTCATCCACAAGTTAGTGTCAACTCTCCCACTGACCCAGATGGAGCCTGGATCAGCACTCTGGTGGGATAGTTATGGAGGTAATCAAAGTGGAAGACTCCAGGTAAATGATTGCCAGTGAATGACATGCTCATGAGCAGAAAGGAGAGATTGTGGCAGGAGGGAAAGATTTTAGCAGAAGGAGCAACCAGTCAACAGTGGTAAAGCAGAATAAACAAAATTCCTACAGGATGATACATAGACAACTTCTCACGGTTTCCTCTCTGTAACCCCATCCTTGCAAATTTCTTTTATTCACACGTAGTCTACATTGGCACCTATTTTACCTCCAAATCTGGCATAACACAGTTCAGATCCATGCAGCAAGCACATTTCATAGCATAGACAATACAAAGAAAAGACTGTTTCTCAGTTCCCTCCCAGTTCACATTTGTGCGGATCCTTCTCCCTCTTGGGGCTAACAAAAGCTGTCTCTGTAGCCACAGCAGCCACTTTTACCATGAAAACTGATTCTTAAGGAAGTATTTAATGCTGTTTATTTGGACATTATTTAGAAAATGCCCCTTTTTAGGAAGGTAACCAAATCTCTAGGCAGAAAATGCCACTGAGGCCTTTTACAGCAAATCAGTGCATGGAAACTGCTGGTAGAAATACATGGAGGCTAATGCCAGAGATGTATTCACCAGATCCAGCTGTTGGCACTTAAAGGAGGAGGCTGGAAACTGACAGTCCAAGGAAAAGGAGAGAGAACTCCAAAGGCATCCTAGACTGGGTTGAACCCCCTCAGAAGGTACTTGCCTCCCTCCCTCCCTCACTGTGGAAGCCAAATTTTGCCTCATACAGACTTGTGTTTAGAGGAGATCTGGAAATAGAGCTTGTGAAATGGACTGGCTGCTCAGGTAACACGAGACCGAGCAGATGAAACCACTGGGATCATTTTTCCTTTTAATCATCTAGTTCTATGGCATTGGAAATAGTTGATGTGGGCACTTGCTCATGCAGGCAAAGAGGGAAAACTTTGGAGGTCAGCAGGGTCAACCAAACACCCAGGTTATCAGGCAGGTTTGTTGGGATGGGGCAGGTCCCGCAAGTCAGAACTAGGCTCCACAGAGGCATCCACGGTCAGAACTGCCCCGGGATGGCCAGGCAGGGCTGTGGAGAGCTGGAGACCTGCACTGCTGCTGCATGGCCGGGGAAGGGGCTGGAATGGGGCCCTGGCCCCTGGCACGATGGGGGGAGGTCCTGCAGGAGGTCAAGCAAGGCCAACAGAGCCTGTTAGTGCCCTAAGGACCCTGGCAGTAGCTTGGCTGTAAATGTTCAAGGACTCCAGCTTTATCAGATTTCATTAAAACTAATGGGATGAAATCATACCTATTCATAATGTCTCTTGCCCTCCTTTTCGAAAAATTTAAAAGTCTGTCACTGTAAGCAGATCCTTGAGAACAGCTGCGAGAATGGCTTGTTATGAAGAACCCGACCTGCAGGGCTGTAGGCTACTGCAATTACCTAAATCTTTACCGCCGCTGCAAATTACTCTCATTTGTCAATGTCCCCATCCTGCCCAACCCATGATATGTTGTTATCATTGCCTTTGGATTTGAATATTCCACGATGCTGCATTTGTCGCAGAAGGAATCTATTAAAAAACAACGTGAAATTTAGAGAAGACTCTTGCTTACAGATAGCCTGTGCAATACTGCATTAACACTCATCCATCTTCACTAATTTATTCTTGCTCCCTTGTAATACACGTGCAGACACTGTGTAAACAGGAGCTCTATCAGAACAAATGATGCAGTTTCATTCCTCAAGCACAGTAGACAGATTCTCACTCCATAAATTGTTCCATTTGTAAATTATCCTATAGGTTAATAGATTTTAGAGCCCGAAGGGACTTCTGGCATCATCTAGCCTGTATTAACTCTTGTGTAACCACTGCATGTATTAGGTGTACAATTTTATCCAGTGACTCCTAGCAAAGAAGAAATTATTCTCCCAAACTTATTTCAGTTGGGAATCTTTGAGGGGAAAATCATGAATGAAATAAATAATCTTTTGCCCTTAAAAATTAATTCTAAAAGGATATTTCCTCAGTATGTAAATTACCAGTAGTTAAAGGTAGATTACATTTATAATAAATGATAGAAGTTAGATGTTATCAAAGTGATTTCAGGCTTCACTCCACAAAGGCACTTAAGAGTGAATAGCTTTAAACTCGTGAATTGACTGGTAGGTTTCCGTGGGACCACTCCTGGGCTTCCAACAGAGCCTGCATGTAAGAGCTTGCTAGAATAACTCTTGCAAAAGCTGGCTGAATACATCTGTAAAACAGCACCAGATGAGCTTCAGTGTGAACTAAGACTCCAGACTCTTGATAGCTGCACTGCAGCAAAATGCCTTCGAGGCAGGTCTGGAAATATTATGGTGTCTATATATCACACCCAGCTGATTTCAACTTGTCTGTGAGTCTGTGAGTATCCCACTTTAAAAAATCAACCCTGGTACATGACACTCAGGCTTGAAAATCTGGATTTAGCCATCAGTAATCACAAAATGATGCTCATTTCTGCAGCACATGACAAGAAATAGTTGGTATCTGTGATACATACTGAGCAAAGACTGACTTTTAAGTGGTGACTACAGCAGCTGTGGATGTTTAGCTGAAGCCACCTTCATTTACCTTCCCTTTGAGAAGACAGCATTGTCACAACAGCTGTGTCATGTCATAAGCTCAGCCTCAAAACAACATTAACTGGAATCCATGGGAAGCACCTGATACTTTCAGGAAAACACAAAATTGTGTCAAAGCACATCAAAGAAAAGTAAGTTGCACAACAAGAAAAATGTCAAAGTAATAACAGTATAGATAAATAATAAGGTGAAAGATGAAATGCAACAAATATTATTACCAGCTTTTGGAAATAACTGCAGAGTATCCGGGTGACTAAAGAATTAATTGGGACACTGGGAAAAGAACAAATTAGCTCACTAGAAAGTTAGGCATGAGCTAAGAACCTAACTAAAACTAACAAGACTGAACAATATGGCTTCAAGGTGACACTGTGAACTTCATAGAATCTGTACAAGAGTAAACTGATTTCAGGATGTCTTCAGGTAGACCACTATCCAGTCTTAAATTATCTTAAAGAACATCCTTTATTTCCTTGATTTGTTCTACAGGTTTGTCCCCATCTCTGATGCTAAAGATTATTTCATCACGAGGTCTGAATCAATTAATTAAGCCTCTGAAGAGCACCAATAAGATTCTGATTAACCTTCCATTCAGAGCAGAGCCCGAAAAAAATCTATAGTACCTTAGCAGTACTAATGACAAAGCTCCTCCAAAAACAGTAGAGCTATTTTTCTTTCCTTCTCTCCTAAGGTGGCAGTGAATGGGATACTTGTACTAAAAATTATGAAACAGACTTCTCAGGTAAGACTGGGTCAGGTAAGGTACGTCCCTAAACCTTTGTTTTTGCAGTTGTAACTTGAAAAGAACTTCTGTTCCAAACCTCTGGAAAGGTTTGTTAGTGGCTGTGAAGACAATAAAGTTATACCTGCACGTGGCATATTGAGGAGCAAAAGGAATGCCTTCACTGAGTGAAACAGCCACGTGCCACCTACACGAGCCACCTACACCCCACAAGCAGCAGCAGAGCACAGGGTACTCCTGAAGGGCATCTTTGGTTCTGTCATGTTCGAAGGGAATTCAATCTGTGTGCCCCAAGACCAATTTTTGATGTGAAGCAAAGCATGCTGAGGGGGCAATTGCTCCTAAAGCACACTCCTACCTTGCACGAAAATATCGCTGGCACATTGCCTGCAGGCACCAGCCTGCTCTGCTGGGTTCAGAAGCTGAGCAGCAAGTTAATGCTTCTGGCTGGACTTGAAAACAGGTTTGCTAGGGCTCTTTGGGATTTCTAATGTAAGTTCAATACTCAGAGGGAAAGATCAGGCCTTCAGGTGTTTTACCATAGCGAGCTGCTGTTGAGTGTATGAGTGCCAAGGCAGTCACGGAAGACTTCAGCAACATATATGAAACTAGAAAAAGAAATCAATCCCCTTCAAGTTTTGTACAGAGACGGAAAGTTTCATAAATGATCTGAGGTGACATATTTCAAAAAATTAGGATGGAGACAAGAGTTTGAGATTGAAGGACATGGGCACACAAAAAATTAGGAAAACTGAGGAAACCACTGCAAGGGCTCATTTACTCACCAGAAAATTCAGCAGAACTTGGAGGACTGAAATCTTTGGCCGAAGGACAGAAACACAGTGAGGACTGGAGGTGGGAAAAACCATGACTGACCTCCTTTGAACTTTGAATCCTAAAAAAGAAATCAGCAATACAGAACAGAAACTTCTCTAGTAACAGTAGGTCCTACAATCTTCTTGGCCCACATCTGTATCCTGCTGTAAGTTTCTATTTTGGCACTGACGCACGCCAGCTGCCCAAACAATTGTTTTGTGCAGGTACAATCTAGACACAAACAGGGTTATAAACGTTTTTGGGTTTTGTCATTTGGTTGCTTCTAAGAAAGATTTTCCTGGCTTTGCAAAGACTAATCCATGTCCAAACAGGTGGCACACAGAGTAAAAAAGACAGAGCAAGTTACACACCAAGCAGTATCACATCAGTCCCACTTGTCTGCCTTGTCCTGTACCCTTTCCTGTGCCAGGACTGATACCCCACATATGCTCCCCGTGCAGCAGGATCAGAGCAGTACATTTATGCAGTGGGTTTCTAGCTGCAGTTCTCTGAGATACTGTGTTTTCAGGACATGTTTTCAGATAAAAACATCACTCTCCTACCATGGGTAATTTGAATGTACCTTAGCAATGTGGCCAAAAACGAGAAGCCTCAGGCACACAGACAAGTTACCATACAGTGACAAGTCGCTGTGTGTCAGCTACCCTGCAAAGGCTATCTGCACTGATGCTGTTAAATGTCTGCAAGGAAAGACTGGTGGCTGTGATTTGCTTCTGCCACAGACTGCGTGCACAGTTACAGCACATCAGCTGAGAGGAGGTCATTTCTTTCCCGTTTTCATGCTGCCTGTGCTGCCTGTAGTATTTTGCTGGCTGATTTGACAGGCCCCGTGTAGACACAGGCTGTGGATGGCTGGAAGCTTGTTTCTATAATTTCCCACTTCGCTCCTGTTTGAAGGACACCCTGGCAGTGTGTATACACAGACGTGGGTCTGGCAGGCGCTGGTTGGCAGAGGGCCCAGGGAAGCACCCATGGAGTGGGAAAAAAACACTGGCTATGAGTTAGCAGTTGGGCAAGGGTAGGAAAGAAGAGGGCATAGAGAGAAAAATTATGCAGATGATTCTCAGTGGTGTGAGGACAGCAAGGGTTCACAGAGGCTGGAAGATAATAGCTGATAGTGTGATTGCAGTTCTGAGGGCATTGAGTCAAAACAAAGGAAAAAGCTGTCATGTCAAACAGGACCCTTGGCTCACTCCCAATAAAAGCATAAAAATATTGGGGAATGAGAGGGAAACAAAACCTGCCTGTTCTCTTTTTGTTTTCTTCTTTTTCTCTGAAGGCTAGTACAATACAATAGGAAATTGAGAAGCACACTGAAAAGAAATTTCAGCAAAGTGCCTTCTCTGAGAACAACCTGTGAATTAACTTCAACACTGAAGTTCAAAAATATTTTACTGTTATACCTCTTTTTACACCAAAGGCCTTCTACAACTACTCAGTGTTTCAAGTCAGCTTATTTCAAAGCTTACAGTATTATCTGGTTACAGTTCCCATCTAAGCCTGCGGTGCATCACCATATATATCTAGTTAATGTTTGCAATAATAAGAAAATAAATTTTTTCAGCAAGAAAATAGCTACTGCAGATATTTACTTGCATTGCAAAGATGATGGGGTCAAAGAACAACTTCCCCAGGGGGGAAAAAATAGAGAGATCCAAATAAAACCAGAGACATAAACAGAAACATGCATCACATCTTTATCCCGGCAACCAGCATGAGGGTTCAACAGATCTGCGCCGAATGACATCCTGCTCAAGGTCCAGCACTTTGCCTTTATTATTTAGCTTTTTTGATTAAGGCTTTGGAGTTTTTTCACTGTCATGTTGTAAGTGATCGGGACATGCCTTTCACAAATTAAAATGTCCTTTTTTCTTAAAAATGCTGGATTTTGCTGGCTGGCAGATCGCATGTATTTCAACAGAAAAACTGGCACCCTCTTCTTATTCAAGTTGACCACAAAAAACAGCATAGATCAAAGCAAGCGAAGTCCCATGGGAACAATAGACAGGGAAACACACACACTCCAGAATTTACTGGATTAGTTATAAAATACAATGACTTTAAATAGGCTGTTTCTGTAGCAGCTCATGGATCCTCTGTATATCTGAGATTCGTGGTTTCCTTTTTTTTTTTTCATTTTATCTCCTGGGGTTCTTAAAATATAAGCTGGATATTTCTGCTTGTTTGCTTTCCCTCCCCAAACACCAACAAAATTTCTGGAATTGGCACTAGCACTCTGGATGCATAAAGAAGCAACTCTTCAAATTAAGCCATGCACAATTTAATTTCTCTGGGGGTCTTAATAGTCACAATATCTTTCAAACATAAGGTACAAAGCTTCATTAAAAAAAAAAAAAGAAAATAAAAAGGCTTCAATTTGTATGTGTCTGCCTTATTCCCCTAATAAAGACAAGATCTCAAACTCTCAAAGCAACAAAGGCAGAGGCAGCTACTTAGTTACCTGAGTTTGTTTATCATCATTGTTTACTATTTATATCCCAGTGGCATTGTATTATACACAGTGCAATATAGATGAAGACAGCCCTCTGCATCACACAGCTTACAGTCATAACTGGAGCTAATAAGAAAAAGGAAGAGCAGGATGGTCTCGATCTCTCTGCCTCAGTCCATCACCTTTAAAAGAATGGCATTTGTGCTCAGAATTCTTGGTCATGTATCCACCATGGAAAAAAGTGATAGTAAAACATTGAAGTAGCTAGAGACTTTTAGAGGCTTCAACGGAGACATAATTTCGGCACTTCTAGCTTCACTGTTGTATGCGGAAAACATATATTAGTTATGAATGTGGGCTGCATGTTCCTGGGAATCCTAATGGCTGAAAGACAGAGGGAAAATAATACAACCACAATTTATTACTGAATAAACAAAAAAGCACCTCGTATTAAGAAGGCTATTCTCACAAACTTTAGATGTGCAAGTCATGGTTTCAAATATTTGAGGTCGCAGGCTTTGCCCCTGCATTTTTTTACTGCTGCACCTGAGTAGAGCAGCAGTCTCATCATTGACACACTTCTTTATGTTATTCTGCAATATGTCAAGACCTGCATCCTTAAAATCTGTAGATCTGAAAGTATGAATCAGCAAAATTCTCAACTTTTTCTTTTTCTGTTAGAGAATGGCTAAACAAACTACCACTGTAATCTGAAAAAACAGACAATAAACACTCAATGAACATTGAACTGGTTGGTTTCTGGTTTACAGGCTCTTGCATTGTGCTCCCAGCAGCAGGAGGATCTGACATGGTATAGTTAAAAAAGTTATTTGCAAAAATAATTCACAGTTCATTTATGGTGGGAATTGTTTCTTACTCCTCAGAAAGTTTCACTTGGTTGGTTAAACAAAGGATGAACAATTCTTCATTTAAGGACTTGGATATAGGAAAAGGATCTTATATTTTTTCATAAACCCCTTTTCTCATCACTTTTCCCTTTTCACCTTTGCTACGTAGCACTGTGTCTTGTGGGCTGCTATTTAGTTAAGAGAAGATAGATGTACTTTGCTCCAGAACACATCACTATGAGGAAAAGCCACATAAACACTAACTGTGCGGAAGAGGGGACTGAAAAAAAAGCAACTCGGACTCAAGCTGTGTAATGAATCTCCATAGGAAACATATATGTAATTAATTAAACATTAAGAGAGAAGACTAAAAGCTGCCAGCTGGGTCATCAAGTAACAATAAAAAACCAATAAAACAATAAAAAAGTATCCAAGAGGCCAACTCACCAACTCAGTGAGTGAGGGCAACTTCCCCGATCAGCTAAACCAGAGGTTACTTTCACTGCTACCCTAATACGTCTCGAGAATTTGCAGGATAAAATCTGCCCGAAAGCTTAATTCTCCCTCCTGTCAGAACCTTCTCAGATTCTGCCTTTCATACATGAACTGGGTCCTCCCTCACCAAGCCACTGTGGCCTTAAATGCCTCCAGACTGAGCTCTATTATGTATTCTAGCTGAGCATACCTAGTAAACAGATACATGAGCCAAACTAATGATCAGGTTTATAAAAACCTGCTGCACTGTCATCTCCTCCCTTCTCGCACATACCACCTGTTCTCCAGCTCATCTGGTTTGGGGTGTTTTTTCCCCCATCCATCTGTTATATTTTCCACTGTCTTCCCTGGTAAGCCCTGTGCTACATCGTTGTATAGTAAGTAGCACAAAATTATACCTGCCAGCACGGAGCTATTAATTAAGTTAGCAGTAGTGGGATAATAACAGGACCCTGGCTCAGTACAATTTTCACCTGAACCAGCTGAACACATTTACCTAAAGGAAACAAAGACTGCTATTCCAGCATTTTATGTATTCAGGATTTTTATCCATGGCACAATTAACCACTTCTACCATTACAGACAGTGCTGGACAGCTTTATTTGAACAGCAGTCTATCTTTCCTGCACTGACCAGCAAAGCACTGACCTCTTGGTAGGTAACAGCAGACGGGCTTGCTTTTGCTCTGTAGTGGCGACAGCTCCCTGCAACGCTGTAATGAGCATGCTGTGACAACCTGTAATGACACCAGCCAGAAGACAGTCTGAAAAACACTGCAGTAATGTTGAAGTGAACAAAATATTTAACTCCACAATTTCTTTACAGAGAACCTGGCATTGAATCCGCACCAGCTGCTTGCTGAAAGCAGGACCCTGTGCAGCCACACAGGGCTGGACCGGGACAGCGCCCACTTTGGTGCACAAAGAATTGTGTGCAAAGACTGGACGTTCTGGTTCCTTCTCTAGAAAGCAGAAGAGCGTCCCTTGCATGCCACACATGATGCGTGTTTGCACAGATATGTATTAAAATATGTCTGCATAAAGAAATGGGGGAATCACCTGCCTTTCTCCATCTCTCCCAGTCAAGAGAGATGGAGAATGTGTGTACATCACACAGCCAAGGTGACAAGTAAGCAAGTGGAGTATTTGTAACCCTCCCCTTTTACCTAAAAGAGCTTAAGATATGCATATTTTCTTTCTTTTATACTTCCATGCTACATTTGCAGGGAGGAATTTCTCCTTCCCCGTGTCTGGAAATCTTTGATTTATGGAGGAACTAACCATTTCTCTTAAATTTGACCTTAATTCTAAAGCAATCTGACTGTTTGAACAGGGGTTGAAAGAGGCTAATGAGGAAAACACAGCAGCTTTCTAGAACCTGTGTCCGTCCAAGCATTTCACTCAGCATCGGCTGTTGTCACAGCCAAGTAAATCCCAATCACTTACTCCCTTACCAGCTCAAGAATGCATCCTACAAAAGATGCATAATCAGGAAAATAACCAACTGCTACATTTAATCTTCTGATCCATGCATTCTGTACATATCCATCCAAGGCACTGAATCCCAACAACCTTAAAGTTAAAAAGTACTTATTGATTTCTGCGTTTGATGTCTAAGGCAGCACTTCGTCAGAGGCCTGATCAAAATAATATAAACAGAGGGAATAAAAAAAGGACCTCCAAACTCCAAGGACTGGCTGAATTCTCCCTTACAGCAATTTTGTGATCCATGTTTACATTTTTCATACAGAGCTACTGGCACTTTTTGAAGTTCAATTTACATCTTGACAGCTCCAGCTGTCAGGTCAGTGCTGCAGACCAAGAGAAGCTAAGAGGGTCAGGGCCTTCTCTCAAAGTCCTGGTTGTTTCAAAAAGTCTGTAGCCAGTTACACAGAAATGGAATGCTCTCTTCACGAAGTACTGCAGTGCAGACCATTTCCTTTTAATTAGTGAGGACATACGGCCTCTCGATACTTTCTTTCTCATGTATTCCATCCCATTTGTGTCAGAGATTTCTATCACTGTTCGCATGGCTCTCACTTAAGTTCTTCGGACTTCTTTCGTTCTCACTGTACAGACAGAAGAGCAGATTGCTCCGTAAGAAAATGCACATGAAATAAAATGTGCTTTCCCTGAACCACGCAGCCTGCTCCACGGAGCAAGAAGCCAAATGCCTCTGCAATGCCAATAGGTGCCTAATACAAAAGCAAGTCGGCAAAAGAGAAGTAACCTGCTCTACAAACTACTGGCACAGACATTACTCTGTGCAGGTATCCAAAATGCAACACTAGAGCCAAACACATATCTGCCTGCAGCTTTGCCAGAGTTACAACAGCAATGCTTTTGTCTCCTCTGCTTTCTTTAATTAGTGTCACATCCATTACTGAGCTGCAGCAAAACTGACATTTCAGGAAACAATATCTGGCTCTTGCTAATCAGAAAGAGAGCTGTAAATCTTGCAAGGGGAGACTGGATTTAATTTGTGTCTATGGGATTCTGATATTGAAATACTGGCCTTAAATATCTGCTCCGTGGGGAGTTACTGCTGCACATTAATTCTGAACTTACCAGTTGCTGAGCTGCAATAAGACCAAAAAAAAGAGCGACGAGTGACATAACGCTAAGTGACATAGCCCTGGGAATGCTGCAGCAAATGCAGGAGTGCACCCACCCATGAAGCACACCACAACAATATTCACCCTCTACACACAGCCTGTACTACCCATGTGGAGGAGGAACCAGTTTCAGACAGCCCAGCCTTACCAGAGATCCACTCCTACAAACACAGAGAGGAAGTTACATGGAACAGCAGCACAGCCCATCAGAGAGACTTGGGAGGTTACCATCAGATTTGCCACTTCATGCCTTATTTTCTTTCTTTGGCTGTAATGACTTATACTGGGACATTTCATTAAATCGTCTTCCATGCAGCCTGTGACCAAAAAAGAAAAGAAAAAAAAAATCAGATAAACTTAGGAAAGTTTTCTGAAGTGCCTCTCTCCAGCTTAACACACTTTTTGATTATGCAGCTTCCTATCTTCGTTGTGAGGTGACAGGAGGTCACCATGATTCATTCAGGCTGTCCATGTTTTACTACATTCACTGCTGGAAATGGCACTCCAGAATGCAGATGCCCTTCAAATTCCACAGTCAAAGGAAAAACTTCCACATCGTGTTTAGAAAGTCTCAAATCCCTCTTTGCTGTGGCCCTTCATACAGGAACTTTTCCCAGGGATGGCTGTAAGATGGATTGCTGCATATTTTTTAAGGTGCAATAAGACAGTTCAAGGGTCTGTCCTGTCCTTAGAAGTCTTGGTAATATACATACCATTACATTTTTGCTTTTAAATAAGCCTGTAAAAATATGTAAAAATTCAGATTTCCCACATTTTACATGCAAAATCTCCCTAATACCAAATGGTAGCAAAAATACATTTGGTACATGCAAAAGTACAAGGAAGTCTCAGTCGGATGGAGGTAGAAGCTCTCCTTTTTGCATGAGATAAATATTTATATTCATGCTAGCTTCTATTATGATTCATAAATATCTCAGAATTATTAGCATCCTTGTGGCAGGTTCCTGAGGCATGGTAATGCTGCCGTGTCTGCTTCAGAGAGGACGAGCTGAAACACTGAAAGACTGAGGTTCACCTCATTGAACTTTTAGTTTCTTAATCTGAATTATTAACCTGGGTTCCTTTTATTGTGAAGCAAAAGAGAAGCAATCACTTTCAGAGTGACTGGTCCTTCCTAAGCTAAGCAAGTTGAAATTACACTCAGACATTATCTAACCCTGAAGTAGATACGTAGAGAAACTGCAGGGCTAGAGGGTACGAGACACTAACTTTGCTCCCATGCATAGGGACTTAGTTTACAAAGAAAGTATGCAGCAAAACATGATTTTGACTTCATATTTCTCAAAAGTCAAGCCCACGTCTTAACAATTGAGTAGCATAAGATAGTGGGCAAGACACTAAAATAAGCATTTGCTAAAAATCTTCTTTGATGGATTCGATGCAATGAGGAAATTACAAGATTAGTTAAAACTATCAATAATTCTATAACACAGCTATTACAGATGCAGAACAAAGTAGCTTGTTTGAAAATGCTTGATACAAGGATGTATGAAAAAATTGATGTATGAGAATGGCAAATCGAGTGACACAGTTGAACACTACAAACGACTCAAAATTGCATGCAGCAAGTCATCAAACCCATAGGTGGATCATGCGGTTGTTTTTTCTTTTGAATCCACTAGAACAGAGAATGAAAAAGTAAGGTCAAAAACCAGCCTGGATTTCCAGACTAAAATGTACCAACTAATCAACTAATAATGCAGATTTAAGGAACCATCTTGTTCATTTGGTGAACATAATTTTATTTGTTTTCCTTCACTTAGTTTCTATTTCCTTGAAATATTCCCCTATCACAAATATTTCCTGGAGCTTTGGCATAAAATATGTCAGCTTTCAAGTAACGCAAGGGCAGGAGAAACGAGCCAGCATCCAAAGAGAAAGGAGAGAATGAAGCCACAAGAGCACAGTTGAGTTTTAAATGTGTCACAGTTATCTTATAAAATTCCCATCAGTTTGGCTAGTTACACTGTAGTTTTTCCCCAATATTTCGTTTCCAGAAGAAATGAAATGGGATACTGTGGATTGTGTTCAAAACCAACTGCTATCGCTGATTTCAGTGGAGCTGTTTGGAGTGTAAAGCTAAGTGCAGAACTGTGGTCCATCTTGTACAGCTAAATGAAAACAGGTGTTTAGAACAGACAGAAAAAGGGTGGCCAAACCATAGGTCTATCCAAACTCGTATTAAATGTATTCCACATTTTGGAAGCTGAGTCACAGCCAAAGTGTTTTGGGTTTTACATAGTGAGCGATTTTATTTATTGCACTTTTACAATGATTTGACAATAACCAAGGTAATCAATTATGAATTTCAGGCAAAGTTCTGGTTTCTGCTGGGCTTGTTTTTGCATGCTGTGGTACAGCTGAGAAACGTATGAGGAGTATTCCTTCCCTTTCTTTACCAAACCTGGCTGGTTTTCAACATCTGTATTTATTCTGAAATCAATTCAGATTGACTCACTTCTAATGAGCCCGCTCCTAAGTCTACTATTTTAAAGAGGAACCAAAATGCTTTAAAATAAATGTATTCCAAACTTTGCTTACTCTGGTAACCAGAGTTTACCTACGGCACAGGCAAGGAAATGTCAAAGCACTGAAATAAAAGACCAAACAAGTCAGCCTGTAGAATCAATACACAACTACGCCACAGCAGCTACAGAACCAAAAAAAAAAAGAGCACAGCAGAGTGTTCCCATGGTTGAGATGAGTAGTTCCAGGCAGTTTGTCAATACACTGGCTGTACAATCTCTTGTGCTTTTTTTACGTGATGGAAAGGCATACACGAATATTTAGGTCATATAAATAATATATATCTCATAAATAGTACAAACCAGTGGGCGTGTCCTTGGAGGTTTCACTTTAGGGGACAATGTTTGTATCTTGACAGTGGACACAAGTGTGTTTTAACCATTTGTATCAAGATGTGCTGGTTTGGGCTGGGGGGGAGTTAATTTTCTTCACAGTAGCTGGTGCGGGGCTGTGTTTTGGATTTGTGCTGGAGACAGTAATAACATGGGGATGTTTTGGTTACTGCTGAGCAGGGTGTGCACAGGGTCAAGGCCTTTTCCACCTCTCACCCCGCCTCACCAGCGAGTGGGCTGGCGGTGCACATGGAGTTGGGAGGGGAGAGAGCTGGGACAGCTGACCCCAGATGACCAGAGGGATATCCCAGACCATGTCGTGTCATGCTCAGCATACAAACTAGGGGGAAAGTTGGCTGGAGGCCACTGCTCAGGGACTGGCTGGTCATTGTTTTTATGTGCATCACTTGTCTTTCCAGGGTTTTATTAATCTCTTTTTTTTATTATTATCTCCCTTTTCATTATAAGTTATCAATATTAATATTATTATTTTATTTTATTTCAATTATTAAATCACTCTTATCTCAATCCACAAGTTTTCCCATTTTTACCCTTCCAATTCTCTTCCCCACCATCCTGCTGGCAAGGGTGAGGAGTGAGGGACCAGCTGTGTGGTGCTTAGTTGCCAGCTGGGGTTAAACAGCGGCACAAGAGCACTGATGATTTATATAATGATCCTCTTTTTTTTTTTCATATCCATATCCAGAAGGGTGCATTTATCAAAACAAAAAAAAAAAAAACAAAAACCAAAAAAAACCCCAAAACAAAAAAAAAAAAAAAAACAAACAAAAAAACCCCCAGGAAAGTAAAAATCAAGGAAACACATTTCAGGCATAAATGAAAATATACTGGGTCAGTGACTGTTGCTAGATCTCTTTCTCTCACAAATAGGGCTCTTACCTACTCTTGTCTAGCTACTGAGTAGTCCAGAATTTTCCTCTTTCACTCCCCACAGATCTGAACTCTGAAATAAAGACTAAAATTAAGACCATAAGATTAATCACTTATAGAAGGGTACACAAAAGCATGGCAAATTAGGAATCAAAATGCAGACACAGAGGTGAAACCCTCCAGCAGTCTGAGACCAAGAACTGTGCATTCCAGCTTCTATTGCATATGTATTTATTTTTTCTTTACATCATACCACACATTTTCCTATTCTTTATCAGCCACCTACTATCAGGGATGGCCATGTGCTCTTTAACTCACTGCTTTGCTTAATAATGCACTTGCTATGTCTTCTTGTCTCACTTACTACACTTGTCACATTTCCAAGCACCCATTTCAAGCAGCTAATTACAGTCATAATTGGGGCACTTTCAGGCCGGCATACATGCCTCATGTTTGCCAGATGGTGGATCCAGATCTCTCTGTCTTGTGTGTACTCAGCAAACAGATAAAACCACAGTCTAACATTTTGGAAACGTGTTGTAGATCGATGTTGCATCAGTATGTCACTGAGAACTGACTTGGCCTACCTACATCAATAGAAGTTAGTTCTGCTCAACTTATTTCATACTGAATTTCCCCAAGAGCTGCTCTGATACTAAAAGACTTTAGACGAAATATTACAAAGATTCTAGCCCCCAAAAAGTGTAATCTTCTCCAACTTGCCTATCTGGATTTTAAGAGTGCTGTGACAATTAAGGGCAATGACAACTTGAAGGTCCTGCACTGGATTCACCACTCAGGATCTAACACCTGTCTGCAGCTCAGAGTTTCACAGCTTTTGTACTCACAGCTTGTCCTGCTCAGCAGACAAGTAATAATGTAATGACAGGCTCATCTCAAGGTGACGATGAATAGCCACAGAATTAATCAAAAACATCTAAGAAGGAGAAGAAATATTTAAGCTAGAATGCTTACAGCTCATGGCTTGGAGCATTTCTGCTACAGGAACTTTACAGTTGCAAGGATGCAAGCACAGGTGTATTTACCTTTTCCACACAATAGCCACCACACAGGAATTCAGAAACTTCTCGTGTTACAGTTGGTCAGCATTGTACTCCTTCCTCTGGCCACTTAGCTACCTGCTGTCCTGTTCCGTGCGCTATAAACCATCCCCGTGCCACAGAGCTTTGGGAAGAAAGATGGAAAGAAGAAATGTACCACTCACTGCATCCACAAATGAGGACAGAGTGTTGTTACAGCTTCTGGTCAGGCCATTTCTGCAGTGGTTATTGGCACAGACAGCAGTTCTCCAGGAAACAGCTGAAACCTGGGGGATTATAGCAGCCTTTGCGGCAAGATGGTTAAAAACAGAGCTAAGCAAAGCAATAAAGATACAGAAAGCAAGGCTAGATTCTTCAGTGCTGTGAAAGAGTTTGCTACGCTGTTAAGCTATGAGTGTGGACTAATTTTAAACGAAGGCACTGGAACGGCATTACTTTAGATTCAGAAGTGGTGCTTTCCCCAGGGAAGGCTCCCAGGAGAACCACTTCCAACGGTTTTTGTCCCACCCCCCTTTCCTCTCAACCCTGTGAAGAAGTGCTGTATTTCCACCCCTGCCAGAGATAGAGAGAAAAATGAGAGAGAAATCATTCTACCAGGCTTGAAATCCCCAAATGCTTTTAGTGGTTGTAATTTCCCCAGTGAGCAATTTTTAGCAGAATGAGCAGATAAAATTACACTGCAAAGCATCAGACTGAAGGATAGAATCTTCATCATAATCAGGCATCATTCTTGCAACCGTTTCATCTCAGGAATTCCTTGCATATTCATCCCTCTTAAAGGCAAGGGGACAGAGGTATCTGAATAGATGCCGTATCCAGGGGTTCCTACTACACTTTATTGCAGTAGAAACAGCAGCTATATTTACTGGGCCTGTATTTGCTGTGCCAGTAGGGCAAGCCAAGGCAGCCCAGTGTTCCCAGTTCCACGTGCACAGCAGCTGTACAGTTGCACTGTTTGTGCCATCGCTGTACCAGCCCTGGGTTCTCTACCCTGACTGTGGCACTGGTGCCTAGTCAGGCACTGAACCCAAACATGGACAGGTGACATCGAGCAGTTACAGATTTACAATCATGTAAATGAAATCATGATGAACCACCAGCTCTGCTCATCACACTTCTCCTCCTCATCCTCAATCTGTCTTTCAAGTACCATTTTTTATTTCGTGTGACTGCTGTGAATAATGATGGCTCTTATAAATCTTCACAGGTTCAGATACTTAATCACGCACCTCCTGCATCTATGACCAGGGTAGCAGCCCCATAGACCTGGATTTATAAGGCCACATTTCAATTATCAGCTCTATGGTCACGTATTTTACCATTCCTCTTTCCTTTGCGGTTTCTAAATGTCAGATGTATAAAGTATTTGACATTTAGGGAAATACCAGCATTATAACAAATATGACAATACACTAATTTTCAGGCAATACATGCTAGTAAGCATGTAATTTTCAAGACTTAATTTCAACCCTAGCATACATATTTTAAAATCACCAATTTTAAAATTTAAGTGAGAACAATTGCTAGTATAAAAAAAAATTTAATTATAAGCATGATCACTGAACCAAAAATACGAGTGAGTCATAATTAGCACGCCAGCCTATAAATGCCATAGCAAGAACTGATACTGGTTTCAAATAATTGATTTGTGAATAGATGTGTTCTCTGTGAACCTCAGAAATCTGTAACTCAAAATCATTCTCATTACAGAAACTGGTCATCTTAGCTGAAAATACTTCTATGGATGAATGAGTCATGAAAATCAATCACTTTTATGCCCACAGAAAGAGGTTGTTCTGGGTCACTGTCCAGATAGTAAAATATTAGAAGCCTGTGATCTAGTTTATAATTCATGATAGGCTATAGTTAGCCCTACAGATGTTAAAAACCCTTTCTTCTCCTGAAACAGAAGTTGCTCTAGAGACCTCTGCAGCACATAGAGCTTAAACATCAAGTCCAATGATTTCGTTAATATATGTCTATAAATAACAAAATTTTGGAAGAAATTTTTAGTAGTATTTGAGATGGGCATCCCAAAAGAAAACAAACCTAACTCCTAAAGTTTCAGCATTGCTGTATTGTCCAAAAAGTACAGCAGTAACTTTATTCTATCACTATTTGTTTAGCAGAAGAGTGGGAGTGAACGTAAGATGACTCAATAGGAAACACAGGTTCTAATTGTTACCGCACCTTTGCCTTTGAGAGGGAATTCTGGAAGCAATCAAAAAGTTAGAAGCCCATGTGATGATTTTTCATTATCTGTCACGGGGATCATGTTCTGCTGTCTAATGTCCAGCACTACCAATAATAGTTTTTCTGCGTATTAATTCTGTCTGTATTAGCCAAACGAGAAGATGCTGCCTAGACAGCTCAGTAGCAAAAGCAGTCAGAGGAGCAGAAGGATTCTGAAGAGGCTGTTTCATTAGATATCACATAAATTAATTGAAAAATACAGAAAAGGCTCATTAAATACCTCTCTTTTGTAGAAAATAAGAGCACTTCTAGAAACATGATACACAGAAGTAAAACCTAACAAGTATGCCCAGCTACATACATGGCACAGAGCATGCACAGCACAAAGATCAAATGAAACTCAGAAATCATTGAGATTACTAACATTTAGGACCGAAGTGTACCTTTGGATCAACAAGTCTGACCTCTGCAAGATTTCATCTAGTAATTCTTACATTTGAATTAATCTGTCAACACCTTAAACGGTCGTTTAAAAGGGGATAATGAAGTGGTGGCAAAGATGTTTTACAGGACAGACATGCCGAGTGTCAAAGGAAGTGATCAATAGGTAGCAGAGGATGGCTCCAGAAGCTCATTACATGTGGTGAAGACATCTCAATACTAAATGTAATGTTTCCTGAAAGGTATTGGAAGAGAAAACAAGCCTCTCATATTTGAATTTTGAGAGGCAAGAGTCAATGGAAGGTTGTTAAGAGAGGATTAAATTGTTCAAAGCACTGCTCTAGGTAAGTGACCTCTTCAAGCAGCATTTTGGATGGGTAACAGCCGGAGAAGGCTCCATTTGTTGAGCTTGGATAGAATCGTGCTTCAGTGATGAGGGAGTGGGCAAGACCTATCACCGTGCAGGGGGTCAAGAAAGGCAGTATCATAATCAAAAGGACACAGACTGAGTCTGAATGCAAAGAGACAGGGCTGAGTTGGAAAAAAATCTCTGAAAAATAAGTAGGGTGCTGACCACTGACCAAGGCAGGAAATAACTGGGAAAGTCAGGCAAAGAGGGGAGAGTAGCCATGCCAGTCTAGGGAAGTTTTATAACATTACTAAATGTGTTCCTTTTTAATAAAGTGGGGTGAATGGCTTCTGCTCCTGTCCAGAATTCTTTCTTTCACTCATGCATTCCCTAAGAAATACATACACACACACACACATATTTCCTTCTTTTGAAGATGACTGGATTAAAAAAAGCAATTTTTAACTTGTCTTTGTTGTAATGTCTTGACAGAAAACTCAAAAGCAGTTCTGCTACTGCTGCTCTATAAACATGGTCATATGTGGCACCCACTGTTAATATTCAAGATTTGAGAGGTCTGGCTAAGAAGTTTATAGTAACTAAAAGAATATTCCTTTCAAGTAAAAACTAGCAATGATGGTTTCCAGCTCCCCACTTTTCCACATCCATTAACTATGATGATAGATAATTAAGCCTTTGTCTGACCTGTCCTAAATTGCACTTGTGTTATTACATACTTAGATTCCCCAGATCTCTGACATTGGTATTTACAAATAAGCAATTCAGAAAGGTGCTGTATTTCAGAGTGGAGCTGCAAGTTTTTCCTTCAGTGGATTTGTTCTGGGAAAAAAACCCCTAACGTTCATTTGATTACATGGAATGGAGTGGAGCATGACTTCTACATAGGTCATAATTCTGTGAAAGACATGTTGGATCCACAGAGAATTTCTGGCATTTTCCTCTTTGACACAGAAGAGGAAGTCCAACTCTTCCATTCACTGGATTTTGCCACCAACCAAGCTCACAGCTAAAGCCCTCTCACTGGACATCCCATGTGATACAAAGCAGCCATCAGACAATAAAGCTAATGTTTCTGCAGGAGGAGTGCATGTTGCTGGACAACCCCTCCATCCAACCTCCTCACACAGCCAGCATTTCCCATGTCATGCACGGTAACACACTTGACTTCAGTATTTTTTTAATGACATTTGTGAGATTGATAACATATCTTTAAGCATTATTACCACAGTTTCCACCAAGGTGCAAGCATGAACATTTAAATCATCATTTATATGTCCCAACACTATGGTCACTTACCCTTCAGAGGACTATCTATTATAACTGAACGTGCTTTTCAGAACACTCCCAGAAATATTCCCCATGCTTTTAAGAGCCATGATGGCCATTATCTCCTTATAAAATAAGCAGAATAATCGACATGCCTCAAATAATTTTCCACTTTGGGATACGACTTTGCTGGCCAACAGAGCAACCAAATACAGCTGCAAGCCAGCCTTTCTACTTAAGCATGGTCAATATAGGGGTTTGTAGCACTAACTTTTCCCAGGCCAACATACACCTTTTAATATCTTTAATATGCTTGCCTTGTTTTCTGCTCCCTGAGAAGTGAGCAGACCACTGATGTCCTCTGTGGTCTGTTGAAGAACTTCAAGTACTTTGTGGGGCTCTGAAGAAGCTCAGTGCTTCTCACCCACTCATCTCATGCTTTACTCCCAATTTGTAAATGAAGACTGCAATGAAAACACTTTTTGTCGATGTAATGAGGAACTAGCCAAAAGCTGCTTATAAAAGTCAAAGCAAAGGGCACTGTCTTCAGTTCCAGAATAATCCACTCATGATAAATCATGCCCACCCCTGCCACAACCCCCCAAAAAAAAGAAGAGAAGAAAGTTATTTAAAGTACCTATGAGAAGAACTAAAAGAAAAACTGTATGCTGTAATAAAGGGAGCAAGAAAGAGACACAGTAGCTACCAAGAAAAACATGAGATATATTTGCGGGGAAACATGCCCTCAAGACAGACAATTTTGAAGACTGTGAACACTCAGCCGTTTTTCAGACATGGGCAAGGAGCCCATCAGGATAGGACAGCTCCTCAGAGGAGCCCAGACTACTGAGAACGCAAGGGAAAAGGGTTTGTTTTCAAACATCTCAGATCATCAGAGTATCATGTTCTTTCACCTGAACAGAACAAACTGTGAGTTACAAGAAACTTCTCCTTGCTATAATGGCCTGCAAAAACAAAAAAAAAATGAAATTACTGCTAATTTTGGGTAATGTTTTTATTCTGGCATGTGCCTGTATAGAATTTGTTTTTGATGAGAGTGTCTTCCAAAAAGGTATCAAGAGGAAATGGAACAATTACTTGTCTTGGATGTGTTGATCCAAAGCACAATTATCTTGTTATTAATTCTTTGAGCTTAATTTTGAATCTGAACTTCTCTAACTTCAGCTTCCAGACATTACACCCTTTTCTGTTCAATTCAAGAGCCATTCCAAAACCGTGGTGAAAGTATGATGTAATCCCTGCATTTCTTGATCTTTTTTTTAGACTAACTGAACAGAGTAACTTCTATAAATCCTTCACTAGGAGAAATTTTCTCACTTATTCAGAATATTTTTGTGACTCTTTCCTGCATTCTCTCTCATTTCTCAGTACTTTTGAAAACACACTGGCCTGAACTGTATAAAGCTTTCAAATATGGATCTCATCAGTTCCCTGAGCAGAAGCAATAATTCCTTCCCTGCTTCTGTTCATGATTCTCCTTTTATTACAGCAGCCCTCTGTCCCAGCTCTGCAAAGGGAACTCGTCTACAACCAGCTACTTCCCGTGCACAGTCAGTGCTGTCCCGTACTTGGTCCCCTACAATGTAGGTATGACTAAATCATCTTTTCTTAGAAATACAGTTATGCTTATAGCTGTATGTTTTAAAAAATAAATTACCTGAACAAGCTGTGTGACAAAAGCCCCCGCCCCCGCCGAATGCTCTGCTGTCTTCTTTGTTTGCCACTACGTCCACCTGTCTTAACAACATGTCCATTCCTTGCCAGCAGTTCCGTGGGTTATGGAATAACTGCAAGTCTGGCACAGGCTCTGCTGGAAGCTAATGTTTTAAAAGGTTGTAAGAAAACAGGTATCAATCCCCTTAACAAGTATTTTAATGAGAATTGGTACTTCTGTTATAATGGCATATGATAAGACAAGTGCCTTTCAAAAATCTGTTGCATCTGTGGAGGAACAAAATATATCTTCCCATTGGAATAACGTCTGTGTCGCAAGACTTATTTTCTATTAAATTGATATAAATTGGCAAGTATTCTTTTATGCTCCATTCTCTTTCCTTCCTTTGGAAATGGACAAAGACTTGTTTAGAATAAACCCAAAATAGTCTCTATATAACTCCTATTTTAGTTTTGCTAATTGTTTCCAGCTTGCCTAGCAATTCAGAAAAAATAAGTGAAGACTTCAACACTTGATTCACCAATGGGAGGGGAAAAAAAAAGAAAGTTAAATTAAAAAACAAAGGTTAAATGGGCTGTGCAGTGCTCAGGGTATGCTGGTTCAAAGATTCTGAAAGATCAGTAATAACTGCACAGTTTCGTGCATGGGAAGAAATTGGTTCATTACATGGTCTGAACATCTAAATGACATTCATGTAACATTGAAGATTAAATCAACGTGAAGATGAAATCTCCTGAAAGGAAATTCTAACAGAAGCAGACAAATTTCTAAAATGCACACAGGTTGCTGTCATATAATTGTGGTTTTCACACTTCCTTTGTACAGCAAACCATTACTATCTGCAAGAGTTGTTACCAGAATATGAACTTTCTTAAATTGATTTAAATTACTATAAGACTACACATGGGGAAAAATAAAATCCAAAGGAAAAATAACTCCAGGTAAGGAGGACTCTCAATTGACTAGGTGCTCCTTCAGGGTGGTTTTGATTATACGGATTAAAAACTAGGAGTCAAAACAAAGAGATTAAGAATAGGGAGAGGGTGCTTAGGAAGGAATAAGAGAGGCAAGGGACCCTGTTGGATTTCCTGAAGAGAGGCCTGCTAGATGGTAGGGACCCAGATGAAAAATATGTCAATGTGTTATTTCAGGATAATTTGTTTTTCTGTTTGAATGAGACCGTTTTGTTCCTGGGGATAGCTGTGTAACTTACTGGCTGGTAACTCAGGGTGCATCCCAAAGCCTGATGCTCCTACTGTTCAGACCAGGAAGGCAATGGAGCAGATGATGTTTTTCATCCCTCAGCCGTACGAAGAGGCTCCCCACCCATGGCACACGGGGTCCTGGAAGCAGACTTGACCCTCGGGACACGGCTGGGGCATGACCCCGGAGAGGAGGTTGCCATGTATGGCCAGTCACAGATACCTGAAGGAAAGAAGTGCAAGTCCCTGAATTCACCCAAACCTCCTGGACACAGCAGGTCACAGACTGCCTGAAGAGTGAGAAACTTCCAGACTATGACCAAGACAGATAACAGCACTAGACTTCACTGGTATATTACTCCTCACAGGCATATTTATTCCTCAGGATATGCCATTATTGTGCAAAGTCATGTTGTGTTACCCGAGCTGGCCCAGAGTATCTTTGTACATCACCATGGCAGTCACAGCGTCAGACAGAGATCCCAGGATCCTGGGTCCAAAGCCAGCACAGCCCGACCTCTCCTTCCTGTTCCAGCACTAGGCTGTTCTGTGCTAGCTTGAGGGTCAGCAAACATCTCTATCAGCAGGTTCATGAGAGACAGAAATAAATAGCAAGGCAGTGGTACACGAGATCTTTAGCTATGAACTAGCACTAATTTTTGCATCTGGTAATCTTCCCAATGCCTAAACAGAGATTTTCCTCTAAATTACAAGTGTTCTGTTTCACTGGGTGAAATCCATGCCAATGCCATTTGCCCTAATGACGACAGTCCACCGTCTCAGTAAAAAGTGACAAACTGGCAATACTGGATACAAACATTAGCTGTTTATAATGTGTTATAATTGGAATGGAAATCATTCACAAATTAACTAAGTGAATAAACACAGCTCTCCAAAGTCCTAAATTAAAATATTCAATTGAAACGCTTGTCTTCGCCATTTGTGAAACAAATGTTAAAACATTTGAAGAAAAGCTTTTGCATTTTTATTGCAACTGTTCTAAATGGAAGAGTGACAGATGATGAAACACACCAAACATATTCAGCCCAGATCACAGGAAAGTATTTGTCACACTGTCACATAAGAAATCACTGGATAAAACTGGAAGACAATGATCAGCAGCAAGGTGATATCCATTTTTAATCCTTGTTATAAAGCAGGAAGGGCACCAGAAATATGAATGAATCATCTTGAATCATCCAGCAAAGTTTCACAAGGCTTAGCACAGTGACTGAGGCTGAGCTGAATGAAGGATGGCACCATGTGTGTTTGCTGCATCCGTAACTCAACAAGGGAGAAGGAAGTCTTCCCTCCAGATTCCAGTCATCCCGCAGGGCCTGATTTTCCAGAGGGTTTTAGGTGTATAGGTGTGAATGAGGATGAAGCATGTTTTCCTAAAATTTCCCAGGCTCCTCTATAGACCAACTCATCCCATTCTTTTGACATGCTCTGGAGGACACATTTCTCTCCACTGACTGTAGAGAGGCTCTTGAGAGATTATCTTCTGTTCAAAAACCATCTGTATCTGGTGCCTAAAGGTGTGTGGTGTGGATCCTCTGACCCAGTAGCCTATATCCAAGTTTAGTTCCAGCTCACTCCAAGTCCCACTGGCCTGCTTGCACTACTCAATATGTAACACCTTTGTAAATCTGGGCATGTGTCCCTAATGCCACCATCCAAAGACAGCAGGCACTCCCATGCCCACGCTACCCCAGCAGGCTCCCTGCACGGCCAGGAGCTACCTGCTCTAGACCTGACACTGGGCATCACTCCTTTAAATTTTTTATACTGTATTTTAATTTTTGTATGGTTGTAGACCACAGAATCACAGAATGGTTGAGGCTCCAGGATACCTCTGGTGCCGGTCTGGTACACCCCCACTTCTCAAAGTAGGGTCAGTTAGAAGAGGTCATTCAGGACCTGTTGGGAAGGAGGTTGTAGCCATGTGGGGGTTGGCCTCTTTTCCCAAGTAACAGATGATGGGACAAGAGGGCATAGTCTTAAGCTGCTCCAGGAGAGGTTTAGTTTGGACATAAGGAGAACTTTCTTCACAGAAAGGGTGATTAGACATTGGAATGGGCTGCCCAGGGAGGCGGTGGAGTCACCATCCCTGGAGGTGTTTAAGGGAAGACTGGCTGTGGCACTCAGTGCCATGGTCTGGTTGACGTGGCGGTGTTTGGTCATAGGTTGGACTCGGTGATCTCAGAGGTTTTTTCCAACCTAATTGATTCTGGCATTCTGTGATTCTGTGATTCATTTTCGTATGGTTGTAGACCACAGGATCACGGAATGTTTGAGGCTCCAGGGTGCCTCTGGTGACGGTCTGGTCCAGCCCCACTTCTCAAAACATGGTCAATTAGAACAGGTCACTCAGGACCGTGGAATCATAAGAACTCTAGAATGGTTTGGGTAGGAAGGAACTTTAAAGACCCCCTAGTTTCAAACCCCCTGCCATGGGCAGGGATGCCACCCACTAGATCAGGTCACTCAGGACCCCGTTCAACCTGACCTTAAACACTACCAGGGATGGCGATGTCACCAGCTTTTGAGTTACCTCCGGGGGCAGAGACACCACAGTCTCTCTGGGCAAACCCGTGCCACCGGCACTCGACCACCCCCACAGCATAAGGATAATTTTCATTTAAATAATTCTCAGGAAGCTCTTGCTGCCAGGGAAAAGCCGGCCGGTCCCCGCAGAGCAGCGAGGGGCAGCTCTCCGGCGGGCGGCGGGGCGCGGCGGCACCTCGGGGGCGGAGGAGCGGGGCGGGGGCGTCCG